>VSDK01005748.1:381600-393775 GCA_009767595.1 Symbiodinium kawagutii
TTGCTTTCCCAAAATGCAGCAAATACCATGCAAAGTAAGAGTCTGCTTTCCCAAAATGCGCCAAATACCGTGCAAAGTAAGGACTTACTTAGTTCCCCAAACGCAGCAAATACCATGCAAAGTAAGATGCTTATTTCCCCACATGCAGCAAATACCACGCAAAATGCGAAGCTGACTTCCCAAAATGCAGCAAATACCACGCACAATGACAGGTTCTGGCTCGAAACTGCTGCAAATACCAGGGGAAGGGCTCCAGGAAAGGAAAAAAAAAATTCCCCAAACTAAAAAAAATAAATTCCCCAAACAATTTCCAACCCTTATCTATTTCTCACAATTAGATCGAACAATCGATTATTCATAGAACAATTGTGAATAATCATGCTAATATGTTAGCTACAAACTTAATCAGCATGAATCACATTAATTCATCATTCATGGTTGACCAACGACTAGTTAGCTACATACCAACTTTGTTTTAGATTGTTCATTACTATTACTATAGTTTATTATCTATGAGTAATCTGCTCTTCAAAGAACATTTTCACTATAGTCATACCACATAAATTGACTAATTTAGATAGATTTAACACACAGCAATTGCTACTATTGATTTGTGAACCATCGAGTAGCCACCAAGTAACCATATTACTTGGTAACGACATATTAGCCATCCATTAACCACTCATCAACCATCAATTAACCATCAACTAAGCATCATATTACTTGTCCATTGGTTGATCAAGCGTAACTTATCCACAAGAGATGGGTTGACTCAGGTGAATTGGTTAGTTGATGGTTTTTTGATTGTTCACAACCATTCATTAACCAAAAGTCAATCAGCACAATGGTTAATCACTGGTTAATCACTGGTTATAGCTTTCATGATCAACCACGGATTAAGCATTGTTTGATCAACCATCAATTAACCTGTAACTTATCCTGTAATGGCAAGTACTTAGTGAACCACTGATCAACCATTGATTAAGTGATCAGCCACTAATTATCCATACGAATGCTTCATTAATGCCTAACTTTGAAATAATCAACCACTGATTAAGCATTAGTTGATCAACCATTTAATGATAATGAAAAAGATAACCATAAGAGACGGGTTGATCAAGGTTAACTTTGAATATCAACTACTGATTCAACATGAGTGGATATATCGTTAGTTAACGTGTAACTTATCAGGTAAACATCAGTTAATCATCATTATTCACATCCATTGAGCATTGCTTAACCGCTTATAAACCATTATGTTAACCATTATCAATCAACCATATTACTCAGTTAACTGCTGATCAACCACTAGTCAATTGATCAACCATCAATTATCCATCAGAGATGCTTAAACAATGGTCAATTAATGCCTAACTTTTCATATCACCCACTGATTAAGCCTTAGTTGATCAACCATTTAGTGATGATGAAAAAACTAGCCATGAAATAAGTGATCAACCATTAATTGGCCATGATTATGGGTTGATCAAGGTCAACTTTGAATATCAACTACTGATCAAACATAAGTGATGATTAAAAAAAACTAGCCATAGTAAGTACTATCCATGGTTGTTATTATCAATATCTACCATGGTTGATGAACCCCTCCTCCCTTCCAGCTGGTCCAAGACCCGCGTGGCGAGGACCTGGTCCAAGAGCTACGGGACCTGCCACGCAACGTGTGCGTGCGCCGCGTCAACGAGGTCGTGGCGCGGGCGCGGCAGGTCAAGGTGCACCTGGCCTTGGGAAGCTCGGCGGGAGCCCCTTGCCAGGGGGGGCAGGGGCGCCATGGGTAGATGGCGGATATGGGAGCCATACGGCTGATATTTCATGGTTGGGAGCCATGATGCGCAAACCATGATGCTTGTAATGGTTATAATGGTTGTGAATGGCATGGATGAGATTTGGCTTAATGGTTTTAGAGAACGACCTACTTTGGTCATTTTGAGACGCCTGGTCTATAATTCTTGTTGATTTCAGACCTTTTAAGACCATGGAAAATCACGATGATGACCCACCTGCATCATCATCCTCATCAATACCAATTCTTACGGGTAAAAACCATAGGCATCGATAGACAATCACCGTGATGACCCACATCCACGCTCCAACCGCGGCTCAGGCTGTGCCCTGCGGTGTCGACTGCCCACCTTCCCCGGCTTCTGCGGCCGGCGGCGGCAGAACGCGCAGCGCTACTGGACGGAGCACCTGCCCGAGGTCTACGCGGAAGTCATGTGACCTGGCGAAGCCAAGGTGGTGACGGGGTGAAGCGATAGAGATCAGTGGAGATCTATAACCCTTGGTTGGTTATCTCCATTCCATACCCATTAGTAAGGTATGAACAGGTGATACTGGTTATAGTTTAATTACTGTAGGTGTTGGGTAAAAGACCAACTGACTCGGCTTTTATAAGGGCTATAAACCAACTAATGGCTGTGACCAACTCATGGTTGTGACCAACTCATGGTTTTAGAAGGGTTGGGTGTAGATCTCCGTGATAAGGCCAAACCCACTAATGACTAATGCTTGTGATGTGAAGTGAGTTGATGGGTACAATGATCGTTGTTCAATTAATTTAGCATGGAAAGCATGTAAGTGGTTATCTAATGGTGAAGTGGTGTTGGTAATTGTTATTGTGACTAATTATCCAGCAACAACATTTTGAAAACACTAATCATAATCTAACTATCATGCTTATTAGTTTTATTTGTGAGTGAAGAACAACTATGACTGTAGTTAAATGGCGAAGATTGGTGACGTGGTTATGACCACTGAATTGCCGCCATACACTCATTAATGGTGTTTAAGAAGCCCCGATTTATTAACGGTTTTAACTTTTAACCGCTGCAAGAGTTTTCCATTGACAACCAGTAGTGGTTTAGATATATCAACACAACAGTATACTAATGATCTAGTGGTTGTTAATGGATAAGTGGCAATAAATGGCTGTATTGGTCTACTAGCCAGCCATGGGAATGGTTAATCGATAATAACCAACTTAAGAGTGAGTAACCGGGCAGTGAATACAGTGAATAATGCTTGGGCGGTTCTGTAAATTGTGAATGAGCCAAAATGAAAGGTTGACCAGCGATTGCTGCAAACAGCTTAATGCTGAGTCAATAGGCTGGTGATTTTTGGTTGGCTATCGGTCAATTTATGGTGGGGTGATTGTTGATGTGTTGGTCGTTAACATTTGTAGCAACTAATCAACAGCAATATTCAGTGATTATTTTAGCCACTCATTGACAAAGTATTGGTGAATTAATGGTAAAGAGTGCTAGATAATTAAATTGGTTATGCTGACTGGTCATGGTGAATTCCATGATTTGTTTCACCTTTGCGGTTCAGTGATGATACTCTGGTTGATGATGCTGGCGTGAAACATTGAATAAATCATGGCTTTCTCAAATATCAATGGATTGGTCGACGGGAAAATCTGCAGGAAATCTGGCCGTTGTAACCACCACGCTACAAGGGGTTTCCAACGTAGATGTGCCCTTGAACCACTAGACTTTTTCACATTACTGGGGTTTCCAATAGATTTCCAAGATGTTCATGATAGTATTCCATGGTCTACCCAGGGTTTCCCAAGATTTTTCCAATAATTTCCTGCACACCGTGCTGTTTCCCACTCATGGCTGGGGATGGTTCAACTAAGGGTGGTTTAACTGATCCATACTCCAAGCTGTTTATGATCATAATGATCTAATCAACATAATCTAAGCTGTTAATAAGGATGGTTAGAATCATGATTATCAAAGTGGTTGATGTTGATTCATGATTGTAACCATCCTTATTAACCACTAGATTATGACCATGGATGTTGTATATGTTATCTATAGTGGTAGCCGTTGCCGCTCATGTCCCAAGGAAGGAGTATGAGCAACTCAGCTGCAGCGGTTGGTCCCATCTGCGGGCCATGGCCATGGGGGTGGTTGATCAATGCGGTAGGGCAAGCAACTGACTTGTTTGGGACCAGCTGGTTGTTGGAGGCATGGAGGCTTGGAGCCTTGTGCTTTTAAAGATGGTCCGTGATGGTCCCCACTTGCATGCATTGTCACATGGCTGGATGCCCTCTATGTGTTTTAGATCCTTTTTTGACTTTACAACTCAATCATCAGGCACAATAGTATCAACTAAATATCCATCAACAATATTGCAATTTTTAAGTCAAAAAATATATCCATCAACTAAATATCCATCAACTTAAATTGCTCAACAATGCTGTTAGAAAATAGCAGCCACTGTAATGCCGCCGAGCAATGCATGGCGGCTGAGGTTGGCCAGGATCGGGTGAGCAGTGGGTGGTTTACCGCTAGAGAGTTGCACCGGCGGTTGCGTCCCAAAGCTGTCCTGACAGTGGCGGGAGTACATTGAAACATGGGAGGTTCTCAAGCTGTTTGGGAGCCCCAAAAATGGTTGGTGTATTCCTTTACAAAAAAGCAGATGATTTGAGGCTAAGCCCTTAGGAGGGCAATGGAGAAGAAGAAGTGGAAGATTTGAGGGGTACATGCTTTGCTCACAGATCTGCTATGAAACCACCTTCCAGGCTGTTGCAGCGTTTGAGGTTTGCTCCTGGAGATATGCCGCCACTGGAGCACTTTAAGGAGAGACTGCGCAGTTTCAAAGATTTCCGAAGTTTTCAGAGGCCTGCCGGCGCCTGCCGGGTGTTTGCGGGTGTGGGAATGACATGATGCTGACCTTTCTATGATTACTTGCAAGTGACACAACGCTTAACCAACACCAACCAACAACCAATCTTAACCCACCTAACTAACCAACCTTACCACATCCCTGTTTCGTTTTCATTGTTTTTTGGGTTTCGGTGGGAAGGGGACCCTGTGAGCGTCCTATGTCGTCCTTGATGGATATTCGTTGCCTCGATCGTTGCAGCAACAAAGGAGCCTGATATCAACAAAACTGCTGGCTGATGGATTCCGAAGAAAAAAAACATAGAATATATATTTGGCTGGTGGATGTTGGTGGTTCTAAACATGTTATATTTTCACTGGTAATTATTAACAAATGGTTCTTTGACTAATATTTTTCATAGGGGTGGTTCAACCACCAACCAGATATGTTTGAAGTTGTCAGCTGGGAATAATTACAACGCAAACGTTTTTTGAATCATTTCCACAAATAGAATCACAATGACTCACATAGATGGTCAGATAGACATGGAGAATCATAGGGATCATAGGGTTTCTCAAAATAGGGGTACCCCTAAATCATCCTTCATAAACCATTTCAAAAAATAAACCAACCATTTTGGTGGTACCCCTATTTTAAGAAACCACCAGATGGACATTCCCTGTAGGTCCTCCTTTAGATGGACATCCCTGGCGGTGCAGCCCCAGTTTCGCTGGGCCGCACCCTGCAGCTTGGTGCTGGCGCAGGTCCTGCAAGACGCAGCAAGAGACGCTGGATCGACTCATACATCAGGAGATGGGGGGGGCGGCCAGGGGGGCCGTCCACGCAATTGGCCAGTAATGGACGATAAATGGATACAAATGGGACGGTAGAGATTAATTAATGGGAGAAACTAGTGAATTGAGCATGGAGATTGATGGGGGAACCCATTTCTTCATGAGAAAAAAAGTGCTCATAAACTAACCCTTCAGTTACTCGCCGCAAGCTTGGCTGATGATTCGCGTGTGGTTTACAAAGATATGGGTCTATACCATTCACGAGAAAGAAATGTAATGAAACTTGAAATGAACCGAAATAAACCAGTGAGAGCGGATCAGAACCAACAATCACCATCAGTACACTTCGATGATTCAGCCATCTTTCATTGCCATCCATCCGTTGCGTGCACGGGTTTTCCCACCGTTGCAGCAACGCGCTGCCCCAGGAGATTCCTGGGCTCATGGCGTTAGTAGGGGGGGTTTCCGCCTCGGACCTGGGGAACAAGGCGAGGACACAGCGGGCCGAGCTTGGAGTCGTGGGCTAAGGCTCTGGGAGATGAGGGAAAAAATGACAACCGTGGCTCAGTGATGGTTCAATCATGGTAAACTGATGGTGAAATGATGGTTGAGTGATAGTTGACCAGATGGGTTGTTCAATCAATGAACTGCCCATGGTGAAATAGATGTTCATTGATGGGCAGACAGACGGTTATTCATGATGAAATGACGGTTGAGTGATGGTTCGTTGATGGGTAGTTGATGGCTGATGATCATAGAAATTATGATGGTAGTGGTTCGTTGATGGTTCGGTCACGGGTGACGGTTCATTAGTTGATCATGTTTGTACTTATATCTTGATCAACTGTGCTTTTTTCCTCCTTTCTCTCCTCATTGTAGGAACCCGGATTTGCCAGTCATGAAATCAGCGGAAGAGGCTTTGGACACGTTTTTCTTGGGGGGGTTCGGTTGGATGAGCACCTGCAAGATGGTGATTTTGTGGCCCCACGATGTGTAGGCAAGGATAGTTTATTGGTTTCACACCCAACACCAGCAAGATACAGGAAGGTCGTTTGGCAATGATCATTGTTACCTTTAAAGTCACATGATGAATCACAACCATCAATCATGAACAGTAGGTCACTTAAACATCAGTGTCACCATCAGGTTCATCTGCTTCACCATCATTACCCAACAGTGAAGGACCCGCCGCGCACGGTGACTGCATCTCCCTGTTAGGCTCCCAACGGGTCGAATTGCAACGCTCGGGATGTAGCATCTCCAGTGGAAGGTGACAGGGCTGGTGCCTTTGGCCAACGTGGCTCTAATGCTATTGTCAATAGTGATGGCTATAACATGTTATAACCATGGTTAATTAGCAATGATGAGTGATGATGGTTTGTTAGCGATGGTTATAACGAAAGGTGATGATGCCTAGTGATGATTGGTGATAAACATGTTTTTTTTGAGGATTTGTGATGGTCAACCATAGCCATCATGGGTGCTGATAGGGCTGGGAATGCGGATCTTGTTGCATGGCCCGAAAAAGTGGTGGCCAACCAAATCTGTCATTGATCCAACTGCGGATACACCAACCCAGCAGCTGCAATGAATCTCACGACTGATGATCCATAGATGTGAGGGGCAGTTGTGTTCATCATCCATGCTAAACACGAAGATGAACAGCCCAGGAATGTAAATGAACAACCCATGATCAAGCTGGTATTTCACGCATACAAAACTAGTTGGTGGTATTCAACAATTCTTTTTTCCCCAATGTTTTTGAGATGGTAACGGTTGACTGACCAAGATGTTTTTCAGAGGGATGGTTCAACAACCAACCAGATAACCTAGTAGCCAAGCATTAGCCATATCAGTTATATTTAATACTTGTGCAAATATACCGTAGTTGTGAACGACATATCATTCATCATCGGGCCTAGGTGTCATTGCCGGTTGATAGTTATCCCTTGGCATCCGGTCTCTACAAGCGCTTCACAGGCACCCGAAGTACCGAGAAAGGCGGAAACCTTTGCTGGCTATGGCTGCTGCTGCTGCTGATCGCCCTGCTTGTGCCCTGGTTGCACTTGAAGATGACTGAGCAGTGCTTGACTCTGAATATCTACGGTGGTGGGTGAGCTATGAACAAATGTGGGGTGATGATGGTCGATGACAGCCAATGTTGCTTGTAACAATTGCGAGGACGTTGTCTTGTCATGTGCTGAGATCAGCTGAAAGCAACGGTCAAACCATTGGAACATGTAGGTTCCCTCTCCGAAGCAAGGTTTCTTGAGAGAGGGATCACCTTTGACCGATGTCACAGGCGCCCGTACAACACGATTGTGGTCGCGGTCTGAATCTCTGAACCATGAATTCTTTCAATCATTTTTCCAACCTAATTGAAGAACCAAACAAACAGATACATGACTTGCAAACCAGGTTTCTTTTACATATCAGGTCATTTAAATATGTAAAAAAAACCGTTGCCATGCTTCCATCCACTACTCACCACCATTCATCAGTGCTGCCCACGGTTGAGCACCTGCTGCTTCGCCCAGGCTGCTGCTGCTGCTGCAGCTCTTTGGCCACAGGCGGCTCACCGGCTGGAAGGGTTGAAGCAGACCATGTGAAACCCTGGGGAACCGCCCTGGTTTTTATGGAGATTATATAGGGTTTATAAGGATCAATAGGCGTGATGGTTACATTTTGGGGATAAGAACCTGGTTGGTGGTCTTATAGGGTTTTCACGATGGTTAATATTAGGGGATAGTAAGCAACAGTTGATTCTTTGCTCGGAACTTGTGTAGAGCAAGTCATGTGTTGTCGATGCAGTTGCACTTGGGTTAACCGTGCTAGCCGTTTTCAATTCTATTCGGGAACACTAGTGGTTATACAGCTACGTGGTTGGTGGTTTGATTGACATGTTTTTTAATTTCCCAAACGTAATTATTATCAAATGGTTGGTTGACAAGATTTGACAAGCATATTTTTCATAGGGGTGGTTCAACCACCGACCAGCCACTTGGTGGCGAGATGTAGGATGCAGTTTGATAACCATCAGCAATAATAACTACTTGCTCGCTTGCAAACCTTCGACCGGCTTTAGAAGAAAGTGAATATCTGAAAGTGCCCTAAACATCAACCAATTTGGAACAACTTTGGCCCTTGGGTGTATCCAAGTGTTATGAGTTGTAGTGCGTCACAGAGCCGATGTCTCCTGCTGCCAACCCCTGGTGCTCCAGGAGGCAGCTGAGCTTCTGAAGTCCTGCGAGAGCCATCCGTGGCTCGTCGGGCTTCAGGCGACGCTGACCCAGCTGCACGACAGAGCCCAGGCGCCGACACCGGGGCCCCCCCGTGCGGCCCTTGGGATCCCTGGGCGATGGGATGAACATGGGCTCAACCTGAAGAAATGGGCTCAAATATATGAAATCATGAAATCGCGTCATTATTGCAGCTAGCCTTGTCATCACATTGTGTCTAAGTATAGATCTGATTAGACAGTATATCATTGCATGATATCTCATTGTTTCAGTGTACCTGACTAGATTTAGCCATCATCAGAACAACGAGGTATTGACCATGCAACTTCACAGGCCATCCACAGTTCATGGTGCTGACAATTGTGTCCTTGTCATGATGTTTGCTTGTCATTCCCCTGTTGCTTCCATGCCCCTTTCAGGACAAAGTCTAGGCAAAATGTACTTCAGCACATGGTTGTGCCATTTTGAACCCCTGTATTCCACCAATTTTCCCATGCTCCCAACCTCACGCTGACAGGAAAGCCTCAGCAGCCTCATGGCCTGAGAGGCCACGCAAGCGGCCACACAGGTAGCCACCCCGGCAGCAGTGGCCTCCCCACAGCTTGATCCCATGGCAGTCGCGGAGGCCGCGCAGGCTGCCACACCAGCGCCGGCCACGGTGCTGGAGGCCGGGTGGCGGAAGGCCGTAGAGGCGGCTGCCAGCGGTGCTGCACAGCTCGATCCCGTAAGCATTCAGCCGGCCGCACAGGACCGCGCGGCAAGGGCTGGGCTGGCTACATGACTTGATTTGATTGATTTGAGATGATTTGAGATGATTTGAGCAGTGTTCTAGATTGGCGCTTCTTTACTTCCTGTTCGTGAGAATTGTGAGTACAGTTCATGTAAGCTGTGAATGATACACCATAACCACCAGTTATCAGTCCTGAAGGCATTGTATTTGAGTGCCACACGATTTCAGTCAATTTTGATACCTTTGAAATCCTTTGAATGGTTTTAATGGTCCAAATCAGCAGGCTATATAGTTTCATTTAGTCACCCTACAGGGAAGTGATGACGCCTAGCACAGTCAACATCATTCTCTGTCTCCGAAGGCAAAACATCCGCCTTTCCACAACTTGCTGAAGTAGCAATCACCAACTTTCCTTTGTTTCGAAAGGTTCATGCAAATTGATAACTACTTTAAGTCAAAGTCAAATATTGACGAAGCCGACGCAAGAGCTCAATTCCATGGCATAAACCTCCGTTTGTCACCTTTGCAAACGGGGATTTTGCGCAATCATAATGGGCTGGAAAAAGAGAGGTGTTTCCCAAATGCGGTGAACAAGCAGACCGGTTTTGTTCATCCTTCGGGTTTACACAATGATTTTCGCACTTTGTGCCCAAAAGATGATAGATAGTTCAATCCCGCTTGAGATTCATTGACAGCTCACGGTAAGTACCTGGACACCTGGACATCGTCGGCCAAAGTGTGAGAAACAGACGTTTAGCGTGACTGGTTTCTTTCTCGCCTTGAGAAGATTGACGTGGCAGGAGACATGATTGGATCGTTGGTGCGTAGATTTGGTGCCCAAACTTTTTTTTCCATGGCAACATTACCCAATAGCTGGGGATGGAAGTACCGTAGCCATTCGGCGCAAGTGATATGACTCGAAAGCAACGACAATTCTGGGCATGGCATGAGTTGTCCAATCGTTCAGAAATGCCCTTCTGGCTGGTGATTTTAAGCATGCTTTTCTATTTTCCCTAGTGACTATTAACAAATGGTTGGTTACAGTGAGTAATACTGTTCAATCAACCATTTGCTAACAGTCAACGAATCATTTGTTAATGGGCTGGTTGCTCCGTAAGGACTAAGCTATGGAGGGCAAACCGTTGGACGCCCCGGCAAAAAATGGGCTGGCTGGTTAACTAAAGGGGCTGAAACCACCACCCAGCCTGTGGGGACATTTCCTGTAGCCATTTTCGCATGTCAGGAGCCGCCAATGGTTGCGACTGAGTTATAGCAGCGAGAACAGTTGGATGGTGAGGTGGTCGTTTTGGTATGTGCAAGGTCAATCGCCAAGAGAATCGTCTTGATTTGACATACCTGACATAGCTGGCTGGAAATTCACCATTCCCAATAGGCAAGTAATCTAAGGACGGATTATCCATTGTACCTATGGTTTGCCAGAAAAGAATACCGGAGGAGAGAGGGTTATCATGGCTGCTTTGCTCAGCATCGGTTAAATACGTACCGTCAAGCACTGAGGATTTGGAATGGGAGTAGCTTGGGTTCATTTTGAAAAAGTCACCTATCAGCTTGGGCTCATTCAAATGAATCGCTTGCCTTTTTATTTGGGTCATGAAAACTCACCATGACTAAACCAATCCGGAATATCATGATCAACTCTCATCAGCGACTATCAATAATCAATTAACCACCATTAGCCATCAATGAACCATCAAGTAAGCTTCAATCAGTGCTAAATATATCTGAATAGTTCCTTTTTGCGGGTTATATGGGAAGTGAAATCTTTCTTTGCGCTTGGCCCTCACCTGAGAAAGTCATTGATGAACTGGGCACCACGCCCTGGAGCGCCTCACCAGCAATCCAGACTATGGGCGTGTTCAGCTGCTTGGGATCTCTGGCAGATTACCAACTTGGCAATCACCATGCCATTGATCATATTCACTTTCTCGTGCTTGACTCTATCACATGTGCCGGTGCAAAGCAGGGGCCCGCCAAACAAGTTGTTTTTGAACCTCGGCTCCAATCACTTGCCTGCGGTGGGGGGGGCACCTGAACAATAAGCACCAATAAATATGTAATAAGCAATGGCATCCATCATGCTTTGGTGGGTGGTGTTGTGTGGTATGCTATCCAGCAAGCAGTTCACCATATTGGGGGTCTGTGGGTAGCCCCAAACATCCCAAGGAATGATGATTTGGTAGGGAAACGAATGGGGGCTCATGATCATCAGAGCTGATGAAGATGGCTCATGGTGCCATGGCTGATCATGTATAATGGTTACAAACTGGTGGGATCAAAGATGCACTTCCTTTAGCGGGGTAGAATTGAAGCGGAAAAGGACCATAGTGTGCAAGGCCGTGCTTGCCTTGTTTGGGCGCGCATGAACAACACCGGGGGCTGTGAAAGATTAATGAGGTAGCTTGGAAGATGCAGTGACCCTAGCGGAGTTACCATATTGCCCTCCTGTCAACTGCATAGCCTAAAGCCTCGCAGACTGACCGGTAGGGGACAGCCTCGAGTGGCGTGCCACAAGCGTCATCCCTAAGCTCTTTGCGGTTGTGACTCGTTGGGAGACCTCCAGACATCCCCAGACCCTGAAAGCTGAGTCGTATGCATCAACATGGGCCCTGGCCCGGCTACAAATTTCAACCATCAGAGAAGTGCCAGAATTGAGCCGAGCGATGAGCGATTCTGTCCTTCATATGTATTTGTAGGATGATTTTATCATCATCTCCAAATCTGTCATCATCATCATTCTGATAGTGGCAGTGAGGAATGCC
>VSDK01005748.1:401859-416859 GCA_009767595.1 Symbiodinium kawagutii
TCCTGCTGACAGTTGGCAATCTCAATGCTTGCCGTGATTATGATTTCATGATTGTCATTGTTTCGTCGTCATCAGCGACTGATTTTGTTTGCATCGTCATCCTCACACCTCATACATCACACATCATGCATCACATCACCACACATAATCACACATCATCACACATCATCACACATCATTCTCATTACGCATGCCAGCTGTATGGCGCGAAACTTCCACACCAATGCACGGTGTGGGTCAGCAATGCGCTTGTGGGTCAGCAGAGTTCCCCAAGCCGGGCCCATCTGAACCAAGGTTGCTGGCGATATCTCCCATAAGTGGGAGGTCATCAGAGACACCTTGACCTTCCTCAAGGCCGCAGCTGCACCCTTGTGGAGACCTGCTGGATGCTGGTTGGTTCGGTGTGTCCTTGCTGGTGAGCGCCAAATGCGGCGGCCTTCAGATCAGAACTCACAACTGCTTCCCTGTTGCCCAAAGAATCAAAGACCTGTTATTAGTCGTTGTTATACCACCGTGATTTGGCCAACTATGAACTCTCAACCATGGTTTTGTTTTCAAAAATAGATACACATATCATATCAATATATCAATCACTGCTATACATGATACATACCTCTCTCTATATCTATATGCATCCATAAACCAAGGCAATAACCATCATTACTTCTCAGTGGATTTGCAGCTTCTCCATTTCTTGGCGCTTCAGCCATGGCTAGGAGCGCTACGCCCGGGTGTTCTACTGCCCTGGGAATCACGAGCGCGGAACCCCAGAGGAAGATCACATGGTATGTCGTGTTGCGAACGGGGCCAGGGGGTGGCGGTCACTTGGATGATGGCTGATGAGGCAGCTCAGGGCGTAAGGAGAATCAAGTGGCTCCCGTTTTCCTCCGGCTGGGCCATCAGCAATGTTTGGTTAGATAGCTTCTAGTGTCAGTGGAGAAGAAGGAGAATTCATATGAATCAATGCGACATCGAACTTCGCGATTTTCAACGCTTGAAATACTTGTAGCTGGTGGTTTCGATCAACCTGGCGTTTCGCCCAATGCTTGGCTGACGTGATTTGCAATGACCAACGTGTTTTCGTGACTGGTCAGTTTGATCCGACCAAGGTTGTGGGGCAATGCCCAGGAGGACCGGATCCAGCGTGTTTGCTGAATCATTTGATCACCAGACGGGTAGGGAGAGGAGCCGGGGAAGCCATAGGTTATTGAACCCATGCTGAGATGCACCCAACCTAATTCAGTTGCAATGATCATTCATAATTCGGGTGCAATCACTTGAGTATCAGTCATAATTCAGTTGTACCCAACATAAGTCAACAACCTATGGAAATACATTTCAACCATCATGAGACTGGGTGCCACTGAATTATGAGTGATGTTTCAACCATCATAGGGAGCGATGTTTCACTTTATTTCCATAGGTTGCCTATGATGGGTTACAACCACCGAAACAAGCATCATGAGACCATCATTTCGGGTGCCGGTGCCGGGGGCGCCACGTGGCGCAGGACTCCATGCGACGCTTGCACCAGATCCTGCAGCTGTGTCAACAGCTGGGGGTGGAGATTACACCTGCCGAGGTGCCGCCGCAGCGCTCGGTGGAGATCGAGATCGGTGGTGGATCCTTAGGTTCCCACAGGGGACCTCCTTACGCCACAGGGGACCCCCCAAAAATGGTGGGTTTATCGGTTTAGAAATGATGGTTGATGGAATTTTGATGGATGATGAGTTTTGACTCTGCCTGGTGATTATTGACGAATGGTTGGTTGACGAATATTTTCAGAGCGGTTGAAGTCACCTACCAGAAATGGGTGAAAGCCCAAAAATGAAGGGTGCTTCAGGGTCAAGGTAGTTGTCAATCAACTGAGCTTAATCTCTGACTTCAGAATTCCGCCAGCTGACATGATGCTTTGAGCTCCATCCCCCTTTGATATGAAACACGCTGTTGGCCGCTCATGGCAGTTGAACTTGAAATCGGTCTTGCCCCGGAAAGTTGCCGACTTGGTGGTTGGTTAAGGTCAGAAGCCAAGCATTCCAAGCTGGCATGCCAATCGGCAAGCATGACAAGCGTGACTAGTGATGGGGTGTAAGGTAAACACATTGTAAGTGTTGTTTTTCAACCAGATTTGCAACGAGTAGTTGGATGGCCAGCATTTTTTCGAGATGGACATGTGTGGCTAACACATTGGAATAATAGCTGTGCCTGGTCAGAGGGCCGAGAGAAAAGTGGTGCACCAAAGCTGCTGCCAAAATCGCAAGGCTCTAGTGAAGGTACTGCTCAAGGGACTGTTTCCGCACATACATGTATAAGTACAATACAATAACATTTGCATGTACATGTAAAATTGATGTTCTTATATTTGAAAATAGTGGGTGTTTTTCTGCTGACGGGAAACACTGCAGTATATCCGATGCTCCTAGTGATGGTGAGCCACTATTACCACTCAGTAGTTAACCATACTGTAGCCACTAACCGTTGAGTACCACTACCCTTGTAGCTTGTTACCAACCACTATTATCACTAATTATGACCAATGATGACCGCTATTACAAGAACCATTAATGGATATACCAGCATTAGTGGACATGCCCTGCTCAGAGTATTCATGATATACCAGTATATTGCCCATACCCATGATTTACCATGGATTACCATTACATTTACCAGTACATTTCCATTACAATACCCATACCAGTAGTGGTAATTATATAGTACCACTGTTTCGCTGGTTGGTTGGGGGGGGTGCTACCATTGACGGACATACCCAGCTCACCACCAAGACGCCGCTGGATCTCCCGGAGCGCCGTGGCTTCTGTGGTTCACGATGGGGTATCCTTTACCATAACGGCTTGGGATATTGGCATTCCTATTCACTATATATGATGATTGTGATGCATGATATATGATGATGACGACGACGACGACGACGATGATGATGATGATGATGATGATGATGGTGATGGTGATGATGATGATGATGATGGTGATGATGGTGATGATGATGATGATGATGATGATGATGGTGATGGTGATGATGATGATGATGATGGTGATGATGGTGATGATGATGATGATGATGATGATGATGGTGATGGTGATGATGATGATGATGATGGTGATGATGGTGATGATGATGATGATGATGATGATGATGGTGATGACGGTGATGATGATGATGATGATGATGATGATGATGATGAATAATATCTTTATTACAATTACTATCATAATTGGGATGATTTTCATGCATGATGATTCCAGTGGCATTGCCAATCAATTGCTATTATGATTCCATTATTGACAACTGGGTTTCACCATGGCTCCAACCCATGGGCAATGCCTGCAGGTCAGCGTTGGTGAGCGCCGGGTCTTGATCGTGCCCATCATGGCGCGATCGGGCGAAGTGGGCTGGTGAACGTTGGTGACAAGGATGGGGGAATGAATCAGGGATGCCATTAGTCACTGGTACTGCTTGGTGGTTTTAATTGTTTTTACCGGTATTGAGGAATGGTGGGTTGGTTGACGAATATGTTTCATAGGGGTTGAAACCACCAAGCAGTAATAGTGGTAGTAGTGGTAATGATTCAACTGATGGGCTTAAGTAGGTTAGTTAACCAATAGCGGGTAAGTAATGGTTATAATAGTTGGTGAATTGAACCAATGGTTGGCAACTAATGGTCGGTTACCAAGGGTTGGTAACTACTCTTTGGTAGCCAAAGGTTTGAGGTGGGTAATTATTTTGGTTGGTGACTAATGGTTTAATAGAAGTCAATCAGCTTGGGTGTCATGAACTAATGGTCAACAGTGGTTTATGTTTCTTTTGTTCGTAGCAAATGCTTAATTGTGGTGAATTAACTTTGGGATTAGGAATGGATAGGGCTAATGATTGCTAATGGTTATGAAGTACTAGTGGTTCGTGGTCATAGTAGGGTTGGGAGATTATTTGGTATTGACAATTTTACTTACCACCTTTAACTGCTGAATGACGGGGTTTAATAAACTATCATTAGGTTGTTGACAATTTTCAATGATAGGGGCTAATAGTGGTTAAGAGTCCTAGGGGTCAAGAATGCTCGTGCATAGTGTGCATATTGGATATGCTCAGTGATTGCCATCGACCGGACATACCCCTGCCACTGAGTATATTGTGTAGTATCATATCAGAACCAGCTAGTGGGCTGGCTGAAGGGTTGGGCCACCTGATCGCCCTCAGCTGTAGCTGAAGTCTTGGAGATGGCAGTGGAGAGAGTATCAAATCGTGTTCGGTAGTGAATATTTGCAAAGTAGTTGGTGGTACCAGGTTGGATATATGGGATTATGACTGCAAATGGTTATTTGTCAATTGTGATGCCGGGCTGCGTGCTTCATAATATCACCACGGGTCAGTTTGAGGTTCATCATGGTTGATGGTACTGATTGTGGTGAATGGACCGGGTTATCAACTGCCCCCTTCATATTAGCACAACTATCAAAAGGTGGTTGGATCGAGTGGTTGGTGGCAAATGGGTGGCACCATGCGCATGGAACTGTTATTTTGTAGCATAGTTGGGATGATTGATTGCTTGCGATTAATGTTAACTCCTTGAGATTTAATAAGGGGACACCATTTCAATAGGAAACCAAAGCTTTTGGAGACACCCCCTATTAGTCAAGTGGGGTTCATAGATCCAGGGTTGGCATTAATGAGTAACGATATGTATATTCATTGGGAATTGTGTTTCAGACCACCAGCAGCAACTAATGATGCCGCAGACTGTTTGCCATCAAGCCAGCATGGCGCATTGACGGTGTGGAGGCATGTTGGTAGGCAATGTGGTGAATGTATGAGGCATTGTTTCTTTTTCCTGACAACTGCATCAGACTAGTGCTTGGGATTGCAACAGTACACGCGTTCACGGTAGAGCAACAGTATCGGCTGTAGCGACGAAAGCATTGACAACCGGCCGCGATCTCTAGACATGTGCACAGTTTCCCAGTAGCTACAAGGCACCCTTGTTTCATGGAGGTATTGTCCGCAATCTCCGGTCAGACCTTGCTGTTGTTCCCTGCAGAGGAAATCCAAGGCAGATCTGCAAAGGAAGTGAAAAAGTTATTGGCCGCTCAGCTTCAAATTCCCAGATTTCGGCAGCGCCTTTTGGTCGAAGATTGTTCTCGTGCGATCCCTGATGAAGAGGTTTTGTCTATCGGCCAGGACGCAATCAAAATTCATTTGGTTCTGTTGGACTTCAAGAAGGCTGAAGGGGAGTCAGCATTCCAAGAGGTCTTTTCTGCTTGCAGGGAGAACGATGCAGTTGCCCTTGAAAGCTTGCTGCACCGTCCTACGTATCCTGACCTGGCAGATAGATCTGGCATGACACTCCTAAGTCACGCGGCAGTAGCGGGGCATGTTCAAGTTGTACAGCTATTGCTTGAAGCAGATTCGAATGTGAACCAAGTAACCCATAGACGGCACGGAGGCGCATCACCCTTGTACTTCGCGTCTCAGTACGGCCACCTTGGAGTAGTTTGCTTGCTGATGGAAGCTGGTGCCAACCAGAACCAGCCCAAAACCGATACTGGCCAGTCTCCATTGCACATTGCTTCTGCAATGGGACACCGTGAAGTCGTCCATGTGCTGATCAAAGCTGGCGCTGACAGGAACCAGATGAGAACAGACACAGGTGCAACAGCACTGTATGAGGCATCTGCAAAGGGACACCTTGAAGTGGTCCGACTGCTGATCGAAGCTGGTGCCAACCAGAACCAGACCAGAACAGACAGTGGCCAATCACCACTACACCCGGCGTCTGCCAAGGGTCACCATGAAGTTGTTCGCTTGTTGATCGAAAGTGGCGCTGACATAAACCTGCGCAGAAAAGGTAATGGCATATCGCCATTGTATGTGGCCTCTGCAAGTGGTCACCTTGAAGTCGTTCGATTGCTGGTCGAAGCTGGTGCTGACACAAATCAGCCCAGAACAGACATTGGCGCCACGCCATTGTACATTGCATCTGAACATGGTCACCCCGAAATAGTCCGTTTGCTGATCGAAGCTGGTGCTGAGAAAAATCAGCCCAGAACAGACATTGGCACCACGCCATTGTACATTGCATCTGACAAGGGGCTAGTTGAAGTGGTTCGCCTGCTGCTTGAGGCCCGCGTGGACAATAATCAGCCCAGAACAAGCAGTGGCATCACGCCATTGTACATGGCATCTTCGAAGGGTCACCTTGAAGTGGTCCGCTTGCTGCTTGAAGCTGGTGCTGACAAGAACCAGCCCAGAACAGATGTTGGAGAAACACCATTGCAGGTTGCATCCCTAAAGGGTCACCCTGAAGTGGTCCGCTTGCTGATTGAAGCTGGCCCTGACAATAGCCAGGACTTGTTGTTTTGAAAAAGTGGTGGGCTATTTGCGCGTCTGTTTTTTCTCCTGCAAAGCAACACTGCCAATGCAGCATTGTCGTTTGAAAGCCAAACAATAGAATCTGATGATATGAGTTATCAACTTATCATTTGGCTTTCAGCCTAACAAAGTGGTGAGTATTGGCAGGGTTGCAACTTCGGATTTACGTTTTTTCTGTTGAATCAATCTTTAATTTGGCATCTTGGAAATCCCCTCCTTGGCCAAACTTCAGAGTGATGGCATGAACGATGATCTCCCAACATGTCCCTGTTGAATTTCTCGCTGCCGCTGCGAGTCTTGGCACCACCCGCAGTGGGATGTGGAACCTGAGATTGAAGGCTGGGCTCGGAGCGGACCCAGAGGTTGCACTGGCATTGACGGCACCTGGGTTGAAGCCAGTAAGATGGGTTGAAACCACCATTTCGTAATAAGAAAACCAGGACATACCAGGACCAAAGCCAGTTAGATGTGGGTTGCACCACCCGTGTTGGGTTCTGGTTTGAACAAATGAATCACATCAATCAGTTGGACAGAAGGACAAGAACCAACTCGCGAGGTATAGTCACTGAATCCGATGATCTTGAACAGCAGCTCCAATCTGGTCCCTATGCTTCCAGTCGCCATTGTGGTAGGTAACCAGCTGGTTTCTACCATTCTTGTTTGGGCTTGGTTACCTACTACAATGGCATCTGGAAGAATTGGGTTAAGTGGACTAGTCAGGGAGTCATCGGAACTTGTTACCAGCTGATCGCCCAAGGATGGAACCTGGTCCTGTATCGATCGGCTAGGCACTGTTGGTTGTGCATGGTTGTGCTTCATAGTTGTTGTTAATACTCAATGCAATAATAGTTCAATTAGATAATCCCCAATTTTTCGATATATTCGGCTAGTCACTGGATGGTTACTTGGGTCATAGTTGCTGAAAAATAGTAGCTCAGTGATATACCAGTATGGACCATGATGGACCACCATTGACCATCAGCCCTTGTCAACCAGATTTCCATGCTGAAAGACCCAGCGCAGGCTGGCGCGGCTTAGTCCCCGTGGACCAGATGCTGAGCAGGGATGCCCAGCCGACCCAACTTCGCACCGTCCGAGACCTGATGGTTTCACCCGTGGATCCGAGTTGTACCCGTGACATGGTGAACTGCTGCGGCAGGAGATGAACTCCATGGTTCCAGGACATTCCGGAATGAGATTCTTCGTGCAGAATCCTTTCCCCAGTCGCCCTGGTAGGCAAGAATAGTGTCACACTTGAGGGAGGTCACTTTGAAGCAGTGTGGTCACCTGGGGAGTTGATCCATGAAGGTCATCAGACCAGAAGTGTGGCTGTTGTTTCGTATGGTTGCTGGTGGTTTTGCTTGCTACCGCTTTGCTTGGCATGTGGATGTATATGGTATAGCCCAGCGGGAAATTCCACGCATTGGTTGCAACATGTTGCAACCAATATCAGTTACACAAGCAAAGCGAGTCCAACCAATTCATGCAATGAATGGTTATTGCTAGTTTTTTAACATAGGTTGGTATTTGGTGTGGTAGGCATAGAGGTTGGTGTAGTCATGTGTAGTCATAGGTTTCTACTCCAAGTCTGGTCAGTCTATGAATTGGTCAGATTTGAGTAACCTACTGTAATACAAATTATCAACTGATAGGGCTAATTAACCAATAATCTGGTTAGCTAATTCTGGATAATTTCGCTAAATATCAGCTAATTATGGACCTAGTTTAGTTAATTAACCAATAAACTTGCTAAATTCTGGTCAGTCTGCTAAGCATGGCACCTGAACCTGCCAGGCGATTATCCGCTGACGCATTGGCCCGAAGGCATCTGCATCCAGGCGCCGGTCGCGGGTGAATGTTTTCAGCCCTCGCCTGGTATGGGTCCGTGGTTCACACTTTTCGTGTGAAGACAGCTAAAACTGTTCATAGTAGTGGTCCTACTAGTTGATGATGTTGGCCAGTGACGGTTTATAGTGGTGGCAGATGGCAAATGATGAGTACCAACTGGTAAACCATAGAAGGTCCTAGCCAATGCTTGGGAATTGTGCCATTTCCATGACAGGTGATAGGGTGGCACAGCCAACAGCTAGAAAGCGTTGAATCCATGACCTGACATGGTTACAACATCAGTCGGGGCACACAGGAGCCCTGATTTCACATGCACAGGCATGCATAGGCATGTGCACCAAAATGTGCATAGGAATGTATTTCTCCAATTTTGAGCGCCCTAAAATCAACCATTGATCATCAAAATAGACTAGCCAGAGGGATCATCAGTGCTTTCTCCCACAGCTGCCCATCTCCGAGCTTTACATGTTCAACATGTTACTTTGGTTGGTTGGATGCTCCGTTGTGCTCCTCCTTGGTCCTGGCAAGACCCTGACTGCATTCGTTGTGCACGGCATGCGGTCAGAGTTTGGATTCGGTGTTTCTCGACGCTTTGGGACCAAATGCTGTTGGAGCAGCAGTGAAATGGCTGGGGCATGTTCTTAGAATGCCAAATGGGTCTGCTGTGCGCGACACTTTAATGAATCTTCGCCCAACGAGCAGACAGTTTGGGGCCCGCCGCGCCCGCGCTGGGCCCAATAATTCTGGTCACCGACCTATAGTGCGCTGGCTCCGTCATCGTGCCATTGATCTGTCAACTGCCCACAGACGACATGAATGGGAACATCTTGGGGGTGAATGGCTTGCCAGATTCGGGATACCGCTTCACTTCAAGGACAACAACATCTTCCCAATACTCTCCACTGCTTACTTGCCTGATGATTTTCGGGCGACACATGGCTGCTTCCATGGACAACAAGTCTTTGTTTTCCATGCCATCTCCAAAGATCTCTGGGCTATGTGTGAACTTGACCGTACTCATGGGTGGCGCTGGGCAACAACCAGAAGTTCTCCTGACCTGGCTGGCTTTCTGAATGCTCTCCATCTGTGCCTCCAACAACTGGGTCATGCAAGCACGTTTCATTGTAGATGTTTGCTGGATTTGGATCCCAGTCTTGAAGCAACCTTTTCCTGGAATTGTTTTCCTACTTTCTCACCTATCCTTTCCTCAAAGGCCGTAGTTTCAGAAGTTTCATCAATTCCTGCTTGGTGGGCCGCACGGTTGAAGCGAGAACTGGAGGTTTTCCTCCTCTCCCGCTGAATGTGTATGGCCTTTTTTGTTTTCGCGCTTCTCTCACAGAGAGAC
The DNA here is from genome assembly GCA_009767595.1 of Symbiodinium kawagutii. Classification (NCBI taxonomy): domain Eukaryota; class Dinophyceae; order Suessiales; family Symbiodiniaceae; genus Symbiodinium; species Symbiodinium kawagutii. The sequence continues at coordinate 411,438 of VSDK01005748.1, forward strand.
TTGGAGTGATGGCGCTGGAGAGAGAGAGAGAGAGACGAGAGAGAGGGATCATCACTGGGGGTCCCCTCTTTGCAGAAACCTACAAGCATATAAATATGAAATATTACATGCGTATCTTTGCTGCTGTGTACATGCGGGATTCTCAAAATAGGGGTATTCCCAGATCATCCAATATCAACCATTTTTGATAGTAGACCAATCCTTAAACAGGGTATTCCAAGCATAGGGTTTAGATAGTAAACCAATCCTTATGTCTTTTCCAATCCCTATATCTTATGTGATACAATTAATTTTTCCCCTTGTTTGTTTGCAGCTTCTTTTCCGGGCAAATCCCCTGGACGCCCTGGTAAAAAATATCTTATGTGACCAATCCCTATCTTGAGAAACCGCCTTTCGTGGTTTCAAGCAGCCACGACGCCACCAGGACGGTTCTGCAGCCTTGGCAGTGGAGCCTTGGCACCGAGCGCAACGGCCGGGCGGTTGTGGTTTCTGGGGCACGCCTGGAGCTGATGCTACAGTCGTCCAATGGTGGTTTCAAACATTTTTGTGTTATCAATGGTTGATCACCATTGAACTATCATTGAATGGTTGATCATTTCGAAAATAGCAGTGATAACCAACCATTCCAAATAGCAGTTATCAATGGTTGATCATCCTGATTGCTGCTATTTGGAATGGTTGGTTCTCACTACTATTTTTGCAATGGTTGGTTAGTATATTTTCCGATGGTGGTACCACTGCTATTGGGAATTAGTTGGTTGATTGACTGATGCTTGAAAGGGGTTGAAACCACCAACCAGTATCAAGTGCCCGCCACCAAGCAGCATAGAGTGATCCGCAAAGTGCTACAGCACTGTTCTTGAATCAGGAGATCATTTTGGTGAGAACTGACTGCTAGTAGGTACCTAGAAGAGAAATTACGGGGATGGCTTGAGGTCTTAGTTCCATTGATGTGCGCCTTTGAAACCTTCATCGTTTCGAGCCATGTGCACCCATGACTGTGGGGACACCCGCAAATTGCCAGCAGAAACAAACATTGCTCGCTGGTTGCAACTACTACAGTAGGTTTGAACCAGCTCTTCCATCACCCATCAAGCGTCGCAAGCTACCACTCGCCCCCAGTTCATCATCATTTATAGCTTACAAGCCACTTAGCAATAAAATCCACCAAGTCTAGCTGGTTTACTTGCCAAAACTGACCATGACCCATGTTCTTGAGACTAAAAGACTATGTTTTGGAGGGCCTACCTGGAGGCATCCATGGCACTGAGGACAAGATCAACGATGAGTTGACGGATTGGGCTGACTTGCTCCAACGTAGACATGACTACACCGAGGTGCGTCCCAGCGAAGACAATGGCAACGTGATGGTCATGAGTTTGTAAAGGCGATTAATGATTGATTGTAGTTGTTAATCATTATATTTGAAGGTTGAATATGACTATAGTTAATCATGATTATGATGTTAGCATACTATAGCTAACAATGACATTTAATGACTCTATAGCTAATGAATTAATGATGAATGACGATTTAATGGTTTGCAGTTCATACGCGTTGGATGACTGAGGACTTATACGTATAGTTGATCATGACTTAGGGGGGCGAACTTGTTATGATATAGCCCCAGATGGATCAAGAGTCAGTGGCGTGTGTGAGCTGGCAGGTGCTGTCCTTCTCCCACTTCTTGCCGCGGGTTGAGAACAACCCTGAGAAGAGATACCTGACCTATCCAAACTTGGTGCAGTCCTCGGGTCACTGGCTTCGCCGACACCTAGGAAACGGCAGAAATGAAGCTGACAACAGGATGGGGTGATGAAGATCACCACCGGACCTCCATTGAAAGCGTGATTTTTTGTTGTAGTCCAAAGCTCTGTAGCTATAGCATTTCCCGCTCACAGTATTGTTGGCACATGAGCCTCAGACACCCGGCACTAGTCGGGATCCCGATAGGTCCCAGATGGTCTATTGACACCGGCCGGTGGCTGGTGTTTTTTTTCATATTTTTTATTTCCCTGGTAATTATTGACAAATGGTTGGTTGACCAATATTTTTGATAGGGGTAAAACCACCAACCAGTTATGGCTGGTGTTTGGTTTACCTTGTTTTGACCAAAGCGATCGCTAATGAGGGTGAATAATGGATAATGATGGCTGCACTTGTATTAGACTATATAGTTAATACTGATTAATGGTCCACGATGGTGAATGATGATAGCAAATGTTAATTTGATCATGGTGTATCAGCCATTACTTCCAGCTACGTGACCTCAACCATTCTAATCACTCTCCACCAATGTAATCAAACCATATTATTAGAGTGACCCTACAGCCCGGATTAACCGCTGTTACTATTATCAGTCAATGTTGGTTAGTTCACCAATCACGTGACCCAGGTTAACCATGGCTATTCGTTTGCTGAAGCTCGTTAGTAATGTAATTATCATATTAATTAAGAAGACTTTTTTTAAAACCATCAATCAATGAAGCCTATGATTAGATGTTCCACTAACGTTGGCAATGACCCATGTTCATCACTCATGTTGGTTACCCTCATGACAGGCCGCACAGTAACCATTCTTCATCATTCATGCCGGTGCCCAGAGACATCATGCACTCCTCCAGAAATGGTGTGTGTTTCCATTAATTTCCCTTTTGTTAATGGCCGCCAACTTGGAAAGTCTGTAGGTGCCACTGTAGCCATGGACAAACCCATATAGCTGTTTTATCATTCTTGTTAGTCATGATGCCCCATTAACCGCCATTAACTAGATACGAGCCATTGCAAACCATGATTAACTATTTAGCCATTCTTGTTGGCTATCATTCCCTATGTTAACCAGCATCATCCCCTCTATTAAGCGGTATTACCCTAACCATCATTATTCCCAATTTTTACCATCATCAAGTATCCCCTATGCTACAGGAACCATTATCATCTCCTTTGTTAACCATTAGTGTCCCCTATTGTATAACCATCAATGGGTTATGGATTATATCATTTTTAACCCGCCTATCATCTCCTATGTTCACTGTCATTTGCTATCATCAATCATTCTAAGGCAGCCACCAATAGAAGATCACTATTGATGAACCTATGTTCCCTTGTGAATAATTGTGTGAAGCCACCGTTAGGTTCAATTATAGATAGCCACCATATTAACCATATTAACCATCATTATCCCTAGATTAATACCACATATGGTTAACCATCACTATAATAGAAAGCCACCATTGATGGACAAAGCCCATGCTGCAGCGATCCCCTCGAGGCCAAAGGCATCGGCTCCGATTACCTCCGCAGGCGGGTGGAAGACCTGCGTCCCAACGTCCATGCGCGGTGCCCAGCGGGTGCACCGCGCGAAGCCCTCCATGGTGCGATGCGGGATGGCGTAGGACCGGGGGTGTCACCAAGGGCATGTAGTCAGTGTAGGGGTTAAAACATGCCAGGGGGAAATGCTATCAGCTAATCCTCAGCTGATTATGATAAGTGAATTTTCATAGCTAATTATCAGCTACTTATGGCAGGGTGGAACAGGAAGACCTGTCTGCAGATTTGGGTTGTGAGTGGACCAAGAGTTGTATAGCTATAGTTTGGCAGATTGCCTGGTTTTTTTTTCCTTCAGGGCAGTGCTGGGAGATTTGGTACCCACATTGATGGACAGCCTCTCGATGGCGATACGTTCCAATGTTGTCACCGTAGGTGGCAACCATGGGCTCATTTGGAGGTTGGATGCCGTGTTATGATGTCTTCTATACCCCGGGGGTACTATCCATCATGGGTACAACCTTGGCTGCGAATGACACTCGGAATATGTCATGATGATATCAACTAAGCTCATGTTAAAGTCCAGATCCAGCTCAGAATGCGGTGGTGCGAGAGAAATCGCAGCGGATTCCAGGTCTTTGGCCACACGCACTTTGGGTACGACCTGGAGGTGCAGCAAAGAGAGCGGCCATGGTGGAAGTGGCTGGTGGTTGGATCAATGCGACGAGGGGGAAGGATGCTTGAGGATGGTGCTGGTTGATCCATCTTGATCCTGATTGATGATGCTTCTAAACCTGTGATTTCGAGCAGGGAGCTTAAAATCCACAGGTTTTTTCATGGACTATTGGAGGTTCCACGGAAATCGCAGAGGGCATCCACCAAAACAGAAGTGAGTACTTTGTTCACCTTCGTGCCCCTCTCCTCATTCTGACCAAAACCGTGGAGCTGCCAAGATATGTCAAGATATGTCAAGATATGTCAAGATGTTGACCGATCCATCTTTCGGTTGGTACTTGTATCAAACCAGTCCCGGAGAGCGCATTTTTTCGCGCGGCTTCGGACCCCAAACTCAGGGGCTGGCTCGAGTTCACCAGGTGGATGGCGTCCGATATTTGCAAGCGCCGCTGTCCATGCCGGGAGCCCCGCCGCATGCTGCCTCCCTACAGTCTTCATCACTTCGAATTTCGTACTTGAGATGGGAAGAGAGAATAAGATAGGGATGTTTCGCACCATCCACCTTTGGATTCCATTTCTGCATTCTGATTAGTGGATCATGGTCCATGGTCGTTATCTATGACGGTTCACCCATGATTATTCACACAATTTCTTGGAGACAATGACAATTACATTTATGTAGCCTTGCCACTACTGTAGAAGTTACAGTGGCTGAGTGGCTGAAGCAACAACCTAGTTTCACGTGTCTTGCTCCCTTTAGGAATCTAACATAGCAATGGAGAATCAATCCACATGGTTAAATAGATTGAGATAGTCAATTTGTTGGGAATGGGAACGGTGATTTTCATTGCTATGGTTTGAAGTTTTCCTCACGATCATGGCTGATAGATGTTGATGGTATTTTTATTATGCCATGTCAGCAGGGAGCACCCCGGCATTCATGATATGTTAGCGGCTCTCTTGGTACCACTACACCATGGTCCACAACTATCATCAATAAATGTCAGTGGTTGCCCAAGCAAGAAACACGATAATTATAACACCTCAGCCTATGTCCATAACTCAGCCATCATCATCACCTGATGTCCAGTTGGCTATCCATCCTGCACCATCAAAATCAACAGGGATGATGGAATTACATGGAATTACATACTAGCAAATCTCCGGACAGGGCCATCCATTGTCTTTTGATCCCTGGTCAAAATCTCAAAAAAGAGGTTCTTCATGTTCTTCGCTTTGCTTACCTTCCTCTGCAGGGTGATCGAGGAGGACCTTGATGCACAAAAAGCAGTCCAAAAACAGCAAAACACCAGCTAAATCAGCAAATATCTTCCTTACCATCCCTCATCATCATCCCTTATACCATCATCCCTTATCATCATCCCTTATATCATCACCCTTATACAACCATCCCTCACCCACCACCATCCCTTCTCACGAATGGGAGCTCCACTGGTGCGGCACCCAGGTCTGCTGAGCG
>VSDK01005748.1:422231-490475 GCA_009767595.1 Symbiodinium kawagutii
TTGGTGGTGATGATGATGGTGGTGATGGTGGTGGTGGTGGTGGTGATGATGAGGAGGAGGACGATGGCGACGATGAGGATGATTATTATTTGTTTATTGTTATTACTAACATTGCTGTTTATTTTTTATTATGATGGTTATGTTCTTTACCCACTTGTATGAACCGGGGCTGGGGTTCCTGTAGGTTTTCGCCTCAACTATTGCAGGGAATGCGCGTCATCATGTCTGTAAAAACAGTTCTAAATCGAAGTGGCTAATAACCGTTCACAGTGGCGCCTGTAACAGAGAAGGCGATGGAGGGAGAGAGAGACAGAGAGAGAGAGAGAGGGAGTGGCGCTTGTAGACCTTAATTTGATTTGATTTTGTGCATAGTGGTCTCGGAATCCCAAAGGGTAGTCAAGAATGCTCATTAGTGCCTTAATCACATTTTACAACTGAGGCGTATGGCCAACAGTGCAAGTACTTGGTTGATAATTAACCCACTGCTAGTTCCAGTTTTTGCTAAACTAATGGAAGATTCAGTTTGTTAAACCGCCCCGGCACGTGGCTGGGAACGACCAGGCTGGATGGGTTGATGTGACATCCTCATTTGTCTGAGCCATGGAAGAAGATTAAACCATCCATGTTGGTTATAAATCTCCATTCTCCTAGGGAGATTAGTGAAGACTGACCCTCCCAAGGTGCACAGGTGGCACCTGAGATCCAGTTTCCGATGGCGCTTCAGTTGTGGTTGGCTTCCTTGGTGCAGCGGCTGAGGTGCTGGCAATAAACCCAAAGTTGGTTGGCTTCCGGGCAGGTGCCCAGCTCGCAAGCAGCGCACAGCCGTAACGACGCAATGTTGATGTAGGGGACGGCTCTTCAAATGGTTGTTTCTCAAAATGGGGGGGCCGCTAAATCATCCATTAATAGTCATTTATAGTAGTAAACCAACTATTTTGGGGGGTTCCCCATCTTGAGAAACCACTAAATGGTTGTTTCTCAAAATGGGGGTGCCCTAAAAATGGTGGGTTTATTACTACAAAGGACTATGAATGGATGATTGGGGGGTACCCCTATTTGAAGAAACCACCAAATGAGCACACTTAAAAAAAGTTGTTCTTTTTAGTTCAGAGATTCAGATGATGAAAAATTGATAGAAATGGTTCGTTTGTGATCTAAGGACGATTCATACTGTATGATATGGGGGTACTTCTAGTTTAAGAAACGCCAATGCAGTAGCTGCTGATAGAATCACCCGATTTTGCCGATCAATTTCCACAAGGGGCCAGCGGTCGCAGATAGTTGCTTCAAGATCCACGAAGAAAATTGCTGCTAGGCAGACCCAAAAGACATAACACCTATTTTGACCCCGGCAGCCGAACAAAAGCACATACTGAATGTGCCGGACTAAAATGCATATCCTCATATTTTGGTTTCGACACTGAAATGTCACCCATCAGCATGTACATAAATCTATATGCCTCAACTTCAAGGGGTCTATAACCCTACCCCCTGGAGACCCCTTCAGCAAATTAGGGTATAAGCATATCATCATCCAGTATCAAGCATAATTGCCCAATAATTTTCATTAAATTTATCCATCATCTCGCAATAAATTGTCCATATGATAACCATAAATTGTCCATAATGATCACCACATGTCCATATTGATTAAATTAAATCATCAATTTAATCATTTGTCCACCACTATGCATTGTTAAGCATCAATTGCGGCTATGATCAACGCGGCAGTGTAGTAGGCCCGGGTGACGGCGGCGAAACCGCCGAAAGCGCCGTTTCCGCCAGGGCGCCTGTGTGGCTCTTCGGCCCAAAGTCACAAAGAATCCTGGAGGCGAGCTGTGGGAAATGGCTGGCGGGTGAGGTAAGCTGGCTGTTGTAAGGGTGGAACTCTTTGGTGAACTAAGCTAGCTAGTAATGGTTGATGATGGTGGTGATGAGTACTGTAATGATTAGTGTTAATAATAATAAGAATAATAATAATAATAATAATAATAATAAGGCTATCAGTAATGATTAGTAAAGATCTTTAGTAAGGCATTTCAATAAGGATGGCCTTAATAAGGTGCTAATAATCCAACTGATGATGGTGAACTAATAGCTAGTCATGGTTGGTGGTGGTTATTAGCAATGATTAGTGGGACGACAGTTGATCATAGAAGCTGGTGAATAGCTGTTTCACGATGGCATGGAAAGGGGGTACGAAAATATGCCAGCACCTTGTTTGCACCTTCACTGAATTGGCCTCCATTTACGCTACTATACTCGGAGTGGCTACATGAAGTGTTCATGGCACCGAAATCCCAGCGACTCTGAAGCTGAGAGGCCCGATGGACTCGTGATGCTCACCTCAATGCAGCTTCGGGCAACAAACGGAGCAACCTTAGCCATTAGTACTTGGTGTCAATGGGTTCTGCTACAAGGCTAATACAGGCTACCCATGTCTTGGGGATGCCCCTTCACCACGAGGGTACTTTAAGTTCTTTGGAGCTTCTCGATGCTGAGGGACCGCATGGTCACTTGAGCTGGCTATGGTTCAGTAGCCATGAAGCAGCGGTTGATGAACCAGCCGGAACCAACAAGAGCCAACCAGCAGGCTTTGTGAGCTTTATTTTGAATCATTGAAGGTCAGTGGCATGCAAAGCAGTCAACTTTGGTGACAATACCAGATGTGAGCTTGCCTTTGGCTGACCCGGCGTGTGGACGTTCATGGATATGATATGATTCAACATCTCACATTTTGGAGTGAATGCTTACTGGTAAATTTGTTCACTGGAAAGCACAATGTATCTTTTATGAGCTAAGGCTAAGATAGCACCATGCTGAATAGTACGAGTCAATCTCACTTAATCACTTAACTAGTTAAGTCATATTAGCCGCCAATACCACAAATCATTGGTACTTTCTTTCCAAGAACGAACAGACAAAGACATTGAAACCATTAACCATTGATTGACCTTTGTAAAAAGGTTCCTTGAGTTAAGAAAGGAAAAGAGCGATCAACTCATGTTAAAACTCATCACAGGCCTTTATCAACTCATGTCACCATGGGCTCTTCCAGGTTGCGCGTTGGAGTGCGTGTGTCGCTGATGACTGGGCCGTACAGGCTGCCGCCGAGTGTCGCAAAGTCAACGAACGCTTGGCCAAAGAAGCAGCCCTTGGACCTGCAGATGGCGGCAGCGGACCAGCTGGAAGATCCAGCAGCGGTTCACCAGCGGTTTTACCCTCTGGTGGTGTAACATAGCAGTGGAATGTAAAGGATAACAATGGTGGTTAGCAATGGTTGATCATCAACCACTAGTCACTGTAGATACTAGATTGGCTAGTGATGATGATTAGTAGTGGTTGGTACTGGTAATCCGACTTAGCTGGCTGGAAAATGACCGCCTATGGTTGTCATCAACCAGTAGCTAGTAATAGCCAACGCTGTTTCGGGGTAGTGGACCAACCATTGGTATACAAACATGGCAATGGAAAATCATTTTATAGAGTAACCCTGCGAAAGCATCAGTAGTGGATGGGTTTTTTCTGAGCTGGATCTCCCAGTCGTTTGGCTTCAGCCCGTGGAATCGGTCACTCCGTAGTTGGGTTTATGAACAACAATGGGATGAACGGTGGTTGGACATTGTCAATATAGCGGTTGATTATGGCTGGTAGCATTTCAACCGTTGGTATGGTTCATAATGGAACATGATGGTTAACACAAGTTGAACTATAGGTGATGATTTGATTGGAAGCGCTGGTAAAGCGGTGCTTGTTCACCCATGTCCAACCATGCGTGGGATCTCTCTTACTGATGCATGACTAGGCCGTTATACCTCATTCTTTAGATCTTGGTTGTTGTTGATCAATCTCCCCAACTATCAGCCACAAGGTGCCATGACTGTTAACTGTTACTCAGCTTGCGCACCACTACCAACCAGTGCCAGCTATCATTCACTATGATCAGCCATCATTAAGCATCATTGACCCTGCTTGGCCATCACTCACCGTTCATGATTGACCACTATTCACCATGCTTGGCTGTCGCTTGCTGGTCATTATGGCTCTCTTAGGCCGGAACCTATCGCAAGAACAAGAAGCTCCAGTCCGACGAACCGCTGCCCATTGAAGCTGCAGAGGTCAGCGGTCGATCCATGTCGATCATGACTGTAGAGGTAGATCGATGGGGGTTCCACCGAGCAGCTTTGCTTTCTCTGTTTGGGTTTCTATGCAATCAGGGTGCTTCATGTTGTGAACTACCTGCTTTTTGCTTTTGCTATGTTCTCAATTGTCGATCATGGAATCCGGAATTTCACTCATTTCGGCCAATAAACATGGAGAGTTCTGCCATTGTTGGGACGACGCGCCATGATGATCATTGTCTTTTTTTCATTCAATTCGGATCACTTTGACATACTTTGACCTATACACCTGGTTTGAGGCGGCAGGTCTCGTGAGGGAATCCCCAGGAGCCATGCAGCCACTATGACCCTTATTGGCCAAAGGATGGCACTGCTCAACTGTGACCACTATGCTGTTAAAAAACGAGACGTGCTTTGTATCACAACAAGCTTGATGCTATGCACATGAAGCATTCTTTGTTGATGAGGAGTTTGTTGTTGGTTCTTATTTCTGTCTCATTGTTTTGATTGACAGCCGCAACGACAAGCTCTTTGTACTTCGAATCGGCACCAGTAGTAGTTATTGTTGAATGGCGTGCATAGTCGGCACCAAGAATTGATAGAATGAAATGCCAACAGCAGTTACGTCCCTACCAGACTATCCCCTAAAGGGCAAAAGGACACACACGCACACATATCCATACAGGGAATGTACACCGAAAGAATGCACATAAAGACCCAAATGCATCGAAACCCAATTTATCGCCGACAAAGGTGACGTCATATTGGTGCTTGCTGCGCGTTGTTTGGTATTGCTGGGGGGCCCTTGCCGTTGTCACAGCTCAATCCTTGAAGAGTGAATCCCCAAAATCATGGCATGGCAAGCAATACCGCAGCCCTTGATTTTAGCTTTCGTAGTTTGAAACGTGCCACTTCCGATGTGACCTGTGGTTCCTTTTGGTACTGGCTAGCTGGGGAAGTCCGTCAGTTTTTTTGGTTGATGATCTGCCTCTTAAGGTGGGCAAACCGTGGGGAGCCCTGGCCAAAAGAATGTGAAATCACAGCTTTATCTTCCCCAGGTTCAGTAGGGAATCATTCTTTGCATGTTAGGGGCAGCAGACCGCTCGCCAGGTGGCTGTACTGATGCACAAGGCACGCTGGGAGAGGATGCGCTTCAGCAGTTGGTGATTTTCCACCGGAATGTCCTTATTTCCTATGACGGAAATTGGGATCAAGCCACCAATCATCCAAAAAATGGAGGAGCAGTTCACATTCCAAACAGGGGGCGGACTAATCCACAGGTGCTTGACCAAGCAGTCAAATTCGAAAGCGTGAATTGGTGGATTGTTTAAGCAATAGCAGTTGCATTGTGTTGTGTAACCCCCCTTGCTGCGGAGTTCATCGGCCCCCCCGAAAAGAAACAAACAGCCCGTCGGTACACTAATTGGCCTGGAAGCTAAACCCCCATCTTTTTCGATACGTAAACCAGTGCACATTGTTGATTTTTTCCTTCCAGGTTTGGTTTTTTACTACAGTGCCGTCCCACACTTGCAACCTTGCATTCATAAACCCCTTGTTTAATAAGCGGGGCCCCAGGGTGTATTCATTTGGGGTTCACATGAATCATCATTGGTTGCTGGTTCCCAAGCTGTCTCCTGAACCTGACCACCCTCAACCTCCCCATTGGTTGCTACCCAGCCGTTCCAACATGGTCCCAACAGATCCGCTGAGGGATCCCTGGGCACCATCATTGACGTGCGCGAGGGCATGGAGGAGTGGGAGCCAAGGCCACAAGGCTGTGTAGAACTGCCTGGGGCCCAAGCCGTCTGTGGGGCTGCAAGGTGCTGGAAGGGTCGGATGGGTGGTGGTGCTTGGATATGGTTGGTTGGTTCGTGATGGTTGGCTGGTGGTTGGTGATGCCTAGAGATGATTATGAAGCACTCGTATCCAACAGTAGGGACCCACCAGCGATAGTCATGCGTTTGGCAACGGTCGGTTGCCAGAGAGATGTAGTAGGTGGGTAGGTAAAGCGGTTCCAGAGAAGAAAAAACACGATTGCTTCCCTTAAGCATCAGTCCGTCCCTAAAAAAAAACGGCGTTCTTCCATGATTCGTATTGAATGGGATACTAATGATACTCTCTGAAGCTGCCTTCAATATTTTTGAACTTACCTATCCAACTTGTATATATCCATCAAACTCTTCACTTCATTTGTTCTGTGCAACCGTCCATTGCAATGGCTCAAATCCACCATTGATCATTGCAATCCTTCACCACCATTTATCATCATTTATTTGCTTGGTGGTTTTCAACATTTTTCATTTTCCCCTGTAATTGTTAACAATTGGTTGGTTGACAGGCATCTTTTTCACTAAAGTGGTTCAACCACCAACCAGTTATCCATACATCAATCCCATCCTCAACTGATTCGCTGCCGGCGCCCTTGCAGGCCTCACCCGTCGCTGACGTCGCACTTCGCAGCGCTGCCGGACCCGGAACTCATCGCCTTGGCAGAGCGGATCATGGCAAACGACGGGCAACTTGGTGCAGCGGAGCGGAGTTCGGAGTCCGGGGGTCAATGGATGGCTGATACGGCTATGGGTCAATATTAACCAACCAACTAATGGGGGATAATCACCAACAATAATAAGGAAAACAATGGTTAGTTATAGGGAAACCAGGGGTACAGGGTTTTGACCCACTGCCATACAGGATGAATCATGATGATATACACTCTGGTGATCTAACATAGCAATGGAAATCATCATTTTCTACAGAGAATCCTGAAGAAACAAGCTACAAACGGTTGATTTTCTATTGCCATGTTAGATCACTAGAGGGTATGTATATCATATGTGTATATATTAATGTAGCTCTTCATAAATACGAACGTAATCAATAAAGTAGATATAATTTCTGGTTGAAACAATTGCTGGCTAAAACAATGGCAGCTAATTATATGGGATTTCATAGGGGTGTTTCAACCACCAAGCAGTCATTTTTGAATCAATTCTATCAAAACGAAAATATGGCTGAGATTACTTTTGTATGTGTTTTACTTTTAGATGTTTAATTTGAAGCATTTTGATAGAAACACACACAATTCTTCAGGAGCAGATGGAGCATTCGTTGGGGGCCATATTGCGGGTATTGAAAGTACATTGGTTCGTAAACCAAAATTTTGCATACTTTCGAAGCCCATTTACAAACATATTTATACCGCTATTAGACCAATATTATCAATGATCATTGTTAATTAATTAACCATCATGAGCTTCATGGCATATTAACCTTTTCACATCGCATCATCTCACGGCATCAACCTTCATTAACCATTATTTGTTATTGTCAACCACCATTCAGCGTTATCAACCACTATTGTATAATAATTCCTTCTCACCATTACTAGCCTGCATTAACTACTTCATGTCACCACCATCAACCATCATTAACCATCAATAAGCGTCATTAACCAGTAATTACTAACCTCCATCATGGTTATTGATTGTTAATGAACCCTTCGATGTCACCATTATAACCACAGTACCCACATGATATGGCAGTGGGTCAAACCCCGATACCCCTGGTTCCCTTATCATTAACCATCGCTTTTCCCATAAAATTGTTGGTGAACTTATCCCTATACTTGTTAGTTAGCACGCACGGTCTTTCCATTTACGTTTCGATCTCACCATTCTCTGCACGCACGGTCCCTGGCCTGGTGTCAGCCCCAGGCCTCGGATCCTGGTTGGAAGTGCCGATGCTCCCGTCACCTGGCGTGCCAATTGCTTGTGTGTTCTGCCGTGGTTTATATAATTTATGTTGTGTTTATGGTTATCTTTCCACCAAATGATTTATATGATTTTAATTTTCTATGGTGGTATTTCCACCTGATGATTTGTATATATGTTTTAATAGTTCTATGGTGGTATATCCACCTGATGATTAATGTAATGTACATATTGGTTATATATCCACCTAATGATTTATGTAATTTACATATTTTCGATGCTTATATATCCACCTAATGATTTCTATAATTTACATATTTTCTATAGTTAAATTTCCAACTAGTGATTTATGTGGTTATGTAAATGGCGATTTCGCAGACCATTCAGTGATTTACTTTTTTTGGTGGATATATATTGCCATTTTCATATATTCTTATATTATCTTATATTGCCGTCGGTACTGATTTAGATGCGTTTTGTATGGTTAGTGGTAGGGCGAACACATAGTGACGCCCAAGCAAAACAAATGTTACCACCTACTAGTGATTGTCAACTGCTTGCGAATGGTTATGCGGGGATTTATATGGTCAGTCTTGGAAAATAACCAATATGTTTATTTGATATGGTGGATTAGATGACACCGTTTTTTTATCCAAGTATAACTCGATTTATGACTGATTACCAGTTTTTGGTACCAGTCAAACAGTGTCAAACCACTTATTCAACATGGTTTTCGAAAGTAACTGGTTTGATCCCAGGCTTGGAAACATCCAGTGATTGAAGCCAGTTCTCCTTGCAGCAATCCAGTGATTCAGAACCAGTAGCAGCAAAACAGAATTATATAGTCATGATGGTGCATCACTAGTGGAATCACTGGATAGTCGGATAGCTGCAATCACTAAGTTTTGTTCCAAGGGATCGCTTATGAGTTATAAGCAAAGTTTGTGAATCACATTGAATCACTAATGGATGTATCGGAGTGATTCATACCCAGCAGAAGCAGGTGCATCTGGTCGTAGCCGCTGAATCTTCAAGATTTTGACCCAGCGGTTCCAACACTCAAGAGGACATGAAGGGCGGTTCGATGTCCCTGAAGCGCCGGTGATGCATTGGAACTGTGTAGTCAGCAGAGCTAAGGGCCGGGGCAAAATGAAAATATTGATCGTTGACCATCCATGCTGGTGTCCATGGTCCATGCATATGTTTTTTCTGAATAATGAAGTAAGCTGGAAGTTTACAATCGCCATTTTGCATAGTTTGCAAAAAGATGATTTTCCTCCTCCAGGTTGCTTTGCGAGTGGCAAACGGGTTCGATCGACCCTCCAAGTTGCCAGTTTTTTGGCCATCAAAATGGTATCTCTTTGCAGCACCCGTCGGGGCCTCAACAACATATGGAGCTCCTGAATCAGCAACCAGTTGCCGGCCAGCAACAACAACAACCACAACAAGATCACCACCACCAGCAACAACCACCCACCACAACTACAACGGCAACACCAACCACAACTACAACATACTACAACCGCTGCCCTTGAGACCAGGTCGACCACCGCAGCTAAGGCCAGCTGCCGCCATGCCGCCTTACTACTGGCAGCCCTTTTGCGGCTTTGGCCTAGGCACGGTCTAACGGTGGAGTCAAGGTGCAAATCCTCAGAAACCTCAAAGGCCATCGGATCCATCAGTGGATTTGAAGGTGGGCTCAATGCAGGGCTTCATTTGAAGGAGTTAATGTTTGTTGTTGATTGATCTTGTCTGGCTGGTGGTTTGAAGCATTTTTTGTTTTCCATAGTAATCATTCACAACTGGCTGGTTTACTGATATTTTTCATAAGGGTTGAAACCACCAACCAGTTGTTGAGGGGTTATGAAGCGACCTTGCAGCAGGAGGTGGGAGTTGGACCACTGCTAGGGGAGGGACAGTTCTGCACTTTAGTTTCCTAGTTCCGATGTGGTGCCGAGAAAGTGACCTAGAAAAACATACTGCGTTTCCCTGCTAATGTTATTATGGCGTTTGGGTTCTTTAAGGGGATCTTGTCGTTGTTGGAATACTCCTAATATAACAAAATCCCGTGAATATCGGGATGCCTGGTAGCTTCTAGGCTCCAGAATGTGCTGGCACGCGAAGAGCGCATGCGAAAAGAAAACAACGAATATGGCTAGTCTCACTTGAACATACTCGAACCGTTCGAACCCTCTTTGCTTCGAGTCATAATTTTCAACAATGTGCTTTAGCACCAAGTGACTCTCTTCAAGGAACCCGACTGAGCTACACATGCTGCCCTTTGCTCCCGAATCCGATCCATTTGTTCATTCGCCATGGCTCACTCATGGCGGCGCTCCCCTGGCGGCTGAACAGCAGAGTACCCAAGTGTTGGATCCTGCTGGCTTTCCTGGGCATCGGTTCTTGGACACTTGGACGACCCTGGGGACCCTGGGGCAGACCATACGACCCTGTCGGCATATAGCATGGGCCCGTAGAAATTGCAGCCTTCAGTGCTTCCAGGGCTCCCTATGGCTCACCTTAGACCGGCATCCGCCAATAGCTGACTGCGCAAAGCCATGTGCTTGGACCTGAATGATTGCATTGTGCGCCATGATTTGGGTTATGTGGAGGATCATAAGCAGCATGAACCATCTATTTGCATGTATCAGCTAATTACTAGCAACTATAAGCAGTGTATGGCTTCATCAGCGCATCATGAGTCCTAACCCATAGTGAAACGATCGTTAACTACCACCTGAGCGTAACCAAGCCTTTGTCAACTGGTTATGACTATTGATTCAGCTCAACAAAGTCAAGTCATGATAAACCACCATCAAGCATCATTTATTTCAGCTTGTTTTTGACCATTGTCAACCATCATTCAGTCTTCATTATTATCCATCACCGATGAGCCATCATGAGCCCTTATTTCACCATTATTCAACCGTGATCAGTCATCAGTCATCATGAACTAGTAACAGTATATACTTACTAGTCAGTGATTTCACTGGCCATGATTCACCATCATTTCCCTTCTCCCCGGAGTGGCCATTTATTTCCTATCGTCATTCCATTCGCGGTTTTATGTAGACATATTAACCTCAGTCTTTCGCCATCATTAAACAGTGATAAACAGTAAGTGTTCTTACTAGCCATGACGCATTTATTTATGACCAGCCATCCACCATCATTATGGCTCAGATTGAGCCATTATTTGCAACTATTCAGCCATCGAATATCTTGTTGTGAATGGCCATGAATGGCTTACCATAGTAAAACATTGCAAAGCTATTCATCATAGTGAATATCAACATGTATTTGGTAGTGAGTATTCACAACTTATTTGTTTAATATGACTATGAAACGGCTTACTGCCTCAGGTCCTTCTCTTCCCACTTCAGCCAGTGGCAGCGGCATGCTGACCTCGCTGGACGTGCCGAAGATGTGCTGGACCTTGGCGGCGGACGACATCTCAAGATCCTGCGTGGCGCGGCGGCGGTGCGCGGGTGCTTGGAAGCCCGTTGTGATCAACCAGTGGTACCTAGCTGGCTGGTGGTTTTATAGGGATTTTACAGGGGTTATAACCAGTAATGATGGTTAACAATAGGAAATAATAAGCAACAATAGTGGTTAAACAACTACTGGTTGGTGGTTTGATTGGCATTTTTTTCCGAGAAATAATCAACAAATGGTGGGTTGACTATTGTTTCATAGGCGTTGAAACTACCAACTAATATATGTTCATGTATACAACATGTTTACCGTTTCTAGGTGTGTCTATTGTAGAATGTGTATTAGATCTCCGATGTTGTCTGAAATAATCGCTGTGTAATGACCGGGAATACCTGAAGTAGTAACTAGCTATAGGTAGCTATAGTTTGAGGTTAATGACCAAATAATGATAGCTGACTATAGTGCGTAATCATCACTTTCATATTCTGCAAAAAACTATCAACAATAGTGATTGTTTGTGGTCAATGCCAGTCCTAGTGTTATACGACACTAGCACTTCATCATCAATAAGAGTAGTTATCCGCAATAATTATTTTCTATTGTTGCTGGCTGGTGCATAAACAAGCAACCGCAATGCCACAAGAACAATTCTCAAACACTGTAATCACTGAAAAACAATAGTGATAGTCTTCTATAGTAAAAGAAATATATATGACGAGTATTTAGTTTTTTGAATATGAACATATACTTATTCATTTTTCCAGCGGTGAATGATGCGGCAATTAGTAGCAAACAAATTGACTAAGAAGTGGTAATTCCGAGCAAGTGTAATAGTCTACTATATCGTGACTCTAGTTGGTGAGTTGAACAAAGCTGACTTGCTGAGTAAACAGCCAAAAAATGTATTCCTATCGGCGGTTACATATATTTTGTGCCTGGTGAATAAACCCCCATGCTTCCAGCTATCATTATAGTGGTCACCAACGCCAGTTACAATAATGGTAGATGCCAGCTGGTTACCTACTACACCGTTAAATCGAAAACTGATAGATTGCCTGGGTTGATCTAAAGACCAGAATTGACAGTGAACAACACATCATTGACGACAACAGTCATGGTTGGTCAAGGCCTTGTGTGGTTTTGTATTGCAGCTGTCGGCAATTGGCAGGTTTATGAGCCAGGCTTGATGGTCAATGATCAACCTAGCTAGTGAGATTTTTTGTCATTGGTAGTGATATCAAGGATTTATCTAGCCATCTCTCCAGGACATACCTCGGAGACAGCTAGCCTAGCATCTAGGAGATATCTAGGAGAGATGTAGGAGTTATGCAGTGATATTCAGTCATATCTGGCGAAATCTACGGTGACAACTGATCAAGATATCAACCAGATATGGCTAGATGCTGTATGATACTGTATCACTGATTGATATCTGTTTGATATCTGGTTGACATCCAGTGGTTTATAGTGACCGCCCCCAGCAGCTCCCAGCGGTAGCACCACGGCTGAGGTGACCTACTGAGCTCTTCGGAGGCTGCTGAGTTGCTGGCTTTGGCGCACGGCACCCCCTGGAGCCCGGGCACGGGCCTTGCGGGGAATCCCGTGGAGACGCCCTGTCACGTGGTGAAGGACGACGCTTGGATCACCAGGTTGGAGCGGGGCCTTGGAAGGAGGAACTGCAAGGATCCTGCGGCTGAGAAGGTTTGGAGATGTTTGGATTTTTTTTGGGTGATGGACTGCTATTGAACCAGTTGTTTTTTCTGATGATTTTTTTGTGTTGATTGTTGGTGATGGATGAATTTCACCATTAATCTAACCAAGGACAAGGGAATGGATTCTATAATTTCACCATTGGACCATTGATTAGGCATCATTTTCACCAACGACAAAGAAGAGTGAACCGTAAACGAACCATGAGTCAGTAACCATCGATTGGATTTGTTCATGTTGATTTTTGGATCAGTGCCAGGGGGGAATGATGAGAAAGGACCGTAGTCCATTCTTGAATTTATGGTGTGGTCGTTTGATTGCGGCCCATATGATCAATGCAGTGTTTGTGCTATGGCTGGTTGTCCTCACAAGCAATGATGCTTGCGCAATTTTGCTGGCATCCAGAAAGCTTGGGAAACCATTAGAAAGATTTGGTATTGGATAATGGTTGTGTTGAGTTTCGATGACCTAGAACTGAATCATTGTGATTGCTAATGAGGGGCGTGTACTCTACAGATCGATATCAAGAACCGCTAGATTTGATGGTAGAATAATGTAAATATGGATCTACCATGATCTACCATTGCTAGCAATTCACCTGGTGTTCCAGATTCCGCCCTCAGCGCAAAGATGCGCAGAGGTTCATATGCCGGGTTGTCCACAGCTCATTTCTCGCCCATTCAACATGTTCGTTTCTGCAGGGGGAATTGTGAGCAGATACTTGGACTTCAAAAACGTCAATGGCCGGCTTTCAAAACCATTTATGAACGGTGCGCTGATGTGCAGCAAGGGTCATTGGAAATGGCTAGGCAACCTGACAACCTAATGATGAGCCATTAATTTGGTGCTCACTAACACCTCAATTAGCCACTATTTTTTCCATAAATGCTTTGTAAACTAATCTGGTGATTGTGCCATTTCAAATTGCATATCCCAGTCATCAACTGGCTGGTGGTTTCAAACATGTTTTCCCCAATGTCAACACATGGTTGTTTGTTGGTTAATGATTTTTTGGTTCAACCACCAACCAGTCAACCATATTCATAAACCATCATCATAAACCAATGTCACCAACCATCGCTGGGCTGGCTATGCGGGCAAAGCTATTGCGACGCCGCGGCAAAAGATATTCTATTCACATCAACTATAACTATCATTCAGCTATATTCATCAACTGTCATGAATCAAAGATATAGTTGATGAATATCAATCATTAACTATCATTAAGATACCTATCGTTGATCCTATCATTAGTCAAAGATACCCGAATCACCAAGCATCATTCATCTAGCACCATTAGCCACTTGAAGCCCAGGACCGTCATTGGAACCCGGGCGTCTTGGCCCACTTCCTTCGGCCTATCATCGAGGAGCGGCTGCTTCCCTACATGAGGCGGGCCTTGGGTGGCTCGGCAGCAGCACGCTTTGGCAATGTGTGCCCAACGGTGCCCTTAAGATGGTGGCAGTTGGCTCGTTTCTAGCTATTCATGGCTAATAAACCCATAGCTAGTAGTTATTCCCATCATCAGCCAACCATTTTCATGTTTACTAATGACATCTATCATGGTCGAACCTGTTCAACTGTCGTTCGAAGATATTAGAACTCATGGCATGGCCGGGCCGGGCCTCAACTTGATCATTTCCGGATGCAGGAACTCTGGTGTGTACTGTAAGTTGTAATCTTCATTGGGGATCCCTTCATTGAAGGCATTTGCGCTTATCTGTCCTTGATTGGGATCCCTCCGGGATCCCTAATGATCCCTATGTGCCGTGAATATCCTTGCCTTGCACGAGCCCAACCCACTCCTACCGTGCTGTCCCCCCTTCTGGTGCCAGGCTGCAGCACCCTGGAAGTCTCACAGACCCTGCTGCGGCACTACCCTGCGACCGGTGCTCCCCGCACCTTTCCGAAGCACAGCGACCACATGGCCTACGGCACGGCGGTGCTGGATCTGACGCCAGCGCCTGGGCGGCCAGGGGTGGGTGGAGCACTTTGGAGCTCCGAGGAATGTCTGAATCAAATGGGACTTGTAGTGATGATGTGGTTCAAATAGGGGTGAATGATCTGGTTAAGCCATAGGGATATGGTCAGTTGATGATCTGGTGAAGCAGCTAGTGGGGAGATGTAGCCCTGATGAACCACCTGAGGGTAAATCACCATGCAAGGAGGTTATTGATATGCACCTACCAGTACATATGAAACACATGCTCGGGAAATCTCGGGGAAACAACAAGATTGATCTTGGCCAAGGAGTGAAGGTTCAGGCGATTCAGCTGTTCAATGCTGTTGATACCGAGTGGATGACTCACAGGGCTGATGGTAACATCTATTGCGATGACTGTTGTTTGAATCATCAAATTGTGTTGGGTCTCCTGTGCATTTTCCCATGAGCCTTGCCAATTTTCTCAGATTGTCTCAGATTCATGTTTCTATGATGATTTTGCATGATATCGCTCTTAATTCGTAGATTTCACATTAGGTTCATGATTACCCGGGATCACTCATTCTGGTTGAATGAAATAAATCAACGGCCCCACTATCATGGGATCATTTCTGCAAGCACGCACGTAACATGGGCCGTGGAAATGGCCTGTTGAATTGGCTGAGTTTATGCCCATGGGTGTTGAATTGTTGAAGTTTCGTGGTGGTTCTATGGGAGCATGGGGAATGTGACGGTATATTGTTGTGTTGCCATTCAAAAGCAGAATGTGTTTTAAAAAATATGATGTTTGTCAAACACCAAAGCCGCTCCCCGAGCGCACCAAGCTATAGGTCACGAGAAAAAAACATATGGTGGTTTCTCAAAACAGGGGACCCTCAAAACGGTTAGTTTATTGCCAGAAACGGCCATAAAGTGGATAATTTAGGGGTACCGCTATTATTTTGAGAAACTGCCATACCCCAGAATCACACTCCCCGGCGTGGTAATTCAGCGCCATTTTGCTTTCTTTTCTTTCACCCGCGCATAGCCAGCCGCCTTCCTCGCGAAATCTGTTCCTAACTTTTTGAAAGGAAGATCCCACCATGACCAGGGCCCCAGGCATTTGGCCCTGTATCAGGGTATCTATGAAACCTCAACTTCGCAATCACGAGCCACCTACCAACAGCGCTGGCCCACCAGGTTGGTTCAGATGGCTGGCCCACGGCCTAGGCCATGGCCCGTCGCTCCTGCCCAGGTTTCTGGCAGCGGTTTGTTCGTTGACTGCGGAGGTGGTGCATTCTTCGTGCCCTTGTCCTGTGGGGATGTGGCGGTGCACGCATGGAACGTGGTACATGGCGTCCACCTGAAGGACAGCCCGGAGGGTGTCCTTCCAAAGGAGCTATGATTCAGTGCACCATGGGACACCATGGGACACCATGGCATCATGATCTGACTATGAAAAAATAATCTCGGAAATTGACTTGATTTACTATGTTTGATTGCTAGTATTGCACTCATATCATTCCTTTCATCATCCCTTGGACTTGGGGTTCCTTGATCAAAATTGCCAACAAAACTGCCTTGGCGTCCCCGGTCAAATGCTTGGCGCATGGTGGATGCTTTCCGGGGGGACTACCTGGGGTGCTGCAGGATGATCATGAGCGCATTTCGTTGATCGTTTGGACAGCTCCTGCGGATGATTTGCGGTCTGGCCTGTGCTCATGGTACTTGAAGAAAGCCTTGGAGGACTATCGTCACTGATGGATCAGTGAAGCCAAGAAGCCTTATGTCAGTAGACATGCGACGTGTAGCAGCGCAGCTGTAAGATCTCATGTCAGCAAATATTGTTGTCAATGCATGTTGTTGTTGTTGTTGTTGTTGTTGTTGTTGTTGTTGTTGTTGTTGTTGTTGGTTTTTGTTGCTGCTGCTCTTGCTTAACAGCAGTTGCTGTTGTCTAGCCTCTACTTTTCAACCAGCTATCTTGGATACAAGTGAGGCTACACGGGTTAGTTGCCTACCAGCTATCTAGGATACACCAGCTATCTTGGATACACCGGTTCGTTGCGACTCTTGTTACAGTATTGTTACACTGGTCTGTTGCTGAGGAAGATCTCCAAGCTGCCCATCACTTGGGCGTGGAAGCCTGGAGGCAGCGGTTGCTGGGCGCCTTGGCATCGCTGGGGCGGGCCATCGGTGGGGTGGGCGCACTGGGTGGCAACCTGTGATGCTGTTGCGGTGGATGCGACATGATTCGACGTATCGCTGCAAGCTCAATTTGTTCGATGTGAAACTCAGAATTCGGGGAATTTTCGGAACTTCCACTTCCACTGGCAAAAATCGGGGGTATATCGCCCTGCAGTGGCGATATCCTTAGTTCAACATGAGTTCCCAAGTTCGCTCGAAACATCTGCAGCTCTGTCGTCATCATCTGGACGCCGAGCCAAGCAAGGCATTGCCCAATTGAAAGTGCTGCACGAGACGCTGAAGGAAGAGGCGACCATCACAATCTTCACCCAGCAAAATTACGAGGGATACGTACCCTTAATACCCCTCAATTAGTCATAATGAGTCATAACCCTTCATGAGTCAATGAACCGAATGAACCCTTCAATTGGGTTCTTTAAGTTGGCTTGTTGGGTCCTGGGCATTCCAACTGAACCATGGGCCAAGCCGAGCTTCGAGACTCGGCCACCGTGCTGGCGACGGCAACTGCCAGCATTCTTTGGCCGCCGGTGGCTGATCAGGTACCATTCTCATGGCAGTTCTGACTGTTTTTTCCGGGTCCATCTCCCCAAGGTGGTTATGATACCTGTAGGGTGCTAGGGCCTGTAGGGTGCTGGGTTTGCAGTTGAGAGGATCAACCAACCGTTAATTCAATTCACCAACAGTGACCATGATCTCAACTAAATCAACCATTAGCAAACCAACCAGTAGCAACAACCAGTCATAAGTCCACCAACCAGAAATCAGCCATCATCATCAACCACAACTACAAATCAACCCATCATTCACCGAACTTTCAACCATAAACTGACCAATTAGTTCACCAATAATCCAACCGATGGTTTCTCAAAATGGGAGTGCCCCCAAATTAGTCATCCAGTTTCTCAATCATGTATATATAGCACTAAACCCGCATAAACCCTCCATTTTTCGGGCTTCCAAATGGCTTGAGAAACCACCATGCAGTAGTTGTTTAATCATTATCCTTGGTGATACTCCCTTTTTATCAACCATCAATGGTTATAAACCATTATAAACCACCAGTAACCAATATAAACCACCAACAACCATTATAAACCAGCAATAGCCAATATAAACCACCAATAACCATTATAAACCAGCAATAACCAGTATAAACCACCAATAACCATTATAAACCAGCAATAGCCAATATAAACCACCAGTAACCACACTAAACCACCAAACCAGCAATAGCCAATATAAACCACCAATAACCATTATAAACCAGCAATAACCAGTAAAGCCAAATCATTCTATCTGGGACTTTGTTCAAATACAACTGGGTCCTTACCATCACATGTCTTAATGGAATGCACCACATGCCCCATGGATGTACAAAGGCAGCCAAGGCACACGCAGGAGTTGGCAATATCACCCAGCTGGGTGGATGTTCCATAATGACATAATGTTTTTCAGCGGGCATCCCAACAGTTGGATCCATGGTTGGAATGACCACTCGAAGATGCCACATTGATCATTGGGCCAATCAATGGCACACACGTTTTCCTGACTCGGCTGCTTTTCCAGTTGGCTGAGAGCGTTGTTTGTAGGTTGGCTGAGAGCGTTGACTGTCAGCAAGCAGTTTTTGAATAGTGAATGGTGGGCTCACTATATATGAGACAATGCCTAACTCACAAAACACTGGCAAAACCATGCCACTAGTGACTAGGTAGTGATGCCACTGATTGACATTGACTAATCAATGATTTTTGAATTTTTACCTTCCATCCAGCTAGCTGGCGCAACGTTGGCGCAATGGTGTGACTGGCAATGCTCTGGCAATGCTCTGGCGCAATGGTATGACCCTTGCGACTCTCAGCTGATGTCAGTGGAGAAGCCTTGGATGTCAGGGGAGAAGCCTTGGGAGACATTCACTGACAAATTGCTTGGACCCCCAAAGCGGAAATACTGCAACTCAAAGTCGATATCGCTGTGCAGCTGCAATTCATTTTCTTTGGAACGATGTGTGCCCAAGCTAGATGTTTGGCAACTGCACTGTGGCTGTTGCTGACCCCAAAGTATGGTACACCTTATGAGGCAATCAGATGCCATTGAACTTTTGCAGCCACTTCTGGACTTCTGCATTGTCGCGGGGAGCACTGTTCAGAATCCACCTCAGGTCATGAAGAATGGTGCAATTTCATAATAATGAGAGGGGATTGGCATCACAGAGATGGATATTTATTAGTTGATCTACTATGGTTAACTCTCAGTATACCCCAGCATGCCTGCCAAAAGACAGTCTAAGTAAACATAAACCAACCGAAAGCCATCATGATCAAAAACATACTGAACTTGTTAACCAAGTTTCTCTTTGCGCGCTTCCTGTGCTGCATCGAAAGCTTCCTCTGCCGATTTCCCCGCTGCCTTTGCTGCCTTCTGAGCTGCACAGTAAACCTTGGAATTGTGAGAAGTGCGTAGCCAACCGTTTGGGACCGTTTGGTAATCCAACAATGTGAAATCCAACATAGATGGTAAAATAACATAAGTCATAAGTTGGTGAATCCAACAATGTTAAGAACTAATGAGCACACAGTCCTGTTGTTGAGAACCAAAGCAATTGATGAACCCAAAACCAAACTTGAGAACCCAGTGGTGAATCACAAACATTGGCCAAACTGCAGTTGGCAACCATAGAGAGCACATTGATAGGGGAACCCTGATGAACCCACGCTTGAGATTAAATCAACTGTAGCTGTTAGAGTTAACTGGTTTATACGATAGACATTGAATTTACCATCATACAGGCCCATTCACCCACAGCAAGCCCAAAGTTAGTCCCCAAGCCAAAAGAAAAAGTGTCAACTGCTGAATGTTGAGAATCAATGAGGGTCCCAGAAATCCATTCAGAATCATAGCAACTAAGAAACTCCAAAGCCAGGAATCACATGAGACATGAACTCACCCAGAATACCAACAAGTTGAGACCATAATAGAACACAAAAAGGTGAAAATATAAACATGCTGAAGAACACAGTGAATCTTTTTCTTGATGGTCTCGTTGTCCACAGGCGTCATTGTTGCTTCCTTTGGAGCCTCCTGCTGCGCCTTTCTTTTGACACCCGTTCTTTCCTTCACACTGGTCTTTGCTAGGTCCTTTGGCGCTGCTCTGCGTGCTGTTGCCTTTGGCTTTTCCACCGCTTTCTTCACTGTCTTCACTTTTTCTTTCTTCTCTTTTGCCCGGCCCTTTCCCTTTTCCTCTGCTGTCTCAGCATCCTTCTGCTCAGGCTCAGGTGGACTGACATCCTTCTTAGCATCCTTCTGCTCAGGCTCAGGTGGACTGACATCCTTCTCCGCATCCTTGCGCTCAGGCTCAGGTGGGCTGACATCCTCCTCAGCATCAGGTGGACTGACATCCATCTCAGCATCCTTCTGCTCAGGTGGACTGACATCCTTCTCCGCATCCTTGCGCTCAGGCTCAGGTGGGCTGACATCCTCCTCAGCATCAGGTGGACTGACATCCATCTCAGCATCCTTCTGCTCAGGTGGACTGACATCCTTCTCCGCATCCTTGCGCTCAGGCTCAGGTGGACTGACATCCTTCTCAGCATCCATCTGCGCAGGTGGACTGACATCCTTCTCAGCATCCTTGTGCTCAGGCCCAGGTGGACTGACATCCTTCTCAGCATCAGGTGGACTGACGTCCTTCTCAGCATCCTTCTCAGCATCAGGTGGACTGACATCCTTCTCAGCATCCGTCTCAGGTGCCTTGACATCCACTTCCTCCGAACCTCTGAGAATCTGTGAATCAGAGGGAAGAGACATGTAGGGATCATCCATGATGGTTCTCGTCTGCTTTTCTTTTCTTTTCTTCCAGATTTTGTCATCAATCTCCCTACAACGCTTGTCCTTAGCCTCCTGCTCTTTGATCTTGTCCTGAGTGTTCTTCAAGACTTGAAACGGAATGTGGTAGCCAGGGCGGCTTGAAATAGACATTTCTTGCAGGAGGTGAAGGCTGTCATTTTCACGAGGCACCACCTGACAAGGTTCTTAGTTACTTTGTCTTGGTCGTATATAATTGTCTTCATAAAAATAACCATGATTAAAAAACATCCAAGACAATAAACATGCAAGGAAGTACCCATAAAATAAACCAAGAAAATACACATGCAAGACTGCCACACAGGCCTCAGGTTTCTCTGCATTGCTTCGGCATGGGGTTGCCACCGGAACATTGCGAGGCACCTTGTCCTTAACAACAGAGCTAAAAGAGATGTTCAAGAAACAACATGTCAAACAGCCAAACAACCAAAATGAACTGGCTCACGTAAAACTGGAATGCATTTCTCCACAAATTACATAAGTACATTGACATGTTGTGACATGCTGTGACAGAACATAAGTACATGTCAGCCTACCCAGATCTTTAGATTGTCTATGGATAAACCCTGTGAAGACATTGCATAGATTCAAAAACATGTGTTTAATCTTTTACAAGGTTCAAAGATCCAGTGATCCTCCAAGACAAAGGTCGCCGAAGATGCCCATGAATCAGCATCATCCTGAGAATGGGCAAGAATCAAAATCATAGTATAGATCATTGTGCATACCCACCCTGATGGAATCCTGGAAAACGAAACTACCTAAGTTCAAACAGCAAACTGACCAACTTGCAACATGTTCTAACCATTTACCATTTGAAACTGGTCCCAAAAGAACAACCTTTTGAACCACAAGCCTCCCGGTGTGTCGTGTCAGCCTCCTCTGCCATGTTTGCAATCTCTTTCAAGGAAAGGCCTTTCATAGCAGCCTCAAAACCTGTCATCTCTTCATCTTCTTCGCTCTGAATCTCAACATGGTCATCGGCTTTCTTCTTTCCTTTCTTCTCATTCTTTCCCTTTTCAGTCTTGGATCCTTTCTCTTTCTTTCTCCTGCCTGCAGAGCTTGTGGCAGCGGCAGGTCTCCTTCCAGAAGGCTTCTTCATAGTTCCTCCTGCAGAATCAGGCCCTTCCTCTTCATCATCATCCTTTCCGTCGAGGGACTGAAACGCTGCATCTGCTGAGTCTTCCTCCTCTTTTTTTTTCTTTTTCTTCTCAGTTTCCGTCTTCTCAGTTCCTTCTCCTTTTTACTACCTTTAGCTTTCTTTTCATCCTTCTCCTTTTCCACTTTCTTCTCCTTCTCATTCTTCTTCTTCTCATCCTTCTTCTTCTCATCCTTCCCTGTCTCTTGGTTCTTCTTCTCCTTCTCATCCTTCCCTGTCTCTTGGCCTGGAGAGTCAGAAGAGCTATTCAGCGCCACTCGTCCGAAGTTCGAAGCAGAAGAGGGACCTGCAAAACAAACATACTCACAAACAAGTTTTCAGAGAGAGGTCATTCTTGACTATAGGGTGAGATCAAGTGGTATGTTCAGCCCTCATGTTCAAGCAGGCTGCCAACTCAGAAAAGAAAATACTACAAGAACATTTGGACCAGATATTGATCAACAAAAAGATCCACAACTTTTAGATAAAGAACACAGAAACATAGTAAGAAAACTTAGACAAAGTTTCTGGAAAAATTGATCAACTCCTTATGACAGAACTGACACAAAGTAAGAACATTTAGCTAAAGTTTGCTGAACGAAACAGGCCAAGAAAATAAAAGGAAGCAAAGCTTAGATCGAGTGACCTGATGTGGCAGGGATTGCGCTGGATGCAACATTTTTTCCACTGGATGTAGTAACTTTGCTGAGTATGTCACCATAGTCGCCAACGCTGAACTTCCTTTCGATCTTCACGTTCCCTGCTGCACCGCATGCCTGCTTTCCTCCTTCTGACTCTGAGTCTGACACTGAGACTGAAGCCATGTGGCCTATGAGAAAATTGAGGCACCTGATTGTGCCCTGTCTAGATTTGAACCTCTCATTGCGTTCACAAAGTCATTTGATTTGGGGCATGCAGACCTTGGGACATGTACCTTGTTGCCGGTCTGTAGTTGTTGGGTATTTTGGGCATATGATTAGCTGCTGATCATGGCTGATGATTGCAATGATTCCTGGAAAACATTGAATGAAAGGTGGCAAATCAGCCCATTTTCAACGGTGACAAAGCATCCTGGTTGATTCGATCCTGGGATCAAAATCGAAGGTGGCACTAGATGCCATGAACGTTGCCCAAACACACGCACACTGCACACTTCCTTAAGCACTGGCGTTTCAGCCAATGATGGATGTAGTGTGGGCAATGGCAATCAAACCCAAACCCCATGACTAGGTGGCAAAGGTAGCTCCATGGTCTGTGGAGATGACATCACAGCAATTTTTTGAACAATTACATTGGGCAGTTGTTGGTCTTTAGATATTTTTAGGTTCAAGTCTTGAAGGATCTCCACCAAAGAACTTTCTCAATGCCCCTACTCACAAAAGACGGTACATCTTGTCCGCTTCACACGCCATCGACCCAGGAAGGATCACCACAGGGCGAATTGGCGCCAACTCCTTTGCTCCCTCGCCGCTGGATTGCAGCCTGAGTGTGGTTCGAAGGAACAGCGGTGAATCAACAGTGGGAGGTGAACATAAACATGGGAGGTGAACAGAAACCATGAACAGTAAGAGGTCAACAGTGGGAGGTGAACAGAAACCATAGAGAATAAATGAGACTATTTTGGCTCTGGGTAACAATAAGAAATGATTTTTATTGCTCTATGAATGCATTGATGGAAGATTATTGTCACCCAACTTATTGTTCAATCCGGGACACTTCACTCGCCAACAGATTTTGAAATTCGTAGAGCTGCGGACCTTTGCCATGTTCAGCCGGGCTCCCAAAGTAGGAACAGAGCCAACCTTGCAAGGGTTGGAAAACAAGATGCAGTTTTCACCCAGTGGTTCAAACCAGCCTTATTTATTGCTATCAACTACTATCAACTTAAACATCGAATATGTACATTATGACATGTAAATTCTTACCTGTTGAATGAAACTGGCCTTCTTTTGCAATGTTTTTTCCTTCGGAGCATCCAATACGAAGCAGCACGGCTTTGTCCTTGTCAATGTGCACTCGTTCACATTGTGGAGAGCAATGCCGATGCCAATCTCACCCGCATTCTCGAGAGAACGAAGCAGCTCAGATATCTTGATCACCTCTCAATGAAATGGCCACTGGTTTAACAAAATATTTCTTTCCAAGTAATGTTATGATTTCACATTTCTGGAGTCAGTCGGTCATTACCCACCACTGTCAACCATTGGACATTTTGGTAGCTAATTAATCAATTTAAAGTGTGAGGTCATCATAATCCATTTAAAATGTGAGCATTTCGATTACCCATTAAGTTAATTTGATACTTTGACATGCTTATTTCTGACTGTAGCCAAGAATGAACCCAACTGAAATTTAATCCATTTGAAACTCGGGCACCTTGTTGAACACACTCAAAGCTTTGATGTGATCACCAAGTTTCTTGTCAGCTTCAGCAATGACCATGTCATCAAGGGACTGGATCTGGTAGGAAATCCATCGGCCAGACTTGCTGGTGTCATTCGTGATATCGGTGGCTTCCTGAGATCCAGGATTGTTGTGGTTTAGCTAAGGTCCAATGGATTTGTCACCCCAATGTACCTGGGTGGTCAAAACATGTCAGAACAACAACCTTTGATTGATGAGAGCCGAGATTCATTGTTCTGCGCGAAGTCACCAGAGCCAAACCCCCACAACTCAGTATGAGCAGCGATCTCGACCGAAGTGCCGGGCTTGTCTGCACCAATCCACAAGGCATCCTCCTTCTTGTCCAGGACCAGCTTGAAATTTCCCGTTGTAAGGGTGACCCTGAGAAGGCTGCAAATTGTTGAACATTGTTGAAACCGTATGTCAACTTGAAAACAGTTTGGTCCCATAAAGGGTTGGCAGGAACAAAAACACCCCTTATGATGATCAAAACTGTTTGTTTTGATTACAAGGGGCTTGTCCTCGATCATGGCTTCGTCGCTGAAAGGCATGGTCTTTTCAAGGCAAAGGCGTTTCACCTCTGGCCCTTCAGGCGTCTCTGTCTGAGATGCCTCTGCCCCCCTCTTCACTCCCTTAGGATTGTAGCGGCCATCGTGGTCTTTGAGCAAGGCTTCCTGACGCGAAGTGGCTTGGCAGGTTGACATGGTACAGCGGAACTTGTATTCTAACTAGTATATCAATTAATAGCTGACTATATAAAGGGTTCAAGTGTTTGGGCATCATTGGGCTGGGACAGATGACCAAAAACAAAAAAAAACATTAGATTTCTTTCACAGGCGCAATGCGGTGCCTACATGACAGCAGTGAAAACAGCTATATAGTCTGTTGATCATATCATTTTGGGTGCAACAATTTCCATAGATCCTGATCACATGCCAATCGAGTGAGAAATCATACTTGAGATGTTGTATCATGCCAAATTGGCATTATATGCCAAGAAAACCACAGAGGAATCATATGCCAAGGGTCTGCTTCATCTTGGAATCCATCATTCTTCTTGGTCCACAGATCAATGAGGGCTGACTTCACAACAAGGCCACCATCAGCCAAGGGTGTGCAAACGGCATACTGGGGCGGAGACGCGCTTTGGTTGCTCTTCTTCAAGTCTGCAATCACACTTTTGAAATCGGGGAAGCCAGGGATCTTCAGCTTGTTGTCCCGGGCCAGGGAAAACAACTTGTTGCTTGTGATCTCTGCCACAAAGTTTGTTTCGTGGGAACAGTGGCAAACAGTGCCGCATGCCCACTTGTTGCCCTTGGCGATCTCACCCACAGCATAGGCTGCTGGCCACCCATCAAAGCCCATCAAGTCCACCAGCACGTTGTAGTGATCACCAGGGTCGCAAAGAGCATTCACGAACTTTTCAATCACACTGTTGCCAGCCAGGTGCTGACAGGGATCAAAAGTTTGTCGAAATGAGTTTGCCAGATAAAGTTAATCCCAGCCCCAAACTATACATAAGTAAAGTTTGTGGTATACTTAGTAGGTCTTTGTATGCACTCTTATTTTGACACATGATGTGATTAACCAACCCAAGAAGTAAATTCATTGTGCAACAAAGTCAATAATCCAAGAACACATGGGACAACCTGAGCCAAGGTGCTCAACATTTTGAATGATCTTGGGCCATGACGTTGGATTTTGATTGGACTAGTGCCATATAATTCGCACTTACTGGCTGTATGCTTGGGTTAAACATTCATCATGCCAAAGCAAAGCAGGTGTTAAGAAATACAAGTTGGATGTGGGATGTTTTGAAATGATTTGTTTTGAAAGAACAATAACAATGTTTTGAAACAACGTTGATGAAATAAAACAATGTTGAAACAAGTGACCCCTTTTCATTTAAGTTGAAATCTGCCTGCTTCAGCTCCTGCACTCTTGTCAGCTTGGCCTCCGAGGCAAAGCCTTTGGCATGCTTCTCCACTTTGACCATCTCGCTTCGTGGGAGCATTGCAGCACCTTGGACCACACCAGTGCGCCAAGCTTTGGACTTGGTGAAGAAGTTGTGCTTGTCACACGATGTAATGATGAGGCACTGGTGGCAGCCAGTGCGGGTACCATACACCGTTGACTCGTCAAACACCAGAGTGCAAGTCTTGACCTTCAAGGAGAAAGTCACCAAAAGTTCATTTCATTACAGAAGGAAGGTGTTCATCACAAAAAGAAAGCACCCAGGGTTCATTACAGAAACAAAAGGGTTCCTTGAGAACATGTGTTTAAAACCAGTCAAGGTGAAATCATGTCAATGTGAAACCTTGTGAAAAGTACTTTTCACATGGACATGTCATAAGAAGCCAAGTCACTCGAAGCCCGCGCTCAGACTCAAGAAAGTAGTTCTTGATCTTGTAAACAAACTCATGCAAGACAGCCTCAGCAGAGTCGGTCTTCTCCTCCTTCTCCTCCTCTTCCTCGTCGGCCATGTTGACGTTGAGTTCTGCTGTTCCTGCGTAGTTTGGTTTGAGCTCAGTAAGTAGAAAAACCATACTGCGATTGATTAAAACAAACAGGAACAACAGTTTAAGTGGGTAAGTAAGCATGGCTAGTCACTCTGGTCCTGGATCTTTGTCATCATCATCATCATCCTCTTCTTTCTTCTCGGTCCTGTCTATGATGGTCACTGCAGGGCACAATCTCAAAAGATACGTTGGGGGCAGGGAAGATGACAGAAACTGGTTTAACATCAAAACAAAATAGTACTGAAGGTTGAGGTGAGGTACTTCATGGGTGTTCTCAGGTCACCAGATCGATTTGGAAGCAGCACAACGGCACAAAAGGTTCTCGGGTTTGCATGTGCCATCGAGGTGATTGTGTTGACAGTGAACTCAATCCTGCCAGCGGATAGGACGCCTGCGGTGACGTAGTTGCACCATCCAATCAGCCTCTCCGAATCTGCTCTTCTCAGACCCGAAGCAAAGCCCTGTAGAGTCTGCGCTACCCATGGAAAGACTTTTGCAGATACAGCGCTAATGGGCTTCTCTTTCTCACCATCTGCAGCAGGGATGCTGCATCCTATCCCTTTTAGCTGATAAAGGATCTATATAGTAATGTTTGGGTTTTGTGATGGAATACATTGTGCAAGTCAGTCAGCAACTGCATTAGGTGGATGAACAACACAAAATAAACAGTAGTATAAGCATGATGACATGTTACTAGATTTGTCAATTTGCATATTTTTGTGTACAATCATCAGGTGTGAGTGATTTTAACCAAAGCATACGAAAAACAAAACTGATATAGCATACGAAAAGCAAAACTGATTTTCCTGGCCTTGGCCTTTCTTGGGGGCAGCGTTCCAAGTGGGGACATTGTCAGTCGCAAAGGTTTGCACCAGCCCCCAAGCAGTTGTGTGCATTTTCTGTCAGGGTCGTTTTGCAACGTTCCCCAAGGACATCCAATCAAACTCACTAGCAAAACCAACAACAGTTTGTTTGGAATCAGTGGAACCACCTTAAACTGGGTGGATGGTGTGATCATCAACAGAACCAACTTAAATATCACTTGGATGGTTTCATCATGAAAGGAACCAACTTGAAATATTAAATGTCATCACAAATGGAACCCTTGAGCTATAAGTGGATGATGTGATCGTCAATGGAACCAACTTGATATATTCATTGGATGGTGTCATCATGAATGGAACCCACTTTAGAGATTAATTGGATGGTGTCATCAGCAGAACCAGGATGGGTTATCAATGGGACAGTGTCATCACTGGAACCAATTGGATGGTGCAATCAGAGGAACCACCTTGATACCAAATGGATGGTGTCATCAGCGGAACCAACTTGATATATTCATGGGATGGTGTCATCAAGCATGGAACCAATTTGATGGGGCCATCAACTGAACCAGCGTCACCAGTGATCAGGGGAACAAACTTGACAAATTGACTTGATATGATGTTAAATAAATATGGTTTCCTGCCTCCAATGAAGTAATGGCAGCGCTGCGTGATCTAGCTTCATCAGTTTTTGCTGCTGCCAAATGCCGATCATGCAGCACCTGGTCGTTCCCCAGCGACGTCCTGAACAAATGGAAAGCTGCCTGTAAAGAAGCCTTCCTGGCATTCTGGACAGCGCTCTGGGCATCCAAGATGTGGGTCTCCTGAACTGATCCAGTTGCCTCTGCAAAGAAAGCTAGCTTGCTCAAGTCAAACGCTGGGTCGTTCCCTCTGATGTGGGCACGTAGCTCTGAATCCAAAGCCCTTAGATACCAGCGCACCACGAAGGATTGCCACAGTGTCAGATTTCAAACTGTGTTGTAGCTCTTTTAAAATTACTACCCCTCAACATACCCCTGTCATGTGACAACTGCTTGGCCCAGGTAATATACACAATGAGGAAATGAAAGCAATGGGACTTGGCTGCGCTTAGTGTGACAGGCTTGGCGCCAAACTACCTGTGCTTGAATCAATCCTGGCCTAGGCACAATGACATGTATTGGGACACATGTTTGGGCTGAAGGATTTGGGGCCCGCAAATAAGAATTTGAAAATCACCCAAAAGAATTGGGGCAAACATGTGCATGACACTACCCACACTCCATCGGGACAGTAAACTTGTGAACCTGCCCATACTGATGATACAGCATCCTGTCATGAAATTAACATTTGCCCAAGAGGGCTGGGATTAGTGTGCATTCGCTGTTTGTTCTGCAAAATCTTCATGGATGCAAATAAATATCTTTTATTGTTACATGATAATATATCATCATATTTTCTGATCATACTATCCTATCATATTGTTCAAATCAATTGGTATAAGATCATCATATTGTTATAGACAAACTTATTCTGCGATTCAAGACGATTGGGGTATTGTTGCTGCGTTGCCAACAGAGTGGAAGGCCTAAGCAAAAGAAGAATATTGGATCTAAGGTCATGGTCAGAAAAGTTTGAAGAACCCAGTTCCATGCTGTGTAATGCTGCTCGTTTTAAAATGAGGTGGAAGATGAGATCCCAAAATGATGGAAAAATCTAAATAGGTTCCCAAAGGTTTGGCTTCATTAAACTTGAAGGAATTTTTGTGAAAATAACCAAGATTGTTTATGAACAACTGCAAAGTTGGATTCTGGGGCCCTCAGTCCAATCTTTTTTTCATCCACTATCCCCTTGTGTTGCAGTTTCATCGAGCTCTATCTAGCAATGTTGCGGTTTTTCTCATCCACTCTCACCCAATGTTGCGCTTTTTATTAGCCACTCTCTCCCAGTGTTGCGGTTTGATCGAGCTCTATCTAGCAATGTTGCGGTTTTTCTCATCCACTCTCACCCAATGTTGCGGTTTGTTTAGCCACTCTCTCCCAGTGTTGCGGTTTGATCGAGCTCTATCTAGCAATGTTGCGGTTTTTTTTGGCCAGTCTCTCTCAACGTTGCGGTTTTTTTTAGCCACTCTCTCCCAGTGGTGCGGTTTTTTTTAGCCACTCTCTCCAAGTGTTGCGCTTCTCAGTTGGGTGAATGGGAATAAAAAACAACATTTTGAAGTTACTGTGAGAATGGGGCCAGAGTAGTGCGGAATCTAGAAACCACACTACAAATTCAAGGTTTGGCAAGTGTTGGAAAACCAGCTGTCATGGAAGGATAAGTCGCTCAGTTTCCCAAATTTCCCACATGATTAGAGAGTCGTACGGTTTTCAGATTCCACACTACTGGGGAGCCTTTGGGACAACAAGCCTAGAATGTTGCGGAATTCTCCCATTCACCATTTGATTGTCATTCAAGGCACCCCAGCTCCCACATTTCAACCACCTTGGCGAGGATTGGTGAATCTTTGCCCAGCTGGATCTCCATCTTTGGCTTCAACCAAGTAAAGAAGCAGCTCAGCTGGAAGATGTCTTGGAGGGCTGCAGCATCACGTTGAGCCATTTTCTGACCAGAGTTCAAAATTATATAGTTCAAAACGAACCATGTTTCTCTAAAGATTATTATTGGAGATTACTACCACCAATTTGGCCATCCTGCCTTCTGCTTTGAAGAAGCATTCTTTGGAGCTTTGCGGTTGAAGTCAGACATCACCCGGTGTGCCCATTCAAGCACCGCTGAGTCAGTTGATTCCTCCAGGGCTGTCATTGGTGAACGAGTGAGACAAAACACTTGATGGTTACAGCTCATTGAAATGAAACAACATATCAACATTATCATGAAATTTTTTGATCCAAATATTTCCAAATCATATTATGTTGCTTCTTACTGAATTGATTCTTGTTTTGCTGTTTAGCCCTACATGGCCTGAGCTTCTTTCCAAATCCCATCAGCGCCATCTGGAATCGTTCCTGGAATGTAGTAGTCCCCATCCAGGTTCTCGATGCACATGGCTGCAGGGACAGACTTCTGGATGCCAAACATTAAGTTAAGAATTGCCAAGACCATTTAAGGAACATAACATGGCATTTGATATTAAGTATGGCATGGAAGATAGTGGAACATAACATTGCAAAGGAACACCCCAACCTGCAGACTCGGGCTTGGTGAACTCGTACATTTGGCTGATGATGTCCAGCAGCGGGGGGGGACACCGAAGCAAGTTGTATGTCAAACGGCGGACATCATCCTTGACTTTCCAGTTCTCAGGGTTGGGTTCTTCAGCACAACTGGATTTGAATGTAAACATGCAATTACTTTGAGAAA
The DNA here is from genome assembly GCA_009767595.1 of Symbiodinium kawagutii. Classification (NCBI taxonomy): domain Eukaryota; class Dinophyceae; order Suessiales; family Symbiodiniaceae; genus Symbiodinium; species Symbiodinium kawagutii. The sequence goes on from VSDK01005748.1 coordinate 453,421, forward strand.
ACCACAGCAAACCATTTTGGGAGAAATCAAACCCTGTCCTTTGGAACAGTCTTGTTGTATTCTGCCACTGCACCCCAAACACAGTCGCGCAGGCTCATATGCTGCGCATGGTTTCGCTTGATCCTGGCAGCTTCTCGGAAGATCAAGACATAATCCAAGCAGGAGGGCTTGGTCTTCTCAGATCTCCGGTTTGCCAAACCTTGGGTCATGACATATCATGCAGGCCTTTGATCTGTTGAACAAAAACAGGTTCCAAGTTCCAAGTGAAAATGATGGATCAAGACTAGTGACTCAGTGACTCATAGACATACTGCTCTGCACGCTGGTGCTTTTTGAAATTGCAGCGGATGTAGCGGAAAGATGCCAACACTTTTGCAAAGTTGGGGTCTTCTTCCACCTCCTTTTCCTGGATGTCCTTAGTCGATCTTAGTTAGCAACACTTTTTGGACCATTTCGCAAAAGAAAGTACGATGATCAAAGGGAAGCAATGAAAAGACAATCTGAATTGCATGCAGGGGACGCAAATCTCCACAAGAGCCAAAATGCTTTGGATGATGAGCAACTTGTTCTGCCCATCCACGAACTGGACACTGAAAGGCTCTATGTGGCCATCGTCATCTGGCCCTTCTGGGAATCGAACATCCACCGGTTCACGATTTGATTCGTATCCTGATCGCAAAAAGGATTGAAAATGGGCTCTGAATTGTAGATTGCTCGGGAACCTACCCTGTTCGCCAAATTTTGATTTCACACTGAAATCAAAGGACCAGGGCGAAAGGTAGAATTCTTTCGAAGCCAGTGGAACAGATTGCAGCACGGGTTGAGCATTGGCATCCACCAGCGCTTTGACACATTTCATGTGGAAGGTGGTCGACATTGCCTTAATTAATTTCAGTGTGAATGATCAAAGGACACATCTTGTTTTTGAAACATGTTGTTGCATCAATGCAGCCCAGTAACCCAAACGAAGTGCTTTTTCCCTTCTTCAGATCCAGCTTGCTCGTACAACCAGCGTCCCATGTTCATCTTGGAGCTGATCTTAGCAAAGGGCCCAAGACAGGTTTCCAACCTTGTGCCATACTAAGCCAACAAGTGAGTGAGTCACCACAAGAAGATTTAACCAGGCTACCTCTTCCATCTTTTCAGTCAGGCGATCTGCAATCGATGCTTTTGGCCCCTGTGGCTCTTCACAGGATTCCTCAGCAGCTTGGCTTTATGGTCAGCAGTATGGTCAGCTTAAGAAGGTGAGTCCAGAGACTTAAAAAAAATATGTTCATGCCTCTTGCCACTAGGGAGCCTCATGTTCATCGGACTCCTCTTTCACTCGAGAGACGGGTGGAAGAGCCATGGCACAGTGACGACTCTCCTAGCAAATCCAGCAGCCCAGAAAGAAATGCTGCAGTGTCATAATCAGCTCAATCAAAAGTCTCTTGCCTTGTGAAGCAGCAAGCATATCTTTGACCAACGATATGTTTTGAAGGGTCTAAGTGCGGTCATACAACATGTTTGATTTTCTGTTTGTGATATTTTACATTCAATGTCACTGCAGCTGGAGCGGCACTGGTTGAAGCATCCAACGTTTTCCTGAAGCACCATCTATGCTACCCGGTGAAACCTAACAAACATCCTGTGCAACACATGTGGTTCAGGGTCAGGCAGGACCACACCTCCACGTTGCACCCCGAAATTGGGATCTTCCAAGAACTCTAATCGGGGAGGAGGCTGCCTTTGAATAGCAAAGTCACCTGCAAGTTGAAGCAGGTATTGAACTCCCCTGCCATACTGCTGGTAGTTTTCATTCAGGTACTCAGCGATTTCTCGAAGAACCTCCTTGCGATCATCGTCCAAGTAGCACACCACACCTCAGAAGTTCAAGAGAGACACTTGGAATTTAAGAACACCTGGGAGACAAGAAGTAAAGCTGTGCAATTATCATTCAATTGTGCAATACTATATGGCAATGTCACGCAGCCAAGTTTCTGTTGACATCATTCCTAGCAATTTTGCAGAGGGAGTCAAAGGTCTCTTGGGTTCGGCATCCAGGCCAAACAAGTAAAGGTTCCTGGCAAAGTTCTCGGTCTGCTACATATGCTTTCATCAGCAGAAAGACATCGCTGTCAGATTGATCATAGCGACGAGGTAGGCGATCTGTGGCCACATCGAGGAGCGGTCCAGGCATGCCTTAGACTACAAGAAGACTAGTAGAGGTTACCAAAGATTACCACCAGTAGAAGTTACCCACCAAAGGTTGCCAAAAACCCAAATGCAAATAAGGGACAATCCCTCCTCACAAATGTAAAGGAATTGGGAACTTTTTTCTCATCTTTGGCACCACGTTTCCTGTAACCACCACCAGTGGTTGCAAAGTTGATCAGGTTACCGCCCCAATCCCGCACTGAAGTCACATAGCTCGCTTCAAAATAGATGCCTTTCTTGTCGAAATGCTCCTTGAGCTTGGAGTTGAGGAACCTTATTGGAAGTGAATGCAGTTGGAGGGAACAATTGACATATTATCAATTGACATTCATTGTGCAAGCGAGGTGCCATACCAGGTCTGCAGGACATTGCCTCAAAGGGGTGGAAATCCATTCCAACAATTGAGAGAGATGAAACAACACTCACTGAAAATTACCAACATTGAAAATTCACACCACTCACCAAGATGGATGAAGTCTCAGATCCAGACATGTCTTCATCTCCTTCGCGAATGAGGCGAGATATCAATCCAAATAGGGCATCTCGGCTGGCAAGCTGCATGTCGCAACACCAGAAGTCAAGATGCAAAAGGCAATCCAGAAGTACTAAGTGTTTTCATTGTTTCAACAACTTCGGGGGTTGGATCCTGAGTTCAACACCGACATCTTCATGCGTATGCCCAACTTCTAGATGTTCGTGTGATGTGTTGTCGAAACAACGTGTAGCAGTCAAACTGCAGCAAAAGCGGTCAAAGTTTGAATTTTTGACTTCCTGTCAGGGCAAATCAAAAGTGTGATTTTGCATGTTCATGTTATCTCAAAACAGGCTCAACATCTTAACCATACAAGCAGGCTCAACATCTTAACCCTTTGTTCCTTGGGAGTGTTGTCTGAGAACAATTTGCAAGTTCTCGGCCATGTTGTTCCTGACTTTTGCGCATGCTGCCAAGTTGTTTGCAAGCTGCGGGTAAAAACTTCAATAGACCAGTCTGACCCGAACGACATGTCCGAGTCTGCGATGTAGATGAATATTCCACGTCCGTGTATGATGCATGCTGTGAGCTCGCAGTCAGGTCTGACTTTGTTTTCGAGTGCCTTTGGAACAATACCGCCTGCATACCTTGGGAGTCTAAATTTTGATTTGTCCATGCTATCTTGAATGGCAATCAAAAGGTCTTTCTGATGGGATGCCCTGTAGCGGAACTGCCAATAGCACTGACGATCAGCGTACTGTCCTGCTAGATGTCGCAAATAGAGGTCTGCTGCAGCAGCGTGCTCTTGTAGACTCTTTGCTTTGCGAATCTTGTCCTTGAGTCTGTGACATGTGGAGCATTTGGCGTGGGTGGTCTTACCGCGGTGCCTCAGCTTTTTTTTCCAACCTGACGATCGCAGGGTTCTGAAGAACGTTGCGCAACTAGCTGCAGGTTCATTTGCAGCATGGCAAGCTGCTGTGTAAAGCCGGTAGAGGTCGCTAAAATTTCCTGGAGGAAGATATCTCCGAGGTAGCTTTTCCGGTGAGGTCTCCATCAACCCAGGAGCAGAGCATAGAGATGAATTGATCAGTGCTTCGATTAATGCTTCACGGCCGTCTTGAGTTGAAAAGTCGGTTTTTCCAACATCCATCCTGTTGCAGTAGTTGGTTAGGATCCCAACAAAACATAATTAGCACGCACGATGGATAAAAACAATTTCACGACATGCATATTTTGTTATGTGCAGCCGATGGACTCGTGAGGCAAAGTCTCAGCTATACTCCAGTATGTGTGCTGAAGAAACTGAAGGACAGAGGCAGAAGCTTTGCCGCATGAAGCCCCAGCTCCTTGGGGTAAGAGAAATCAGTTGGGCCCAATCATCAGAATCCATATTTCAAAGATATGGGAAGTTAAATCAACAATTGTCCAAGAAACCATATTTTCTTCCATCCTCCCCTCGGAAACTTCTCTTTGTTCTTGTCAATCTTGAGCGGCCAACACCAAGAAGCTGCAAGAATGCAGTGCGACAAACAGCATGTCCTCTCAGGGTGGTCATGGTTCTGAGTTTAGTGAGTCATTGTGCATAGATTAAAGCTTAAGTAAACTATGTGCCTCGACTAAAGCTTAAGTAAACTATGTTTGCCCAGCCAAATAGTCCTTCGATGAACCATTTGGCCCGTGAAGAATGCGAGCCAGAGTCACTGCAGCTGCCGGATCCAGATTCGTCTTCATCTTGATCATGTTGATCTTGGTGATGGGTGCTTTGGAGGCTCCAGAGCCTTGGCTGCCAGATAAATGTTGGAGTAGTAAGGCTGTGCCAAACCACGTTTTTTGAACGACATGTGGGTAAAAAAAAAATGCTGAGCTGCTTCAAGCAACAAAGAATCCTGACCACCTTTGCTAAGACTCCAGAATGCCATACAGAATGCTAGCACCATTTTGAAACTCAAATGTCTTTTGCACCTTTGCTTGCAGCATGGTTTCTTCAGGGCATCTTTGATACGTGTTTTGTCCTTCCCATTTGCAGCAGCTTTGGAATGATCTCCTTCCTCCCCGACATCCATGCATAAGACATTGTTCAAACTCAAATTTCTCATCCGTTGCACCACTTTGCCAGCAGAGCTTGACAAAGAGCTACCAGAATCAGACTCAGAGCTGGAGTTTTCAGAAGAGGATTCATCAGGGCTCGGGTCATCAGAGCTCGGGTCATCAGAGCTCGAAACTTCATAACGAGCCAGCATGGCACTATGCAAAGAACATGAAAACGTAAAAAGCCCTGAATGTTCATCAATGTGGACCAAATGGGCACTTTTTTTCTTGAGAAATTCAGTGTAAATAAGAAATTTGAATGTGATCATTATTGCAAGGTGGCAGTAATGATCGTTGTGATGGTGATTATGGTGATGCTGCTGATGATGAGGATGATGATGATGATGGTGGTGATGCTGCTGCTGATGATGATGATGATGCTGATGATCATGATCATGATGATGGTGATGATGACGATGATGATCATGATGACGGTGATTATGATGGTGGTGATGATGATTATGATGATGATGATGATGATCATGATGACGGTGATGGTGATTATGATGATTAGGATGATGATCATGATCATGATGACGGTGATTGTGATGATGATGATGATGATGATGATGATGATGATGATGATGATGATGGTGATGGTGATGGTGATGATGATGATTGGTGATTTGGTGATGATGATGATGATGATGATGATGATGATACTGAGACTGATACAGTAACACCTTTTATCATTTTGATATGATGTTGGTTTGTGTATGCGTCGGTTGTCTTCAATCTAAGGATCGCTTGAGATATAATGCTTCCTCAACAGCGGAATCTGTGAGTGGCTGACGCAGAACTGCTGCATGTGCCATCATGTGCCCTTAGTACCAGCTATGTATCAACAGGGTGTTTACCAAGCAAGTTTTCAGGGCCATCCAGGAGCCAACAAATGCATTTTTTTTGGCATTCTCACTGCCGGAGTCGCTGGTCCATGGCCTGATTGAACTTGTCCAGGTCGCACATTGCAAGGGCACATGAATAGGCAGCCGCGATTGCTTTCACATGGTATGAGTTGCCTGCCAAGGAATGGATTTCCTTAGTATGTTGCTTTTCAGGTCAGAAAACAGCAATTCAATATCTTTGGATGGTTTTGGTGGGCATCTTTTTACCTGAAACATTCTTCAATCTGAAGCCAGGCAAGAGGCAGCATTTGTCAGGTGTGCCAGCTTCAGCTTGTGCACCGGGAATCCTTGACAAATCAACTTCTCGATACCTGGAAGGGTTGCAACTCTGTGAAACTGTCTTGTTCATGCATGACACCATGTGAATCACTGCATGTTTCCAAAGTAGTTGTAGACACAAAGTAATGAAACATGAGACAGTTGTACAGTTTTGCAATGTTTAGTTTAAGTCTTTGTGGCCTAAAGGTTGTCAAATCACTGGGATTACCTGCTGAGTCTAGTCTAGCCTGCTTGATAACACATATTGAACAAACCGGGCCTGTCAAATACCTTTTGCGACTCATTGAGAAGAAGGCTCCATGGGGTGTAATACAAGGTATAGTATCAGAAGTTCTTGATGCCATACGAAAAATGTTCTGGCTCGTGTTGATGAACTTGTTCTCAAACAACCCAGAAGTGTTGAAGATGTCCAAGGCATGTTGCGCCCGTTGAGAATGAACCACGGGGTAGCTTGCTGTGAGGGGCTTCAAATTCAAGGGTGACACCTTCAGGGGCAAACAAAAAACATGCTGTGTGAAATAGCAATTGGAAGAAACAACCAAGAAAAACATCTCTTGAACAAACATGTTATTTAACAAGGCCTCCAGATCAGACATCATCTTCCAATGATGTTTCAGCCACTTGGGGTGTGTTTCCTCAGGTTCTGATTCCCAAGCCAGATCAAAATGTGGAACTGAAGAACGGCCACCAGCTTCCTGTAACCTTTTGATATCTTCCTTGACGATTGGGTGATCATTGGGGAACAGCACATCGGTCCTCAGTTTGTTTGATATGCTTTAACCGAAACCCTCAAACCAGAACAAAAACAATACATAATGAATAGTAATGAAACGCAGTTCAGTGAACAAAATCATGTTTCAGCTTTACCAATTACCCCCTAACCTATCTGACAAAACATGACGAAACAAAGTTTAGGATCGGCAGCGGCTGCGCGAAGACTTCCAGTCGTTTGTAAACAAATTCGATGGCTCTTGCCAACTTCTCATTGCTTGTGATGTGGTCCTTGACCACTGTCCTCAACTCTTGAAGAACCCAAATGTCATAATGACCAGATCCAACCCTGGTCACCCCAACTAAACAAAAATATTTGATGAAGACTTTATTTTTCATTCAAGGAACTTCTGAACCAGGATGATGTAAACTCGTCTTCGCTGCACACAGTCACCAAGTTTCGAAGGATCCACAATGATGTTGCAGTGAAAGTAAGTGTCCAGCTTGTCTAGATATTTCTCAACCTTGTTGAAGACACGCAGCACCCCAATGACATTCTCCAGGACGGAGAGAATGGGTTGTACACGGTAAATTGTCTTTATGGCCTCTTTGAAAACCTCGACCTGAGGTTCCTGGAACAAATCGCTGTTGGTGTTTAAGAGAGAGAAAGGTTGGCAGGGAAAACCACAATCGTAACAACCAACGTCACGAGGCAATGAAGAACGGTCTCGCGTCAGCATGTCAATAGCCTGAGATTGCTTTCTGAAACAGGGAATCCATGGGTACATTTAAGACAGAATGTATACAACAAAAATCAAATAGGAAAGTGTTTGCTGTGAAACGTTGACTAAGTTGTACTTGTACATGATTGACTTTACAATGATTGATCTACAACATGAAACTTCCAAATCACCACCAGCAAGTGATTAACACCACCAAGGCTCACCCGGGCATTGGTGTTGGCCACAAGAAATTTCAGTCCCCCAAGTGCCTTTTCAGTATGACACACCAGTTGACAGCGGTCGCCAGTAAGCTCTTTCAAAGCCCACCATGAGCCACTCGCGCCAGAACCTTGCAATCGCAGTTTTAACATGTATCAGGTTCAGTATGTTTCAGGATAAGATCTTGAGGGAGGCGTCAACATGTCAACTGTTTTGATGGCAACAGCTGGAACATAGTAAGTGACAATTCTTACTTTCAAAGCAAGGATCAGTCAGACATCAGAGATAGTGGGACTTGAAGCCCAGCCAAGAAATCGGTGATGCCTCACTCAACCACTCGCTCAGAATATGAAACATGTAGAAACCCTTGGCCAGTGAAATGGTTGCCAAAAAGTAAATGTATGTCAAGCCTGTCAAGCCCTAAAGTAAAGCTTGCCAAGTTGCCAGCCCTGTGCGCCATCAACTTCCCCCAGCCAGAGACACAACACTTTTGCATAGCCGATAGCTCGACATGAGGCTTCAAGTCTGGAGTCCTTAGGCGCCAAACAACCAAACACGATGGACCCTTACCACATTTCAGTTCCAATTGTACACAATTAATTCCAACTTTCATCATTAACTGGTGACTGAAATAACTTGAGTCAAGGATCACTGTCTTCTTTGCCTTGTCCAGAACTAGATCAGCAGAGTCTTCAGAAGATGAAGAAGTTGAAGCGCCCGACCCAGAGTCAGCGCTGCTAGAGGTGCCACCCCCAGACGAATCACTGCCATCATGGTCAGAGTCAGATTCACATACAACCCTTCTAAGCCCTCTTTGGGGAGACCTAGACCTTCCTGACATTGTGAGCCAAGACCACTACAAATCAGCTTGAAATCAAGGCATGCCACCAAACTTCCAACTTGCTGGATGAGTCATCATCCAACTGGTCACACTAATTTGTGGCGAGCAACTCAGATATCGAATCATATCGCATCCATGGATAAGAGCAGCCTCAGCACGGGAGGAGTGGCAGACTGTTGAGATGAAAGCTACAAAGAACAAGCGCTTGACATCGATCAGAAATAGACAGCTACAGAACCCTGAGCAAAAATGGTGTGATGGTCTTCCATTTGCAAGTCCACATGGCTGGCTGCCTACAGTCACTTTTTGCATGCATTTCTTTCAAAAATTGTCCTGGCCACTCTCAGCAGCAAAACTAGCTACCGATGGCCCGATGCGTTGTGCATCACTTGGTCTTTGGGGCGACCAAATCAGTTATCTTGCAAACAGGTAATGTCACTCGGACCAGCTCGAAGATGCGCTCCAGGGTTTTGTGCAGTGAGCATCTGTCTTGTCCCCGTCCATGATTAAACGATGTACCTGCGCAGGTTGTATAGTGCCAGTGTGGGAATGTAGAACATTAAGAAGTGGTAAAGTTGACTAAATGAACCAACGATAAAACACAGTGGTACCAAATGGAAGAAAAGAACCAAAGGGAAAAAACAAAACACTTGAAAATAACTAATTGTAATTGATTTCCAGGAACCTGAGTGAGGACTCTTGCAGCGTAGGCTTCTCCTCCTTCTGTGGCATCGATGACGTACTCCATTTGTTCCTTGTATGTTTTCAAGCTGCCATTGTTGAACAGCCCCATCAACAAAAACAAACAAAAACAAAAACTATTCGATAATAAAAACGATACTCAAAGTATCAAAACGATAAACAATTTCAAATACCAAGATACAAGTTTTCCGCAAAAATCAGGGAAGATGGTCGGACCGTACGTGGGATCATGAGGTTTATCAGCAGGATCAGTACCTCTGGCAGGTTAAGGGAAAACCTTTTATGATTTTCTTTTGTGATGATTGGTCCATGTATTTCAAAAACAAGTTTAAATGTTGAGACTTTAGACAGCAAGTGCCTTCAGGGCCTTTTGCCGGCTCCGGTGGACGTTGAGCTGTAGATCCGCTTGCACTTGCATCACCGCTTGTACCTTGCAACAAAGTGTGCAAGACACATCAGACCCATCGATTTAAATTCAATGTATTTTTTGGGGGGAAAAACACTAGAAAAACTTAGTCAGCTAAAGTAACAGTTGACCATTCGAAACTAGGCTCGTCGGTGAGGTGAGCGACTGCGTTCCCTCAAAGTTGGAGCCGGAGGCTTTTTTGTACCCCTGACACGAATGTGCGGATAAGCCTTCTTCAGATCTGGTGTTTGAGCAAGGGCCAAATTCCTGGGCTTTTGGTTGATGCAACTGACTTACAAAGACACAAAAAAAGTACTTGTTCCTTTCATTATGTTAAAAAAAATGGGGGAAAGCAATAACGTTTGGATGCAACATGATGCAAGTGACATGTGGATGTAGGCATGATGCACAGGCAATCCATCCACTGAGCATTGCTCCTGCGTGTTGTCCTGGAAAATCACCCTGAGTCAGCAGCAGGGCTGTGTGTGAGTGGGATCCAGGGCACTGAGGTTTGAAGTTTGGAAAGCAACACCCCGGGATTGGGAAAACTATACTGAATCTAGTCTATTCTGATTAATAATGGTCACTGTTTGGGCATAGTATGCTAGCTCAAAGCGAATCCCAGAATGTTGAAATATGAACACTATGTAAATCTGCCAGTTTTTCACCAAGGATCTCACAGCTGTGCTTCACATTGATCTTACACTGGTTCTTCCAGCCCGACCCAGCATTGGGTGATACGTAAGCGTTCGATGGCACAGCCATGTCTGCTGTGAGTTGAGCCAATGTCACGGCAAATGGCCAATGTCAGTCAGTGCAAGTGGCCAATATCACTGGTGGCTGTCAGAAACCGATTGAGCTCTAATGATGCCAAGTAACTTTGAGGCCACCAATGATCAAATAAAGTTCGAAGCCATGATCTACCTGGGCCAGCACGCAGGGGGTCAGAGGCCAAAGAGTAAATCATAATGATATAGTGCATTGTATCGATTTCTGGGAGATCACAACGATTGCTGTTCAAAGCTAAATTTCAGCTTGGTTGCAAGGCCAGGGGCAAGTAGACCACCAGGATTCGCAAACTGATTTGAGCCAACTCCTTAGGGACCTGGTTCCAAGTGAGCAGAGACCTGGAAGCAACGATCAAGGCTTCAGTATAAACCACCAATAACCATTATAAACCAGCAATAGCCAATATAAACCACCAGTAACCACACTAAACCACCAATAACCATTGTAAACCAGCAATAGCCAATATAAACCACCAGTAACCATTATAAACAACCACTAACCATTATAAACAAACCTCTAATAACCATTATACACCACACTAAACCACCAATAAACCAATGGTTCTGCCAGTCACAACTCCCCTTGTGGTTCTATGCCGCAGGCGGCCACCGCGGACTCCGGCGAGTTGGCAGCCCTGGGCGGTGCCGGCCAGGCCCAGCACTGGCAAAAGCGCTGCGCAGACGTGGCGCGCAGGGTGAAGGAGCCGAGCCGAGCGCAGCTGGGATGGAGTTGATGATGGTTTAGCCATGGTTAAATGATGGTTCAGTTCAATGATGGTCATATTAGTGATTGATGATGGTAAGTAATGATGAATGATGGGTAAATGATGGTTACTGCGATTCACCACTGACCATGTCCAGTTACGATTCTTGACATGACAGAGACCGGGATCAAATCTTAAAATTTGCTCTCTCAGTTTTCCATGGTTCCAATCGTACAACTATCAATGACGATCATTTAAACTATCAATCAATCAACTAACAATAACATCAATCACCTACCATTCTCAGCTTTCAGCTTCTCGGAGTTTCCCCATGCTGCCGTGCGAATTCGAATCGCATCTGAAGAGGACATGACCGACGAAGCCATGGCTCTGAAAACGGGTGAAGCGATGAAGGACCTGCCCCCGACGTGGGACCTGGGGGCCTAGGGATCCAGCCCCAGCGATGCCCCGCAGGAAGGGGGTCCCCCCAAGGGGGGCCCCCTGGGAAGGGTTATATTTGATAACAATAGCCCATTATTTTTGCAATCAAAGAATTATCCATTCGATCACCAAAAAGTACAGTAGCCAGCCATCACCAGGATCTGGGCCGTGGCCTTGCGAGCCGGCAGCTCCACAGCTCCAGTGGCGCCAAAAACGCCGTGCGGCGTGCGCTGCAGCGGGGCTGGGAGCATGCGCAAAGGGAGCGAAGGTGGGGCGCAGTGGGATGACAGGTGATGAGTGTTGATGGATGAGTTGATGAGTTGATGAGTTGGTTATGTTGATGGTGTTTATTTCAGATGATCGTCTTGAATTCTGAAGTGGAAACAGATCGTATGCGACACATCGATGGTCGTGATTATTTTCTGCTACACTGGTTATAATGGGTCAGAAATGATCAATGGCTAAAACAGTTCACAGCGAGGCTGAGGACCAAAAGTCAACAACATGGATGGGTACAAAAATAAGAGTTCAAGGCACTTTGGGGGCCAAAGCCTGCCAGGAAGCTGTGTTATAATGAACACATAGGACTTTGGGTGGCAAATCCAGCCACTAACTTAGACTACTGGCGTTTTGGGGATTAGATAGGTTTTACAACTATACATCCACTAAAGCCATGGAAGGTTGAGCAGGGGATTTGGTTGCATCACCAAAGTGGATCCTAGGTGGATCAAGACAACCTTTGTTCGAAGAAACCCCTGGCTATTCGGTACGCTTTGATTAGTTTGATCCTCAGCGGTCCGACTGCCAACTTGCCATGGACTTGGTGACCACCAGACAATGATAGGGCCTTATTGGATATGGCTATGGGTCAAGATTCACCAACTAATAATGGGGGATAATGATGACCAGCAATAATAAGGGAAGCAATGCTTAATGATAGGGGAACCAGGGGTACCGGGTTTTGACCCACTGCCATGTATTGATTGTTGTCACTCACTATCATCGCAACATCTACTTCATCTACCTTGACCCTCAGCTGCTTCACAACGGGTGAACACTTTCAACTCACGGGTATCAACCCCAAAAGGGGAAAAATGATCGGATTGATAATGTTGCTTGACCAACAATACTAACCATGGACTTGAATAATCTCAAAATAATGGGTGGTAAAAAATCAGGTTCAACCATCATCCCCAAGAAGCTGCTGCCTGCCCGGCCTCAGACCCCCTTCCTCATGCCGAGCTCCAGCGTCCCTTCACACGCAAACCGCCCGTGCTTCCGAGGCGGTGGCCACTTGGACATGACGTGGGAATCTCCACCAGCAGCCGAGTTGATGCAGGTTGAAATGATATATAATTGATTAACTAACTATAATGAAGGTTATAGTTGATGAAGGTCATAGCGATGGTTCATGGAGGTTATAATGATGGTTATTATGATGCTTGACCAAGCAGCTGGTTTTATGAAGCCTTATAGCTATAGATATTGTTAACCTTTATTTACCATCAGATGCTGCTTTAGATGGTTGACGATGGTCGGTTGGGGTAAATCCCAAGCAACAATGAGGGCAAGATAAGAAACAAGAAATGATGGTTACCAATCACGGTTTATGATGGCTAAGCAAGTGGAGTGAGACCCGTGGTGTTTGCTGCAAGGGCCACTGCAGTTCTTACTGCTGACCTTCCCTTCCTACCTTTGCTGTTCTTCACGTGGATGTTTTTCAAAATAGGGGTACTCCCAAATCATCCAATGTTAGCCATTAATAGTACCAAAAGATATTTCGGGCCCATGGTTTTGTCAGGACTCCGCAGGCTTAGCCAGACATCCCGGTAGGATTTGGTGCAGTTGGAAGAACTGCCTGCGGTTTTGGTCGCAGTAGCATGGGTCCAGAACCATCATGGGGGCCTTCCGTGTTTGATTGGCGGGGTCCAGATGATGTTCCATCCGATCCTCCCCCAAAAATCCCATCCTTCTTCCCCCCCAAAAAAAAGAGAATTGGGAGGTTTGGACCTTGCCATCACCTGTGCACACAGACATTTGTTGGCCCCGTTGCAGTGCCAGGACCTGCTGCGGGACTCCGGGCTTGCCATCTTTGATGCTCCAAGAGATCGCGTGGACGACTTTTTGGTGCAGACCTGGCGCGAGGAGTTTCAGCGCCACTGGCAGGACCTGCTTCCGCAGCTGCAACGAAAGCTTTCAGACGAAGCTTGGGCCTGGTGAGACAGGGAGGCACTCTGGAGGACACCCAGCCCATAGTCACTTATACTCACCTTTAGCAACCAGGGTCACCCAGTGCCACCTTAAATCAATGATTCAATGATTGCGTTTATCTGGTGCATGTTGGGCATTTTGGATCCCAAGTGAGTCATCAAGCCTCCGAGGATGAGATCTTCCACAGTAGCTTCCAATTTCAAGAAGTTTGCAGCAGATCCACTGGTCGATTTGATGTGTTGCTGCCACGCACTGCAGCCCGTGCCTGGGTCTGGTGGTTTGTTCTCCTGTGCTATTGGAGGGTCCAAGGAAGTAGGGATGGACAGGCAAGCTGGGTTCCATATCCAAATGACTCGTGATATCTTCCATATTCTGCCACTTGCATCCGCGCCTGCTTGGCATTCACCATCCAGTTGAGGTGCCTTTGGTAGGGCGGTAGAGCAGTTATTGGATACCCAACCAGCTCAGCCACCATGCGCCAAGGTGACCACGAACGTTTGCCATGGATGCCGTTGGTGAGGGCCGTCCTGGGCGATGCCAAGGCAGGGGGCCAGCGCTGGGTCAACGTGTGCACCTGCGCCGGGCTGAGAAGCTGAGATGGTCGTGTCTATGGGAGCTAGATTGTCTTGTGAGTATTTTGACATGGCCTTGTGTCAAGTTCTTAACCAGCCAATAGTACGGGGTTTTAACCAACAATGAATGTCTAATAGGGAAAACGACGAGCTGGCTAAGGATAGGGGAACCAGGGAGGGTTTTGACCCACTGCCACATGGCTTTGTGTCCATGAATGGTGTAGCTATGGTTAGCATTGTTTGGTTTCCTGTGGTTGCATGTGGTTGCCATTGGCCTCAAAACTATCAAATTTAGGTGGCTAGAAGCCTCCCTCTTTTCACGGCAATTATGTTTAGCCCTGAGCGGCCTGGGTTTTCCCAAGGAAAGGTCCAATCCACGGAGATTTCGTCATGGCACTGGCGGGTTACTAAATCACCAGCGAACGGTGCAGCTGGAGCCTTCCAGAAGTCCCGTGAAGGCATTGAGAATCATAGTATAGTTGTGTAATGAGGGTTTTATCATTAATGATAACTGGCAATGGTCAATTCTACATAACAATGGACAACAGTGGTGACAGTTGTATTCATCATTATACCATTACAGCAATGAAGTGACCCGCAAAGATCTGTGCTCAGCAGGCAGCCGTGGCGTGTTGCTCAGCAAGTACGGCTCCGAAACACAGCCATGGCACCGGGACACAGAACCTTGCTTGAGTGGCTGGTGGGTGCGTTGGGTGGGTGGTCGGTTTTGCTGAAGACTCTCAAGTGTCATGCCTTATGCTTCCAGTTACTGTTATAGCAGGCAACCAACCCCAAACAACAGTGGTAGAAACCTGCTCTTTACCTACTGTGATGGCAACTGGAAGCATACGGATGGATATCGTGATTCATCGGGAGTTTGATTCAACAATCACTACCAAAAGTGTTCATTCATGAACTCAATCTATGTACTTGAGATCATCCAACACAGAATCCGACACTACCACTTTGATGTTATGCCCAGGGTGTTTCACCAAAATGGTCCTAAGATGGTGGAGGACACAGTGGCCCAGCACATGGATATTGTGAGTCATTAGGATCGTCCAGCTTCAATGCGATGTTTTTCTTCGATGTGTCTGCTTCATCTAAAACCAAACTAGAGATGTGACATCAGAATTATGTGGTCCAGCATGGGTAGGTAAGCTTGTTGCATCGATAATTCACAAAATTGTTTTATATCTTTGTTGTGCCTTAATTGAAATGCGCAGAAGAAAGAATTGCGGAAATAGTTTGCTCCCTTGTAACCTGCTTTTTGCCATGCTGGCGGATAGAATACAGCGTCCCCGTGAGAGAGAGAGAGAGTTTATGTATTGTTCTGACAGGCTCTGTTTCTTTACATTTTATAGATGTGTGTGAAATTTACATGTCCGTGCGACTTTTCGAGGAGGAGAACTGCCCTAGGTAAAAGCGGCCAGCTGCTGCCATTCCACCTTAGAGGATGTGTCACACGCTTGACCTCTCTGACCTCTACTCGGGATTTGTAAGGGATCAAAGTGTGAAGCGTAGATCAGCTGGGAAGGTTCTTCCAATGGTATTTGTACAATTTTTCCGCTGCGCTTGGCAATGTATGCCATATCATGGTGTCAGCCCATGTCAGCCCCACGTTTTTTTTGACATGGTTGCGGGTTGCCCTGTGCCCTCCCACCAATGACAAAACTGCTTTGTGCTTGTTGGGATGTTCACCCAACCATGTCTAGGATGGCTGGTCACGGAGCGAATTCCACACGCCTGCGCGCGTCCCGTGCATTCTCACGTCATGCCCCATTCTCAGGAGAACCTTTTCGAGACCTCCGAGCCTCTGCCGATTCACAGCATGACCATCTTCGTGTCGTTGGTGGATCCTGAGTGAAGCAAGGAAAGTGGATGTGGAATGGTTGGCTATGGATGAAAAACTATGAGCAACAATCATTCATGGCTCATGGTCATTATTTGGTCAATAGTGATCATCATTCATGGTTATTATCACCCTTGTTGTCTATGAACAATGACCGCTGATAACTTCAAGGGCCAATGATCATTCATGGTCAATCCTGGTAAATAACTGGTCAGCTACTATATAATAATCCAGTCCACCTTTATGTTTGATCATGAGCTATGAACTGTCAGTGTTAATGGTGCACTAGCCTTGGGACTGGCAACTGAAGATATAACCATGATGTTTGAGCCATGAGGGATTACTGGTGCTTGCATTGCGCCCTAAGATTCTTGATGTTGATGAGTAGCCTCCGGGAATCCAACATAGACAGGCTCATGGTTTGAACAGCGACGATGTTAAGTACCAAAGGGATCTACAGGATAATTAACTACTCTCTGGCAAATTCATCTGGAAGTGGTCAATCCACCATCTATAGCTTGTTTATTTGCAAACTAGTGATTTTTAACTTCCAGGTGAGTTTCCCAGAGTGCAACTGGGAAAGAGAGATCATAAAAACCCAAAAAGCTGTGTTTTGAGCCGAGGTTCCAACGACCGAAACGGACTTGAGAATCTGATGAGCTGAACTATTGGTATACCATGTTATACCGTGTTTACCATGTGATTGGCGTCAATGGCACATCCAGAGTAATGAACCCGGTACATTTGATGGCAAATCACTAGCTACTTATTGCCACACCCGAGTTTATGGCGTGGGCTGGATCTGTGGGTTGCCAGTCTGCAACAGCGACGCCACAGCGACGCGCTTTGGAATTAGAATGTTGGACGATGATGCAATCACTGGGGATGCTGAACCAACCAATTCCGAGAACTGCTTTGGACATGTTCCGCTTTGCCTTTGTCGCCACTCTTTTCGCGAAATCTCACCATCGTTTCGAACCATGAAGCCTTTGATCGAATTGCTTTTGCTGCACATCTCCAACTTCAACTATTTTTTAGCATCTTTTGGCCCAATCTTTGGCCAAAACCAATCCATCACCAATGCCTTGCGAAATGCCTTGCGAAATGCCTTGCGAAACCCTGAGAAAAACCCGAAAACTTCAACAACCTTTGGCCGATCTTCTCCAAGGAGATGCCGATCACCAGTGGCAGCCTGGGTTTCCCCAGTTTTCTGCCGGGCTCCCAGGGCGCCCGGGCAAGCGACTGCGGGGTTGCCATCACCCCAGAGCTCCCTGCGGGGTCCTGGTTGGCCTTTGATAGTCGCATCCTGCACCGGGGCGAAGGGAACTTGGAGACTTGGTTTGATGGGTCTGCGGAAGCAAAATGAACTGAAGGCTGAAGACTGGTAAATAGTGGCTCGTATAAGTTTAAGAATTTTGAATAATGGTTTCAACAAGGGTAAGAAGTGAATACTAGTATGGTTCATGAGGTTAAGAATGGTGAGCAAAAATGAAAGTGATGACAGTTCACACTGGCTGAAAAGTTGCAAGGCAAATAGCACGGTTGAATGCTTGTTTCTGGATTCGCGAGCGACAAAGGCCAAAAAATCACCAAGGACTCCTATTGATGGTAGATAGGAAGGATTATTAATACGTTGGCAACAATGACATGGGAATACTAATGTTGCAATTTGTTGATACCAGTCTGTAGTCAATGGCAAATTCTGGTCAAAAGTGTGTGGGAATGGTTGACACTGCGGCCAACAAACAACAATCAACAATAGTGATAGTGATGATTTAATACTTAATGATGGTCAAAAATCCAAACATGAATGTTGAGGCAGGGATTGAGAGCCAGAGATCATGATTCTCCCGACTGGGGAGCCGCTCGCGATGCGCTTGCGTCCGCTGGAACCAACCAACTGGTTGAAAACCAAATGGTTCTAGCTTCACAACCGGCCATAAAGCTACAAGCCAACTAAGCAGAAAAAAACAAACGTAAAGCGATCCTTTTGCAATCATATGAATCATAGGTTATAAACAACTCTACCATTAGCATTCATCAGCAATAATCAACACATTGTAGCCTAACTTAGCGAAATAAATCGCCACTGTTTCTGGCACGTATGTTACGCATTACTACACCCTATTGCATCGTCAACTCTATCAAACCAATTGGTTGTAGGCCCAAGCGATACCAGCATTGGTTGCAGATTTCGCTTGCACAGCATTGCCATTGCCTTGGGTGCAATTTGGACGTGATCAGATCATTGGGGAAAAATCAGCGGGCCTCGTTTTGAGTGCTGCTCTTTGGGGAGTTCCTCCGAGTGATAAAGGGAAATTCTCCCCACGCGATATCATAGATCATGTAAGTGTTTGACTGTCATGGATCATTTAAGGGTTTGACTTGGAGCTGGAGGAAGACTTGCATGGATGTTCGAAGGATTTTCAGCCATTTTTGGGCAAGGGGAGATGATGGTCTGGATGGCTTTATTGAATGACGCAAGATCTTCCAATCCAAAAAAGTCTATGTGTTTTACTTGTAATTCCCTGTCCCCTTTTCTCAATCCATTCCAGAAACCCTGCAGAATCCACAGATTCCATAGGGCCTTGTTCGAAACACGGATTCTCAGGATGAGCACAGACGAGATCGACCATTGCTGTACTACGTTTATGCCAAGCCATGGTTCCAAGACGTCCGAAACTTCCCTGAGAACGCCAAGTCATTGTTCAACGGCTGAGTCACTGCCCGGCATGGTCCATCTGTGACACCTGCAGCGCTACGCGAGGATCTCCGGCTGGGCTTTTTTTTCGCTAATTGGATTTTCTTGGATTTCTTGCGGATGGCAACACTGGTAATTCATAGAGTTCGCACGATGATCGGTCTTAGTTGTTGATCAATGTCGAGGATTAGCCGTGAATGTCGAGGATTAGCCGTGAACAAGGCTGATCGTTTTTAATCGTTGTGGTGGCAACGGTTGGTATATGCGAAATTGAATCACTCGTTTCAGGTGATTGATATCGTCGATCAGCAATATGAGTGGCATTGAGTAGTCCATATCAACATCAGTGGCCAAGGCTGGCCAATATGCTGATGTGTTGACGATCGATGGTCAACATTGCCCGTTCTGCATGATACCCTGCCACCCATTGGGACCACCCATTGGGAGACCAAAAGATGACCATAGTCACGGGGACTGTGTCGCAGAGCCCAGGAAAACAAATCACCTTGACCCTTTGATTTCAGGGCAGAGGGGCAACCCAAGATGGACGTCATTACTAATATATATGGTTCATGGCCAACATCAATGCATGAGAATGGACGATATCACCATCACCAGCAGGATAGGTCAAGGAATGATGACGGATGCCAACCATCGGTTGCGAGGCCATTGGCAGACTCGGTGTTCAAGGCCAACATCATTTGAAGAGCCTCGGACCTATGGCTCTTTTATTGAACCTGGCAGTACGCGAAACGGAAGGAGTTTGCCGAAGAATGAGGGAAGCATCGCGGAAGAATTGGTCAGCTGAATGCTCAGAGTTCTTGGATGACAAGTTGTGATGATTGAGCTACCTGACAGACTTGGCACAGAAAAAAGGGGCCAACATCAGGTGCCCGCGATGTGTAAGATCCAAGTGGGACCATGCTTGTCTTTGGATGTGAGAATCAAGGTGGTGGCCGTAGCATGCTATAGCCATAGCGGTGCTTTAATACCTCACTTTTCCTGCATCAAGGGGCTGGATTGTAGGAGTTCTATGGTCTTTTTTTGGGCCTCGAAGCATGTTGGGCGCGAATCTTTACATTGGCACTGTGATATGTTAAATTTTTTCTCGATCATTAAAAGACGACCGGAACTTCGGAACTCCAAATGAATTCCTTCAGTTGCTTGGGCATCAAACTACAGTTTCTGGGGTTGTTGCACGTTGTTACTTTAAGTTGGAAGATTCATATATGAAGTCTGCGTACGTGTACCCGACCATCTCCTACACCTTTGGCACCCGACATTTCATAGCAGCTCACCCGGCACTTCAACAGCACAAAGTTGTGTGACTGGATGTGTTTTCATCAAAGCGGGGCTGTTTGTCAATTAGTGTCAGATGCCCAAGCCACCACCATCTACCACCCGAAAATGACAATATCGATATCAACAAAAGCGATCATGAGTTGCGGGGGAATGCCAGGTCTGCAACAACACCAGGCCAAAATTTAACAAACAACCCAACCATACCCAACCCCCGAGGGTCTCCTGGATGTAACATCCATATCCAGTAGAATTGTCCAATTTCTAGGTAACCAAGTGGATGGAACCCGACCCCCCAATAACCCCCAGCCCTTGCCGCCTCCGCCTTGCCAGGGATGTGAGACCACTGCGCGGCGGCTTTAAGGCCTGGCAGGCACAAGGCTTGCCAGTGCAAAAAAAGTCGCCCGGCCAGTGAAATCGCAGAGGCCGATGCTGACAGCAGAAATAGCCAGTGGAAGGCTGCAGCAATGGGAGATTCGCAACATGTCCTCCTGCAATAAATTTGAAGTTTCAAATAATAACTAATATGAATGTGAACCATAATAATAATATACTAGATTTAATCAGATTTAATAACAAAAACAACGCAATAGTAATAACAATAGTAGTACTAATGGGTCTATAACCTCCAATGGGTTAATCACCAGCTATTCATGTTTCAAGTGATGGAGGTTTACGGAGCGTCATCATTGGGGTTTAAGCTCCTGTTCATCCAAGATATGAGCACCGGGACATGGCGAAATAAATTGGGAAGCCAAGGACCACAGGATTTCTCGGCACAGTGGCTGGGCCCGGAGCTTAACGCCTAGCCGAGCCCCTCTTGGATGTGCGTTTAGAGTTGCACCTGTGGCAGTTGGACAAACTGAAAGCAGGAATAATGGTAGATCCATACATCAACAAACCATCCATATTTGGGATAGGTCACCAGCTGAGGTAAACTGGGGGTATGTTTCTTGATATGGATCGGCCATCCATCTGTCAAGACACATCCTGGTTAGCAAAACTTCACCCATGGACCCATGGGCACTGGCCTTGCTACCACCAGCTGTTGGCCTTGCTGCGCCCCAGCAGCTTCGTTGCGAATTCGGCTGCGTTGTGGCTCGAGACCCTGCTCGAGACCCTGCACCCTTGAGATGCCAAGTGGCACTTGGCTATTGATGCGATATCATCCACCGTTATGAACCTATGGCACCTATGGTTATTTTCAAAAATCAATTCTTTCTATTTACCGATCAGTCCCAAACACTACTATCCGTGTCAGCCATTGTCAATCATTATGAATCATTATTACAAAACTGTCTATTAATCTAATCAATTCATTCAGCCCTTCACTACTGCCATTGGCAACTGAGCAGCCCGCCGCAACTTGCGAAGCAAATGCATAACGAAAAGTACATCAGTATGGAATTAGAAAGGAAACAGTAAGAGATATATGATCTTGCCCTGGGAATCCAACCGCCTTTATTTTTTTGCAACCACCATGGTTTCAATAAGGGCTTGGCTCCCTATCAAGAGGGAGGGATCAACCATGTCTGCTCATGCTGGTGGAATTGCAGGGTGATGACATGCTCTAACAGACCCAACCGAGAATCAAGTCCCATGAGCCCTGCACTTCCCTCTGCGGGAAGCTGCGTTGCAAGAGAGGACCGTCGCCGGGATGGCAGAGACATGATAGGAATCCCTGCCCTTCCATTGGCCTCTTTGATGTAGGTAAGCAGGGAAACCCTGATGTAGCGATCATTACCTATCAATATTAATTGTTGGCGTTGGCAAGTTGAAGAGTGGGGCATCGATACCTTTGAGATTGAACAAACAATACCAAGCCATCATGCACATCACATTTCGCAACCAATGCAGCCCATCTATGTCCCAGACTGTGGGGAAAAATGCCTCCAGGTCAGTAACGGTCGTGTGGCTAAATGTGGCGCGTAGAGAGGCTCAAGGCATGACATGTCAGCAAAACCCCACCCTTATCATGCGCATTTGTCGAGGAGCTTGGGGCAAAAATTCTGCCAGCCAACTGCAGGTGTCCCCATTGTGCCATGTTTGTAATCAAGGAGTCAATGAGTCTTGGAGGATCATCATTTCAGAAAACTCGATCAGACAACCAAAGACAATGGCAACACATCAATCAACTCTTCATGTTGGCATTGTTGGCAAATAGTATTATTCTTGCCACCTTCGCAAATGCATGGATTAACCTGATTAACCTCGAAAAAACTCATCGATTCCCCTGGCAAATTACTCGCAGGACCTGGCAACTTGACTTGAAGATCCACTTCATAGAGGCGTCCGGGGAACTTTGAACCCTTGAAATCAAGGGCGGCCAGGGCCCAGCGAACTCGCTGCCAGGGATGTGCCTCGCCTCAGTTGTTCACCAGCAGCATGATGTGACTGGCTGTTGGGAACGGTTTCGAGGGAGGGGTATCTCCCAGGAAATACGGGGGAGCGATTCGGAAATACCAGGAGTTGTGTAAGTAAATGACTCCCAAAATGGTAGGAGAGAGTATATCCATTTCATAGAGTCGTGCATCGCAGTCACATGGTGGAAGATGAACAACTTCTTGGTGAGCAGTTGGTGACTTGCCAGCGTTTGGATGCAGCAAATATGGGCTCCACCATTCAACCATGGAAATTCGTCACCAACAGCCGAGTAAGCAGGTCTCACATGTTTTGTTTGAGCTGGGATCAAAGATATCAAAGTATAGCGAGTGACCCAGGAGCAGATATCAAATTGGACCACCCCCAACAGGTAAATGGTACTGTCACAGATCACCGTGCTTCGCACCATCAGTAGCACGTGGTTTTGTTTGGCAGTACCGTCACTGGATGTCACTGGTATAATTCATCATCGGCATTAGCATCATTGCAAATTCTATAACAAGCTAGCTTGCCGGTCAAAACACACACATAACAACCAAGAGGCACACAGTGTCCGAAGGAAGCCTCGGTCATTTGTAACCCCTCGTGTCAAGCTGATTTTTCGACCATGTGCTACTCTTACCGTCCGTATTTCGATAGAGCCAGAATGATGAGACAGAGCCATAGCAGGACATCGGAAACAAAACGAAGCATCTTCCAGCGTTGACACCTCCCTTCCAGCCAGGAATTGTCAAATTGGTTTGTTCGATTTCGAGGCACCACGAAGTTCAGCTACGCTATGGTCGTGGTTCGGTACCCAAATGCCCAACGAATCTGCTTCGCCAGTTCGCAGGCCTGCGGCTGGCATGGGGGCTGCAAGATGGTTGGCCACCCAGCGCTGATGGAGGGAAAAGGGTTCCCTTCTTGGGTGTATAGATGGAGATGGTGTGAAATGGTGGTTGAGATGGTTGGCAAATGTTGGTAATAGATATGGTCAAAAAATGTCAACAATGGTGGCATTGGTGGTAACAGATAAGGGACCAAGTCAGGAGATCATCGGGAGGACTGCATTATTTGGGGGGGGGTCGATTTTGGCTGAAACAGTCCGATGCTCACCTGGTTGGTTGTTTTAAACGTCCGACTTTGACATCAATTGACTAATATTTTTTGGGAGGCTTTTACTTATACCAGTACCACAGGTACCGCCAAGCGGTCATTTAGTCCATCCAACTGCTTCAACACGAACCTTCGTGATCAATTGCGCTGCATTTTCATCAGTAGGCAGTTTCATGCGTAGGGGGACCCTGTGCCGCAAAGTCGCATCAGGTTCCCCACATAAATTGTGAGCAGCTTGCTGGTATTTCAAGTTGTTATTGGCTGAACACGCCATGACTTGATGTTGTTTCTTTTTGTGTCAGACACCTGGACACCTGTACCAGGATATGTTTGATTGACAAAGCAGTTGCCCAACTCCCATTGTTGATGACTATAATAACCTGGAGATTAAATAAACACAGCCCCCACGCACCTATACTTGGTACGAAATGGATGTTCAAAACATGTTTTGGATTCATGGAGCAAGCTGTTGTTTAACAGCATGCAAGTTTAGAAATTCTGATGCTTGAGATTTCGGTGCGAGTAGGGCCCGGCGCATGACATGCCATGACAAGCTTCTCCTTTATCAGCAATCCAACGCTGGCAAAGTGTTTTGGAGCGATATTCTTCCTTTGTTTGTGCGGTCAGCCGAGCACCGTCCAGTTCTATTTGCAAAGAGTTTGCGGTCAACGTTGCCGCAGCTCGGCCGCCTCCAAGAAGAAGCCCTGGCAATGCATTGATGCCTATGTGGCCGGGGTCCGGAGCCTCATACCCAGCTACGACATCAGGGTCCAGGGTGGTGGAGCCTCCACACAACATGTGTGGAAGCCTCCGGTGCTGGGCGTTGGCTTCGACAACACGGGCTTGCAGTCCCTGGCGCTTTTTGCACGACAGCTGGGCCTCCGTGTGCACCACTTCGAGCAGCCTTTGAACTGCGCATCGGGGGATGACCTGAACTTGTCGCAGATGCTCCATGGGTCAGACCTGCTACTTGGCACTCCCATGGCTGAGTTGTTCCTGGACTTTTATGCCGCATCTCCTGGGTCCAAGGTCATTTTGACAGTAGGCGACTCAAAACGCTGGGCATCCCAAGGCAAGGTTTTGAAACCTTTGCCCATCCTATGCGGGCAAACCTTCAGTAGCCTCTCACCTGAGGATGTGGCGAAACTGTTCGACCTGTATCAGAGCTTGGTAGGTTGCATAGTGCCAGCAGACCAGTTGCTGGTGATGAACATTGATTCACCGCTGAACTCCACGCAGGTCGCGCAATTCTTGGGTGTGCAGCCCGAGTTCGAGGTGCCCTTCCCACGGGTTGGCAACTTCCAGCGGCAGCACACAGCCCAGAACGTTGACCCTGGCGGCTACCGCCAGGGCGACCGCTTGCCCATATGTATCACAGGGCAGATCCGACGGTTACACCTCCAAAGCAAGATGGAGCAACTCATCAAACCTGCATTGGCGGCTGGTCACAACGTGGAGGTTTACCTTGTGCTGGATCCTCGTTTCGATCGCACCGTCTCCATCCATCATGAAGCTGGGACCGCCATCGCAGGGAAATACACCATCACAGGGGGCACTTTCTGGTCTCTTAAAGAGACTGTGGCCAGTTTTCCCTCGAACATAACGGTTGTTTTCGACCCTTTCATTCCCAAAGACTATCCCATGGACCCCGGCTATGCAAAAATGATGAGACGGAGCAGACAGAAACTTGCAGGTGGAAAGCAAGGCATGGAGCTTTCCAAGCAGCGCTCCCAATCGCACATGAGGCAGTGGGAAGCGCTGGACCGCTGTTGGCAGCTGATCTCCGCCAGGGATCCGACGCAACTGCCGAACATGGCCATGCGCCTCCGTGATGATGCGGCCGTGGCGGAGGACTTTGTGCCATTCGTGGAGTCCATGCCTCGGGGTATCTACGTACCCAGCTGCGAATGCTTTGAGGGCTTGAACGACAAGGCTTGCATCATCTCTGGCGCACAGGAGGTGCAGAAGTATTTTACCAAACCCTTGGCCATCATGCGTCACGAATTTGCGGAGGTGTGGGCATTTCACCAATCGCGAACCACAAGAGAGATCAATCCGGAAGGTGCGTTGTATGCGCAAATGGTCCTTTCTGATGTGCCAATTTTCAAGCAGGACTACTTCCCTGTCCATCCCATCGCCTTGCTGCAAGCGACCGGCAAGAAAACGATACATATGTGTTATGTCAGAGACCGGCTCAAGTGGATGTGTTTCGACAATGGGTTGTGGGAACGCATCAGCAGGGAGGCAGAACGCGTGATCGTCAACAAGGACAAGGGAGGGTATTTATGCATGCAAAGTTGAGCCTAATTTTGGTTCGACAGATGCCACCGATGGTGTGAAGGGCGCAGTCAAAATGTTTGCGGCCCCACACTGGGGCACAGATCCACATATCCACGCATGCCTGCATGTATTGTTGCAGGTGCTGTGGTAGGGCCGATCCTTTGAGATGCCCCGGCCAAAAGAACACAGGGGCACAGCCACTTAGATCTCGAAAATGCTGCACCTGCGATCCCCCGAATCAAGCTTCAGGGACCCAGCATTTCATGGGAAGATATGGGAAGTCACCAGCATTTGGTTGGAGGGTACCTGACATGGGGCAATCTTTGGCAACGGAGGTGGATTTGCTGCATTGCTCAGGGCTCCAAATCGTTTCTTGCAATTATCACCATTTATCACCTACCTGTTTGTTCACTGACCAGGCAAACAGCCATGAAGAATAACGATATATATGATGATCTATGAGGCATTTGAAGTGAGATATAGTGTATATATGATGCTATATGGTACTGATATATTGTATTGTCGCCGCTGAGCGAAGAAGTGTAACCTCACCCTGCCTGGAATACCTTCCAATTTTGCGCGCTTTGCAGTTGATCTGACGGGATGTAAACAATGCGATCTTTAACTCCGGAGCTTGCTAGACTACTTCCCAGCCATTGCTTGAGCTCTTATCGAATTTGGAGGGTGGGCCAGCTACATTGGATAGCCTGAGCGCATGTGGCTGAGGAACTGCAGAATCTTCAAGACAATCTTGGATGAGGCGACTTGCAGGGATTCTCTCTTTGGAATTTCAAGCTTCAAGGTTCCGAGCTTGAAATGTTCCAACTCAAGAAGCTGTTGCCTATAAGCTGTTGCCTAAGCTCTTCCGACTTAGCATCTTAATTCTTCAAAGGAAGCATCAGCTTAGGATTATGACTATGACGCTTGGGTTGACACGGAATCACTGATAGGGACTCCATGTTGCCAACGAACACGCGGCAACAGAACCCCGGCTTCCTCACGTTGCACCAAGCTATGCCCAAGCTTCGCTGGGGCTGCCACTGGTGACTGTCTAGTGCAGGCTGAATGCCTCGTAAAGGATGACGACCCTGCCACCAGCCAAATGACTTATTACTCAACTGGGCTTGGCATATCTGGTACCACTAGACAGAATGAGTGAATCTGGGTCAGCTACATGTTCTTTTTTCATTATGACTTTGATACCTGTTGTCCAAGGGCAATTTTCTAGCAAAGCTCCTTTCAAGAGTAGTGCATAGATAGCATTTGGAGGTTTGCCCCCCCCCCCTCCCCTCCGCATTTCAAAACATTCTTTTAGCTTAGGCATGAAAGCTAGTCAGAATTTACATGTCCAGAACGTGTTGTTAGCCAAACCCACTTTGTAGCACAATCTTTGGAGGGGACACGATTGGAAACAATATACCATGCAGTTTTAATATACCTAAGCTTTGCTCAGCCCGGAAATGGGCCAAACATGGGCTCAGCAGAACAATCTAGGCATAGCAAGTGTGCCGCAGGTCTACCTACCCCAGCAATGGTCTACTTGGTTGCTACCCAATGAGCGCATGAAGTTCTAATATCCCTCTTTCTTCCCAGGAATGGTCCAACATCCCATGTTGTAGAAATAGTGTCTATCGGAATCAATTGTCTAGCACGGTATTTAGTGGGCTATGTGCTGCTTGTTGTAGCCATGGTGGGCTAGGGACCGTCCGATTGCAGCTACAACAATCTGTCAAGACCAACCCCTGAATGCACAGGTGAACATTGATCGTTTATTGACCCCAATTAAAGTATGGCATCGCAAATGAAAGTGCCCAGAATGCAAACTCCACAAGCTTAAGATAATTCATTTGCTCACGTTTATCTTAAGAAATGGGAAAAAACTCCTTCACTCCCAAATGACTTGTTCACTCCAGAATGCATGTTCCTGTTTGTTCCCAGGCTCTGAGTGAAGGAGTCGTCAAAGGGTGAACCGTTTTACCTCAGTTCGAGTGATGAAGTGACTCATCCAGATGATACTCTAGATGACTATGCATGGCTTACGTGTGGGTACCTGTACGACCTGTACCATGATCATGGCGGCCATCAGGACATGGAAAAAGGGGATACCCCAGTTCTTATCCATTCATAGTATTGAAATAAAGCAACCGTTTTGGTGGGTTCCCTCCAGAAGCACGTGAGAAATAGATGTCTCCCGAGCGCTTTGGTGATGGCTGTGCCGTGTCGGAGAAGGAACTGAGACTATCGAAGCTTCGCCAGGGATCCGCTGTTTTTCACCCCGCTCCACCCGTCAGGTGACACTGGCATGGGCGTTCCTTGAGCCCAGCCGGTGCCCGAGGGATCTATTGGGAAATTCAAGGGCGTTCCCCACAATGATGAGCAACGCATTTTTGATGATCAAACATGGATCATTCTTGTAGAATCTCAGTCCTAGCCCAAGAAGTTGTTACATTTTTTTTACGGCCCTTTGGTTCCACAACTGCATCATGCTGTTTCGGCGTGTTTTTTTGCTCATGGCCCTTGTCATGATAATGATATTATATGAAAATCATCCAAGTCATTCACTGATCAGGTTCGTTTTTGCCGTGGATTGTCATTGTCATTGAGCTTGAGCTTTTCAATTTATTCTCAATGGTGCACCAAATCACTAGATTCACTTGGCCGCAGTAGTCCGCAAGGTTCAGTAAATCACAACACCCAAACTGAGGATTTCTCAAAATAGGGGTACCCCGAATCATCCCATAGTCATCGTTCTTTGTTGTAAGAAACCAGCCATTTCAAGGGTCCCCACTTGTGTAATAACACGAATTTGGTATCTGGCAAGAATTTAAACCCCCCTCCAGGAGATGGAATGTTACAATGTTGGCTGTGATATGCGGTGATAAAGAGGGACCGCATTCATTTCCGCGGAACATGTGGTCGACCAGCAGCCCTCAGCCCTCCCGAACTACGTGATAAACTGTTGCAAGGAACAGGCATGAGATTCAATTTCCGTGCCTAAGACCAAATGATGCTAAATGGGTGTGGGGGCTGGGGGTATATTGATATCAATCTTTTGAGTAAAGCTTGTACCCCCAAGTTGCCATAGCTAGCTACGGCAATTATCCAACTCTAGACAACGAGAAGAGGAAACTGGTAGAGCTATGTAAGACAAACCGATGATCATGTGCTGATCAGAGGCTGCTCAAACCGGTGCCTTTGAAGCGACTTTCGGGGAAACTCATCGACATTTGGCAATGGAAAAGCGCATTCTAAGGCAATGGCAGTCGTTTTGTTTGTGATTTGGAACATTGGCTGGTGGCTATTGCTGGAATATGGCCCAAGCGCATCAGCACTGTTTGACATTGTTGACCACATCCCGAGTGAAGTTGGCCCCGTTTGTTGAGCAGCAGTCCAGCCCCAAGCTGCCCTCGGACCCATGATTGCGCACTCGACAAAACATGTTTCCGAGTCACCTATAGGATTGACTTAGGCTCCAGATGGAGGGCTGACAGCCAACCCCATTCCGGCGCCAAGAAACGCTCCAGAGATGTCCTTGACTTCGGGTTGCCATTTATGTTCGAGCTCTAAATTTCTGTTTTGGATTTCGCTGGACCTACAGATTTGCAATGTAAAATGGAAGGTTCAGCATGATATATCAATAGTTTCTGGTTTCAGCCACATTTATTGTTTGGTGTCCTACCCAATAAAATGCACACAAAATGATCAACTTTGCAGCATATTTTTTGTGGTGTGCAGGACGCTGACTCACCGCGTGGAGAGACAGAGAGAGATAGAGAGAGATGGAGAGACTTTGAATCAAGTTTCAGAATCATGCCTTTGAGGTTTTGAAAAATGATATGATAATATGTGTTGGAACTCAGCTTGAAAGTAAAACAATGCTACTCTTTGCCAAATATCGGGCAACTCCAGCCAATCCCATGCTTTGAGCCGTTGACGCCATGGCCATGAGAATCATTCTCGGGATGGGTGTTGTGTTTTTTCCCGGGCTTGTTTCAGTAGTGTATCTCCAAAGTCACCGCTGTCACGGCTCCTGTGTTGGCCAAGCCCGAATGGAGTTCTTGCAAAAACTCAACACATTTTCCGCGCAGCAGCAGCAGTGCATTGAGGACTACGTAGCAGATGTTCGCAGCATCATGCCCGACTATGACCTCTCCAAGCGCCGCTTCGGTGGGGTCTCGACAAAGCTGACGACACGGCACCTACCGGTCCTAGGGGCTGGGTTTGGTACCACGGCCACCCGGTCGTTGTCAGCGTTTGCACGGCAACTGGGCATTCAGGTCCATCATTACGAGAGGAGTCATAAGCTTTGGAGCCCATTGCTGGCACTTGTGACTCAAAGCTGCAGCAGCAGCAGGCAGGCCTTGAATGAAGTGAACTATTCGCAGATCCTACTGGGCACAGGCGCCCAGCTGTTTTTTGACACTCCGATGGGCGAACTTTTTCTGGACTTCTATGCCGCTTCACCCAACTCCAAAGTTATCTTGACCACCCGCGATGCGGATGCCTGGGCCAAAAGTCGCTTGGCGCATCACCCCACGACAGCCATGCCCATCCAATCGGCCTGTGGCGGCGATGTTTCGAGTTTGACGACTGAGCAGTCCGCAGAGCTGTTCCGGAAACATTCAAAGTTGGTCCGCTGCATGGTGCCCCCTGAGCGCTTACTGGATTTGGACGTAATCGAGCAGAGCAATTCTACGCAGATTGCGGAATTTCTGGGTGTCACCACTGACTTTTACATCCCTTTCCCCCAGGTGGACTACAACAAACATGATGCCGGGAAGAAACACTCCAAGAAACGTGTGTTTCGTTTCAGAATTCAGAATGGCGTTTTGCCTTTTGTGGATTTTTTTTGTGAGCATGTTTCTTTTTGGAGCCGGCGGGTGTTTATTGTTCCATCTTATTCCCATGTTTCTGGTTCCCTTGCCCTTTCCAGTATCTAAAAAGCCGCGAAAAGCCGTTGGTTGGTTTGATGATGTTCGATGTGCTTCGGGATGGCTACCAAAACTGAATCGATCAACTGGCACATGGCGCATGGGGGATCAAATCTAAGATCTCTGACGCGGCACACAGTCGAACGTGCCGCCATTTCCTGAGTCGTCGTTGGTTTTTGTAGCGAACCAGCTCATTCACACGAAGGCTGAACCGATTTGAGCCTGAAATTAACTGGCAGGTGGTTTGAAACATTTCTTTTTTTCCCTTGTATGACCAAGCTTGTTGGCTAGTTGACTACAACTATATTTTTCACAGGGGACGAGTAAACATTCTATACATGTTTGTATGAGTTTTTGTGTCACTTTTCCAGTTAGTTGCATTTGTCCCCAGAAGAGGTTTGAAATAAGTCAGCATTTTGCTCATGAGCGTTTCTGCTAGGCGTGCTTTCAGGTTGGCCTTTGCTTCCATCAATTTGTTTCCACCGGCTTTGTTTCCTTTTACTTCTATCATTTGTTTTTTTCCCGCATGGATGCGAAGACTTAAACCTGCTAGGTCATCCCAAGCACCAAACAAAGCATAACCTTGTGCTTCCAGTCACCCTTAGAATGTTAACCGACCAGGTTTGGTTTCTACCATTTTTGTGGCGCGTCTTGATAACCTACCATAACGGCAACTGGAAGCACCGGGCAATGAAATGTAATGAAGTGCTTGCAAAAACCGAGCACAACCCTGTCATTAAGTGCTTCCTAGCCTGCTTCGGACGCTTCCCCAAGGCCAAGCGTTTGCCCATCTGCATCACAGGGCACGTCCGACGACTGGAGCTGCAAAGCAAGATGCGACGTTTGATCCAACCTGCTGTGGACTTTGGCTATCAAGTTGAGGTTTACCTCGTCCTGGACCCACGTCTCCATGACAGGGCCTACATCCATCCCGAGCCCGGGACCATCGGTGAATACACCACGAAGGATGGACCGTTTTTTTCCCTCAACGACACGGTGAAACTCTTTCCAAGGCATCTCTCAGTGATGTTCGATCCCTTTGTTCCAAAAGATCTTCCCTATGATCCGCGATATGTCATGATGTTGAAGCGAGCGTCCAACCTCTCAGCGAAGAGCGCCGTGGCAGGGGCCAAGTCGCATATGAGGCCGGAAAATTGCTGAGTTAGATCAGAGCAGCAACAACAGATAGACCCAAGCAAAATCAAGCAAAACCCAGAGATGCTCGCACACTCCAATGCCCTCATGTTGGGTGGGTGTTGTTGATTGTTTTTATTTGCGACTCAGATTGTTTGGGGATTTGATTAAATCCAACAACTAGCAATTGTCAACAACAATCATATGACATGTCGTGAGCCCCCAAAACCATGAAAAAGGCAGGTTTCTACGCTCAAAAATATGGTTTATGACGTATGGAAATGATGGTTTTGGGAGCCCTAGGTGGCTAGTGTTGTTTCTCCCCTCATCATCGACAGGCAGTGGCAAGCGCTTGAACGGTGCTTCCAGCTCTTCAACGCCATCACGACAGGTCGGGATAAAGTGGATGGTGCTGTTCGCCTTGTCGATGACTTCGCAATCTTGGACTGGTTCATACCAAATTTTGGGTCTCGATCTATGAAGAAGGGTGTCCATGTGCAGAAATGTGAGCACACTGGGGGCATCAATGGCACAGCCGTGGTCAAAGGACGCGGATCTGTTCGCAAGTACTTTACCCAGCCCATGAAATTGATGCGCGACAGTCACGACAGTTTCAGTCAAGTGATGTCCGTGGAGAATCCTCCGACCGCCCATCAGATGAACCCCGAGTCGCTCTTCATGTGGAAAAGTTTGAAGCTGTTCGGCACTACGGTGCGTTACACGGACAATTTCCCCGTCGTGAAGGGCACGGTGTTGCAAGATGCCAAGCAGCAGCTGCATCTTTGCTACAAGAGTTGCCAGATCAAGAATTGCCTCAGCAGAAAAGTCCAGACGCTCCTCAAAGATAGGAGTTTTGCCATTGCCAACCACTCTGGGGAAGTGTATACCTGCGAGAATACCAAGCTTCAGGTATCCGCCCCAACAGAGCAATAATACCAACATGATACTGATGCATGTTACAAAGAATGTGCAAAAATGACTGGCCCCCAAAGGCGGGGGGAGCAAAAGCCGCAACTCGCGGCCCAACCAACTCCTGACGCGGACACCAAAGAGGACCGCAAGGGGGAAAAAGCTTGCCCTTGCTTTCGATGGCAGGTCTTTTTGTGATTTGGTCAAGGTACTGTAGCGGCGCTATTCCAAACAGACTTTTCAAGGCACTGGTGATGGTAGTTACAAACATGAGGATCGCACATGATCGCACAAAATGATGAACTCACTACCCCAGAATTAATTAGGGTGGAATCAAAGCAGGATTAGGGAGGTACAGCAGCTACATCAGTACGACCGAGGAATGAAGGTGGAACTATCAGTACGACCCAGGAATGGAGGTGGAACCAACCTGCACTTACATCACCACCGACGCAGGAGTTACACTAATGTTAATTAATCTGGAATTGATGGGGTGCTGTACGTCACCAGTGGCCCAAGTATTTAGGGGGGCTAAAGAACTGCACGCCTGCGAGGGCTCCATCTCGCAGCGTGACAAGAAGAATTTGCGGGAAAATCGATGAAAATCGCGGAAAGACCCACAGTTAAACATATGAATATGATTTGGCACTACCAGAAGTGCATTGCTTGCATTATTGGGGCTGTCATCATTGGAAACTCGTTGCCAGAGCCTTGCGCAAGCTTGATTTCCACAATGAGCCAGGGGTATGGGGTGATGATTGATCTGGAGCGGGTTATTTGCCAACAAAATTCAAATGCCCTTGGATTCCACCACCATCACAACATATTGAAGCAATATGGTTGATCCTATGGGTAGATCAAACATATATTTGATACAGTGAAGCAATGGTTGATCCTTAGATAGATTAAACTAAACCCTTGATAGTTGGACCATGGTCATTGCGGTAGAAAACATTCCAGTACAGTCAGAATCCCAGGGTATGACCAGCAAGTCAGGGGGAAAATTTGCAAACGTAAAGCAATGGTCACTGCTCGTGCTGGCAAGGGTAACCAACTGCTTGTCCCATGAGGTCAGGTGTTTGTGGTGATGTTTCGCGACGCACGGTGGGCAGCCCAGCAACAGCTGATGCAGATTGGACCGACTGCAGAGCGAATGTCACAAAGAATCCCACCTTCGAAGAGGTTACAAGCTGCTATGACTGTACTTAGGCCCTGTTTTGACCAAATTCCACTTAAAGTAACGTGACGTAACTTAACAAAACCTTGAACCAGTTACAAGTTACAAGTAGTTCGGAGAGGTTATAAGAGGTGAGTTCTTTGTCGTTTGTCTAAGTTTCCATGCGACGCCATGCTGAGCCAGATGGCATATTTCAGAACATGTTTGCGATGATCAGATTTGGATAAGAGGTCCCAATGTTAAGCACACGTGATTCCAGCCGGACAATTGAGCAGTATTGTGACACTCAGCTAGCATTACGGTTGGCATTCTCCGTCACTGCTGCAATAACATATCGAGGAGTCTCAGTTGAGATGCTGAGATACGGCCGCGGATGGCCGCGGCAGATGACATGCATGAGCATTGGATTGCATATGATTGCATCCAAAAGTGAGGCAATCTTCATGGGTGGTATTGGGTGCTTTGCTTGGCTGGGTTTTTAGCTCAAAGTCTGAAATTCAGATTGCTGTGCATATAGTTGGGTGTTGTTTTGACCCACACACACATCTCAGCAATCATTCACAGCGAGAGACCGAATATGTTTAGGAGGTTTTGTTTTTTCGTTATCATGTTGATGCGCGGTACATTCCTCGGCATTTTGAAACATCATCCACCAATAAAGCAACGAGAAACACCGGTGCAGCAACAGGTGAGACCAGGATGCAACGCAACGGGCATGCACCTCGGAGTATCGACCAACGACCTTAGGACCCAAAGCAGGGTCCAACCCATAAACCAATCAGGGTTCGATGGCACACACAGCCACTTGGAACCATGGGAATGACAGAAAATAATTCACTCCCTCAGGGCCGGACGTTTGCCCATAAGCGATGAGTGATCAAGGTATGTTTCAACAATAAAGAGTCTACCCCAGCATCCTTTGGGGCAGGGGTTTCACCAACGTTTTTTCCTCAATAGTTATTAGCACATGGTTGGTTGACCAGTGTTTTTCATTCCGTGCAAACCACCAGCCAGTAACCCATACAACAGGGGCCCATTGGTAGATCTTGATCTCCCACAGTGTCCACTTGGCGCCAGGTAGTGGCAACCTCGATTTCGCCCAGGTTGGGGCGGTTGGGGGGATCTAGTTCGTTCCCTTGGCCCCCAATGGCCACTAAAACAGGTAGGTTTCAATGGGTTTTTTAGCCTTCCAAATACCGGCTATAACCTTGAACAATGATGCTTTTGGGGGCCAATGGTTGATGTTGATTGTTGAAAGTGCCTGGTTTGTAGCCATGGTGAAGTCAAGGGCGATTGTCTTGATGGGCAGATGCCTTGATGGGCAGATGCCTTGAGCCGCTAAGCCATGAGAACCATCCTTGGGATCGGTCTTGTGATTTTTCCTGCGCTTGTTTCGCTGGTGTACCTCCAAAGTCCCAGCTGTCATGGCTCCTGTCTCGGCCAAACCCGAATGGAGCCCTTGAAGAAAAGCTGGGGCCACAGCAGATTCTCTGCGCAGCAGCAGCAGTGCATTGAGGACTACGAGGCAGATGTTCGCAGCATCATGCCCGACTATGACCTCTCCAAGCGCCGCTTTGGAGGGGTCTCGAGAAAGCTGACGACACGGCTGCCGGTCCTAGGGGCTGGGTTTGGTACCACGGCCACCCGGTCGTTGTCAGCGTTTGCACGGCAACTGGGCATTCGGGTCCATCATTTCGAGAGGAGTCATGAGCTCTGGGGCCCACTGCTGGCGCTTGTGACTCAAAGCTGCAGCACCAGCAGACAGGCCTTGGATGAAGTGAACTATTCGCAGATCTTGCTGGGGACAGACGCCCGGCTGTTCTTCGACACTCCGATGGGCGAACTCTTCCTGGACTTCTATGCCGCTTCACCCAACTCCAAAGTGATTTTGACCACCCGCGATGCGGATGCCTGGGCCAAAAGTCGCTTGGCGCATCATCCCCGCACGGCCATGCCCATCCAATCGGCGTGTGGCGGCGATGTTTCGAGTTTGACGACTGAGCAGTCCGCAGAGCTGTTCCGGAAACATTCGAAGTTGGTCCGCTGCATGGTGCCCCCTGAGCGCTTACTGGATTTGGACGTAATCGAGCAGAGCAACTCCACGAAGATCGCGGAATTTCTGGGTGTCACCACTGACTTTTACATCCCCCTCCCCCAGGTGGACTTCAACCTCAAGAAAGACGCCAGGGGCAAGAACACCAGGAAGCAGGCTTCTTGTCATTAGAACGTACCATGTTTTGCCATGTTTTGCCCTTTGTGGGTCTCGCTTTTCCCCGGTGTGCCTGGCAGTTTTTTGAGCCCAAGAGTCCCAAGGGTGTTTCATTTTTGCTGCCTAACGCGAGCCCTTGGCAAACACAAGTCATGGTTGTTTCGATTAGGAGGGATTCTTATGGTGGGGCTAAACCAGGTAATCATGAATGAATGAATGATAAATAACACATCCGAACTAAAACACGCATCTTTTGCACATTTTTGTAGGTTTCCGTATTAATTACATTTAATTACAAGGTATTCAAAAATGGTGAAGCAGCAGCCGTACGGAAAGAAAAACACAATAAATCATGCCAGCCCGGATCAATAACTCCCCTTTGACGGCCGGTTACCACCTCAAGCAATTTGCGTTTGATTCCCTTCATATATCTTCATATTGTAGTCAATCAATCTGAATAGGATTTGTGGCATTGATATGTATTGATTAAAAACCAGGCGATGATTGTTTTGATGCATCATGTATTCGTGGTCAAGCATTTCGAACATGTTTATGCAAGCGGCTTGTTTTCCGGGCACCTAGCCGTACTCATTTTCACATATCTCCCAATGATCATGTTGATGCTACGTCAGCGATGGGGTGGGTTGGGGTGGAGTGGGGCATGTTAATGCATACCCCGGATTACTAAAACCCCCCCCCCTATAGGTCGACAAGGTCTGACCATAGGTGCCCAAAAGTGACCACCCCCAAATAAACGCCTTCAATTGTTTTTAAATTGATTTCAATTGTTTTTAAATTGATTTCAATTGTTTTTAAATTGATTTCAATT
>VSDK01005748.1:500212-518768 GCA_009767595.1 Symbiodinium kawagutii
GAGGAAATTACAGGAGATGAGATTAGAGGAGATGAGATTAGCGGAGATTAGAGGAGATGAGATTAGTTGAGGGTTTTGAAATTTTTTTGTCGAAAAACGATCGGTATTTGCGATATTTTTCGCTTGCAAGGGCGAAAAAGCGTGGTAAATACCATGTTTTTTTTGGCATTTTTGAAACTGTGGTAGCATTTAGTTTTGCTTTGGCTGCAATGTTCCATGATTTGGGTTGATTTTTTGGGGCAGAAAAATCGGAACCCAAATTCAAGCTTTCATTGTTTGAGCCGCATACACCATCCGTTTGTAGTTTGGGGATGCGTTTGTTTTGGTAGCGAGTCTATTGTTTTTAGTTTGGATGCAACGGTCTATTTCTTTGGGTTTTTTGGCCAGAAAAATAGGAACCCCCATTCAATGTTTATTGTTTTGAGCCAGATGTTGTCGTGCGTTTGCAATTTGGGATGTTCCTTTCAGTTCGCAGTTTGGGGATGCGTTGTTTGGGATTCTGGTACGGTTTTGTTGTCTGGTACGGTTTTGCTTGGCACGCTTTTGTCTGGCACAGTTTTTGCCTGGTCTTCTTTTTGTCTTCTAAGTTGTGTGTGGTGTGTCTGGTAGGGTTGCGTTTCTTTTGATCGCAGGTTTTTTTGGTTGAGAAGTTGAGGTCGAAAAAGTCGCTCAGAAGGGAGAGTGATGAATCTTTTGCGCCCGGCAATGGTGTTGTTTCTTCAAAACCACTTCCATTTTTTCACCTTTTTTTTCTTTCGCTGCAAGTCTGCAGTTGCTTGTCAGCCGTGGCCGGCCCACTGTCAGACAGCCTGAAGGCAACCAAGGGATGTGGTGAGGGTAAAGGCATTTTTACAAGATTCGGCCATCCATTCTTTTCACCGCGTGCCGAGAAAAAAAACGTCTGGGGGCTGGCTTTCGTCCCCCCCCCTTCTCAGGTAGTTCCATCCCAGTTTCAACCCCGGTCGCTGCACATCCAGTCGCGTCCAGGCCGCGATGGATCTGGAAGAGACTTCAATCGATTGGTCGTCGATCCCGGCTCCTCGCACATCGTCACCAGTGGACTTCAAAGGCTTCAGTGAGCCCAGCGCCATCCTTGAGGAAACTGAGGCTGGCAGCGCCATGAAGGGCCCAGATCGGATCCTGTTGAGTCGTTGGAATCCACGTTTGGTTGAGTGGTTTGATTGGATGTCAACCCGGGCTATTTGCCAGGGCCAGTAGGATTTTTTTGTGCGGGAACAAATCGGACATATCATTTGTATCTCTCCATTATTGCCCTTGCTTGGCTGAGACAGAGCTTGCTCTGACAACGACGGAGAGAGAGAGAGAGAGAGAAAGAGAAAGAGAAAGAGAAAGAGAAAGAGAAAGAGAAAGAGAAAGAGAAAGAGAGAGAGAAAGAGAAAGAGAAAGAGAGAAAAATATTCTCGGTACAGTCATTTGCATTGAAGCCTTTTCTAGTGTCGAAGGGTGTCCTGAAGATTTAGATAAGAATCACATTTTTTCCGCTCGATGAAAATAGTTTTCAGGCTTGCAAGAGGAAGAACCAGGATCCTGGAAAAAAGAAAAAACATTTGCGCGGGATTCATGTTCTATAATCCTAGCCTCCCTTCAGCCTGCCTTAGAAATCTCAATCATTGGAAATCCTGGCAGGAGGGTAAGAAGTGCGATGACAGCTATTTCCAAACTGGGAAAGTGCTTGGAGAAGGCTGGGTCGGAATGAGATAGCTGTAGCCAAAAATGTGCATGAGGCACATGAGCTTTGATTATACCAAACATCCCAGCATCAAGGGCTGGCGTGGGCCCACCCATGCGGGCAAGGCGCCTTCGGAAAAGTCTACGAGGTGATGAAATACATGGGGACGCTGTGCTCATAACATAGGTACTGAGTCACCTGGACTTTTTGTTTGGTAGATCCATGTAGGTCCAATGGTTTGAGTTGGGGAGGTTATTAGCGGCTGGGTCATCTTGGGTTTCATGACAGGGTCTATCACCAAAGGGTTGATTGGATGTACAGCCGGATCATTCAGGATTTGCTGCTGTTATTCCAAGTGGGGGTACATCCAGTAATCCAACACAGCAATGCAAAAATCATAAAATACACATTGCTATGTTAGACTGCCAGAGGCTAAACTGCACCTTCATGCAAGGACTTCACAGAATCAGTAAGAAACGGTTGGTTGACTAATATTTTTTGATTGGGGTGGAAGCCACCAACCAGTCTTCTTTAGTTCGCAATTTTCATGAAACGATTCTCAAGACTTGAAAATTTCGCATGTTCGTGATGACGGTTACACCTATTGAACTCCACTTAGTTCACGAAAGGATCTGGGCCCTGGCTGACCCTCACATTCACCAGCCTTTTGAAGCACCCGGGCATGGTGTATTTTCTGCAGGGCCATCCTTGACGTCCCAAATCCCCGAACTGCACTGTACAAGTCTTCTTAGATGACCTGGCTGGTGGTTGGGAAGCAGCCAAGGACGTCAGATGGCAAGGAGAAATACAGCAACTTTGCCTTGAAAGTTCCAAGCGAAGGTGATGAGAAGGAACTCAAGAAGGAGACACTTGAAACACAGCATTGGCTGCCACTGAAGTGACGTGAAAAGGCCCTTTGGGCCAAGGGTAGCCTACAGACACGCGGTCTTGCTGCTGGAAGCTGTATCGAGCAATTTCCAGCAGTCAGGAAGATGAAAACATTGTTGCTAGGGATTGATAAAGGCTAATGGCCGGGCATGATGATGAACAACAATGATCCTGACAACATTTTACAACTACTGCTTTGCGCTTTCATTGACATAGCTGATTTTCCCCAATATTTGGTATCATGGGTTGATTAACTTTTTTTTTTGGGATGGCTTCAGGACACCAAGCAATAGACAGTTCAATCATGGACGCAAAGAGTGACATATTTTGCACTCTCATGAGGGCATTCAGATCCTGGCTTTGCACAAGCCCAGGATAAAGATTATGGGAAACATGCAGTGCGAAAACGTGCTCCCATTGATCCAATCCAAGCCTTGTGTGAATGAGAAGATGCTGAAGTCTGCCTTGGTGACGAAACTGATGTCTATGGACCTGTGGAAGTGTCTAGTCAAGCAGATTTCAGGCGGAGGGATTGGGAGGGAGTGGTTCCCCATTCAACGCTGCAAGGGTCAGGACCGGTGAGGATGAGATGTGATTGATGGTGGTGGAAGCTGGCTTGACTCACATTGTGTTCATGTTCTTGGACTGACCGCTGACTTTTTTCCGACCCTTTGATAAGGATAGCGGTGCAAACTGCAACAACCAAGGTGGGAGAATCAGGTTGGCAAACAGACAGTCAAGAAGCTTGGACTTGCAACATGCAGGGCGGCCAGAGTGTACTGACCGATGAAGGGCCAGATCAGCACGGAAGGAAATCGCCTCGGTGTGTAGATCTTCGTTTTTCAGATCTAAGGAAATGCTATGAGAAAGTGCGCCGGCAAGTGCTCAATGGCTTGAATTGTATGCACGAGTCAGGCCAGCTGATGAGATGCGGTTCCTCATGTTCCAGGATATTCCAGGATAATCTTACGAATTGTAGGATTTGGTCGCGAACGTGTTGAAGCTTAGGCTATGTCCACAACGATGTCAAGGGCGGCAACATTTTGTTTGAAAGCCTTGATGAAGACAACTGCCCAGTTGGACTGGTTCTGGCTGACTTTGGAAGCTCTTACAAGATCTGGACGCCTATGCGATACCTGGCTGTTTGGATGGGTTCCAATTGCTACAACAGCCTGTTCCCTGTGGGGTGCCTATTATAATGTCCTCTTAATGAGAGTCTTATAATCCGATTGTTTGCTGCTTTCCAAAGGGGGCATTTAGAGACGTAGACTCCATGTCATGAGATAAGATCGACATGTGCCTCCCTGATTTGATTTCTTTGGCCCCAACCCGGCACACAAAATAAGTTCGGATCAGATCCATTTTGCTGGAGAGACTTACGTACAGATCAGCCTGCAGCGCTCTTGAGTCACAAGCACTTGTTGGCAGTCCCGTTCTACGTTGCCTATACCCATCATACCCTGTGGTTCCAACAACCATTATATAAAACAATGGCTGATCTTTTTTTGGTACATGAAACCCCTTGGTCAAACCAGGTGGTTGTTTTGATACGACCCTGAAAACCCATAGCGCCATTGAATCCCAGGGTATAGCTAAACCATATTCAACAGGAACTATACGCTATACCCAACTGACTCAAACCTCAATCTTCGCGTTAAGAAAAGCCAACTGAGCCAACTAGGGGCACCAGCCTGTGTGGCGGAAGCGCCCAGAAACTTTTG
The DNA here is from genome assembly GCA_009767595.1 of Symbiodinium kawagutii. NCBI lineage: Eukaryota > Dinophyceae > Suessiales > Symbiodiniaceae > Symbiodinium > Symbiodinium kawagutii. The sequence continues at coordinate 504,512 of VSDK01005748.1, forward strand.
ATGAAGAGTACTATGAGCAGTGTTGGTACGTTGTGGGGTCTCTGTTCGATGGCGAGGAGGACTGCACAGATTTGGGGGCGCAACCATGCAGAGTACCCCTGCAGGGTTCGGGCGGTGCCTGTGAACTTGGGGTAGTTCGCCATGGTTCATGATGATTAATTAGTGAAGATCCGAAATGGTTACTTTATACTTCATTATAGGGATTATCGATGGTTAACTCAGGTTCGTTAACAGCGGCGTAACTAATTACCAGGCTAATGCTAGACATGACGATTGACAATTGTTTGTTAACTAGCGAATCTTAACCAACTTTCAACGTTTGAGGGTACCACTCTGTCACCCTGTAGGCCGACGCAATTCCAAACTTATATTTCCGTTCATGTAGGCGCCATTCTGCCACAATGCATCATTGTTTTTCCTTGTTGCTTTTGTTGAGCCGAATGCTCCAGGACACTCTAGGAATCCACGCAACATGGGAGAAGACAGATGGTCGAGACTTTGATGCTCCCATGGCCGATCCAAGGGTCGATTGGTGCCTTGAGCCGGCCCACTGGCATTTCTCCCAACTCATGTCAATCATGGAAAGCACTTCAATGCTTGGCTCATCACTCATCCTGTTCGTTGCTGTTCCATGCTGTTCCGCCCAGCCTTGAACTTAACACGTCCAAAGGCTAGCTTCGCCCAGGTGCTCTTGGTCAGTCCTGGCATACTACACCTTTGGGCAAAGGGATAAGGCTGTTCAGGAGCAGATCGGTAAGGGCGTTTGCGGTGGCATGGGCCCAGGCCGCACAACGTCTTTTCCCTAGCCTGGACACTGCGCAGCGGGTGGCAGAAAAGATGCCGCGGTCGCGCACTCTGCTAAATTTTTGCGGCCATGGGGTCAAATTCCAGGGTTGAACAGTTGAACCATCCCCAAATCATCAACGGGATATCTTTTTAAAATCATCACCAATTTACCCTCTTGACACCTTTTGATTCGCCATCACAGATGGTTGGTTTAGTCATATGCATCTACCCTAAGCTATCACTATGGATAGCAAAATTATGCAAAATTGATTAATGGACCATCGTTAGCCAAACGATTGATTGACCATTCAGGACTCATTCACAAAAGCATCACTGTTAAATCTTATTTTTTTAGCCATCACCATTAAGCAGATGGATGGTTAGAATAAAGAACAACATAGAACCACATCAGCATCATTATAAAAAACATGTCCATGCGAGCCTCACCGTTTTTGGACAATCAATAATTGCACTGTTGCCATTTCATTGAGTACCATGATTTAACCCATGGTTACTTATCATTGATCATGTGCCATTAGCCATCAACTGACCATACTTCACTAACCATAAACCATTTTCATTAAGCATCACTAGTCACCATTCTCCAGTTCAACGAATCTTCAACCACAATTCAGGTTCCTGGTAAGAACCTTCAGGGTCATCATCCCCACCAGCATGGTATTCGTAGTTCATCAAATTCACAGGTGCCCACGAGGTTCGTCAAATGGCACTGGGTCAGTTCAGCCTTAGTCCCCCTGGTTCCCCCTATCATTAGCCATTGTTTTCCCTATAAAATTGTTGGTCACTATCCCCCACTAGTTGGTGGATTGATATTGACCCAACTCGCTATATAGTTGGTATCTATCCCGTATACTTGTTAGTTATTATCCCCCATTATTAACCAGCTGAACCAGCTATTGGTTGGTTGGTTAACTGCTTGACCCAACTCGCTAAATTGGCTGCAGTTCACCACCGGAGTTCACCCTGCCAGGTGGCCTTCAAAGCTTCTGAGCACGGACCTTGGCAGCGCCGTTGGGTTGGCACAAGAAGAGGGGAAGGGACGGAGCAACCACCAAGAAACGGCTGATCATGATGATCTTAGCTGATGAGCCGTGGTTCATCAACTGCACGATGAACTTGTTGGTGGTTTACTTGGCATTTTGGAGGTTGAAACATGTCGAAAGCACCAAGCAGTTGACGATGGGTTGAGGCTTCGTTTGGATAGCCATGGTTACCGATGATCGGAGCCAAGGGCTTCCATGATGAGGCCGGAGCGGCGGCTCGGCGAACGCCATGCAGCTGGATCTTTCCCCTAACCAGGTATACGGGGTACATGGGGGGTACCCAATAGCTATAAGTTATTGGGGAAATGTGGCAAAAAGTTGGGAACGCGGCAAGTGTAGCTCTCAACCATCTGGAGTTAACCGGATTTACCACGCATCTCAGAAGATCTAGCAGTGGATGTAAAAGCCACCCCGCCTTCGAGAAGCTGGTTTATTTGAATTCAGGCATTTGGCGCGGTACTTGAGCTGTTGTCACAGCAATGCCCGGCTTATTCACAGTTCTCCACTAAGGCTAGTTCTTTTACTTTTCCATACTTATCTAAACTTATTTTTACTTATTTAAACTTATTTTTTTCATGGTTTTGAGCTAGGCAGATGACAACAGATTACAAAAAAATTGTAATCTGCAGAAGTAAAAATAAGTATTAATAAGTATTTAAAAGTATTTTTATATTTTTTAAGTTTTTTTGGTTTTGCGACATAAAAAAAGGACATTTGCAAAATCTCAATGGTTTGGGCTGAAATATTGATAAATCTTGGCTTTTTTTCTGGAACGATGGCATGTCAATTGCTTGATTTGAACCATAGTGAAACAGACACAGGCCTCAGAGCAAAGTCTCAATGTGATTGGTTGTGACTCTCCAATAGCTTGGGATCAACCAATGTTGTGTGAGTGCAACGGTTGCCTCTTGGCGAGCTGAAATCACAGGTGAGTTTTGTGCTGTGATTCGATAGATTTGGCCTTGCAAGTAAAAAGTAGAATGCTTCCAAATAGATGATGAATAACAGACTATAAGCAGATTACAAACAGATTGCAGACAGATTACAAGCAGATTACAGGCAGATTGCAGGCAGATTACAATCAGATCACAGACAGATTACAGCAGATTACAGCAGATTACAGTTATCTGCTGTAATCTGCTTAATTTTTTCGATGAGCAGATTACAATTAAATTGTAAGCAGATAACAGTCAGATTACAATAAGATAACAAGCAAATTAGAAGTATTTTTATGAAGTAAATTGTTTCCAGATTATAGCTAATATACTTGCAATTTACTGAAACATTATTTTTCAACTATTGATGCAATTTCCAATTATTTTTTGCTACTTTAAAATCATATAGATTCTTTTCTTTGTAATAAAAAATAAAAAAGGACAACGTTGCAAAGCTACCGAAGTTTGTTTATCTCTCATGCACCCTTTGAACCAGCTTATGTGACACCTCAGATTTGACTTCTAATTTCTTCAAAATCAATCCTTTTTTAAACACCCGCACCGAAAACTAAGTAATCCAACGTAAAATTTGCTATTTTACTTTTTTGTCAAAAAAACAACCAAAAAAATAAGTATTGATAAGTATTGAAAAGTATTTTAACTGTTATCTGCATCTTTTTCGAAACTTGGCAGATTACAATTTTTGGGAACGGCCAAAATACTTTTCCATACTTAATAAGTATAAATAAGTATATATACTTTTCTATACTTATCCAAACTTATTCTTAGTTATTTGCTACTTATCCATGGTTATAAGTATAAATAAGTTTGAATAAGTACAGGAACTAGCCTTAGCAGGGCTTGCCCCACCGCTTACGAGGATCACCTATCATTCCCTTGCCGGTCATTTCTCCCACACAAAGTTCACCGTTTTCCATAGGTTTCTTCAGGACATTTATTGAATGCATATTTTTTGGCAACAGTTCCCGAAGCTGATTGTGGCGCCCAGCAGCTGGCGGCTTGAATCGTATGCCCTTAATTGGCATTCATGAAGAATGAGTACCAACGGCTGTTTCATCATTTTCGGATTTGACAGCTTTGACTGAGCGATGAGACTCTCTAGGTGTCTTGCAAACTGTGTTTGTTTTACACCTTCCCGGGTTTGTCTTACACCTTCCCGGGATACAGTTTTTTCTCCCATCGGTGGGATGCCGAAGAATCTTTGATGCTTAGTCCAGCCGCGCAGTTTGACCATGTTTTACCCGTGTGGGTGGAAGCACACCTCAACCCCGGCTCTGGCAGACCGAACAGTGCGAGACAGAGAGGAAAGTGACAAGCATTATTGCAACAGTTAAAGCCAAGAATGTTGCATTAAATTACTGTAAGCATAAAGTTACAGCAGTTATTCTGATTTAGTGCATTGGATATATCCAAACATTACACGGTTTTCAAAGAGGGAATTGAGCTTTTGACACAACTAGCTAAAAAAACCTTTTTTTAGTTGTGTAAAAAAACCTGAAGTTACGGCAATTGACTCTTTTGTTCAGTTCTTGGGATGTGAGAACTTGGATTCTGGCACAGGTTCTGATCAGCCTCAAAGATCCGGGGTGTTGGCGAGCTCTTGGCCAAGTAGGTGGTGCCGTTGCTGGCCCTGAAACACAGGCATCACAACATGATGCTTTGGCGCCTGCCCTGCACAGGCGGATATTTTCGGTTCAAACAGATGACCACGTGAGCGGCACCCAGCTCCAGTGGATGACCACAACGTAGAATTTCAAATCAATCACCGTTGTATAGATAGTAGTTAACCTTTTTCGATATATGTATCCCATCCATTCACCATGTTTAGGTTTTATTTAATTACATATATACTTGTTTGACCTTTATGTATATATGTATAGGTCTATGGTATATAATGTATATGTTGTTCGCATATTTTCAGCACCACACTGGCATGTGGACCCTCAAAAACCTTTACGATGGATAGAGTTTTTTGGATTGAACGAACAGTGAGAGCAAGGTGAGGGATTTTGCGGTTTGACGTTGGTTCACCTAGCTGGCCATGACATGCCATGACGAGCTGCTCCTTTGGCAGGAATCTAACGCTGGCAACGTGCTTGGGAGCGATTTTTCTGCTTTGTTTGTTTGGTCAGCAGAGCTCCATCCGGTTCTATTTGCAAAGAATTTGCGGTCGACGTTGCCGCTCCCAAAACTTGGCAACTTTCTCCCAGAAGCCCTGGCAGCAGCAATGCGTTGATGCCTATGTGGCTGGGGTGCAGAGCCTCATGCCCAGCTTCTCCATCGGAGTCCAGCATAGCTTCAGCAGAGCCTCCCCACAACATGTACAGAAGCTGCCGGTGCTGGGCATTGGTTTTGATAGCTTACAGCCCCTGGCGCTTTTTGCGCGACAGTTGGGCCTTCGTGTGCACCACTTCGAGCAGCCTTCGAACTGCACATCGGGGTTGGGTGACGTGAACTTGTCGCAGATGCTCCATGGATCAGACCTGCTGCTTGGCACTCCCATGGCTGAGTTGTTCCTGGACTTTCATGCCGCATCGCCTGGGTCGAAGGTGATTTTGACTGTAGGTGACTCGGAACGGTGGGCGCAATCCCGAGCCAAGCTTTTGAAACCTTTGCCCATCATATGCGGACAAACCTTCAGTATCCTCTCAGCTGAGGATGTGGCGAAGCTGTTCGACCTGTATCAGCGCTTGGTAGGTTGCATGGTGCCAGCAGACCAGTTGCTGGTGATGAACATGGACTCACCGCTGAACTCCACGCAGGTCGCGCAATTCTTGGGTGCGCAGCCCGAGTTCGAGGTGCCCTTCCCACGGATTGGCAACTTTCAAAACCGGCCGGGCAGCACAGATTCCGATCACAGAGCCCGGAGCGCTGACCCTGGGAATTCCAATACATCCAAGGGCTACCGCCTGGGAGACCGCCTGCCCATCTGCATCACAGGGCAGATCCGCCGGCTGGAGCTCCAAAGCAAGATCCAACGGCTCATCCAACCTGCGCTGCGGGCTGGTCACAACGTGGAGGTTTACCTCGTGCTGGACCCACGTGTCGAACACACTGCGTACATCCACAATGGAGCTGGGGAAACCGTCAGAAAATATTCCATCACAGAAGGCAGTTTCCACTCTCTCAAAGAGACCGTGGACAGGTTTCCCTCGAACATCACGGTCGTTTTCGATCCTTTCATTCCCAAAGACTATCCCATGGACCCCCGCTATGCAAAAATGATGAGACGGAGCAGACAAAAACTTGCAGGTGGAAAGCGAGGAATGGAGCTTAACAAGCATCGCTCCCAATCGCACATGAGGCAGTGGGAAGCCCTGGACCGGTGCTGGCAGCTGATTTTGGCCAGAGATCCGGTGCAAGTGCCCCAAATGGCCATGCGTATGCGCGATGATTCGGCCGTGGCGGAGGAATTTGTGCCATTCGTGGAGTCCATGCCTCGAGGCATTTATGTACCCGCTTGCGAGAGCTGGGGAGGCGCCAACGACAAGGTTTGCATCATCTCTGGCGCACGGGAGGTGCAGAAGTATTTCACCAAACCCTTGGCGATGATGCTTCACAACTTCTCGGATGTCTTAGACTTTCATCAACATCGAACAGATTGGCCTATCAATCCGGAAAGTGTGTTGCAAGACAGCATGGCCATGTCTGATGTGCCGGTTTTTACACAGGACTACTTTCCCATCAAACCTGTCAGCATGCTGCAAGCCACTGCAAACCCGCAGCCAAAACCGAAGATGTGCTATTTGCGAGCCAGTCATACTGAGAAATGTTTCAGCAATGAGTTGTGGAAACGCCTGAGCGATGAGATTATCGTGGTCAGCAAGCACGACGTTTGGCTTTGCGCACCCGCACTTGATCCGTTTGAGCCACAAAGGAAACTTTTGGCCCCCAAAAAATGGGCTATTGTAACCTACTAACAGTCGGTTTGAGGGTGCCTGATATTATTTTACATGCCACAGCTATCATAGGCATGGTTTACCTGTCTAGTAGATCCTGATTTGTACGTGGATGCACGCAATTGTTTGATTGCAATGTTAGTATTTGATTTGGATGGCTCAATTGCTTATCAATGGTTGTGATCTAATGTTTTTACTCTCGTGAAATTTCCTTTTAGCCACTTTTGACAACCTAAGTTGCAGTCTTGCAGGTTACGATGCTGAATTGCCTGGAGCCTCCAATATCATCGAGCAGCCTTAATTATTAAGCCGCAGTGCCAATTAGCTGCTGCAACTAGAGGTAGCAACGAGCCATCGAACAAGTCAAACCATGTCTTGGATCTGCAAGCTGAAATAGAATCAACACAACAATCAACCCAAGTAGAAATTGGTATCCAAGAAGCTGATAGAATCAGAAGCCATGGCTCAAGAGGTTCCCAGGTGCTAACCGTTGTGGTTGTGGTGGCAACAGATCGCCGCAGGACTGGTGAAGCTCAGCTGGTCCTGGCTGTTGCGATGGCGGGTTGCCTGTGATGGAAGTGCCAGGTGGACTGGGCCCCATGGAGCCATTGCTGAAAGGTGATGCAGCTGTCAAGCAACCTGAATCTCTTACCTAGGCCGGTGATTCAGAACATGGATGGCCCAGTCCTTCACGGCTAGTTGGCCGCCATAGGCTCATAGTGATTCGCAATGTCGAAATGATTACAAAATATGCAGGCATGGTCAATCTCGAAGGTTAAGAAGTGGAACAGCACTATACCAGTTTTTCTTCATAGAGTTTACTCAAGTATGAGCGGCGTCCTAGTCTCTATTGCCATCAGTTACCATTGGCCCCCCCATGTATGCCACACAGGGTGCCCTGTACACAAGATCCAGCTTATGTCTTTCGCTGCTGGTCTTCCCAATTTTTTTGAGCGAGCCATCCACCCATTCCCCAACCCCCGTCCTAACGGCCAACCCCAAAGATTGCCCAGGGGAATCACTTCAGAGTTCTGGCCATTAGAACAGTTGAGTGGCCAAACTACGAATTATTTCACTACTGGGCAGGTCATGAAGTTCTGGCCATGACAGGAGGAACTCCTGCCCCAAATTTCCCACACAGCCGTTCATAGCAATCAATTACAAAACAAAATAGTTTGACTCTGTTACTTTGTATTTGTAGCCACTTCCCACTTACAGATATAGCTTTATGCTGGATATATTGACAGGATGATAGCCCCGTAACGTCGTTTTCTTTTGGGTCACGAGTCACCAGTTGTTTGGGGAACCCGACTGCCACTGGTGGCCGTGCACTGTCGCTACGGAGGCTCCATTGACCCGGCGCAGCGAATGCGAAGAGGACAGGGCCATTGAGAGAATCTGAGTGATGCTTGATGATCTAGTGATGATTAATGATGCTTACTGATGAAGGACAATAATTTAATGATGCTTACCTGATGTTTAATCAATGGCTAGTGAGTGGTGGATGGATTGTTCACAAACAATATGAAAATGATTTAGTGTGTGATGCTGCTTGATGGTTTCAAATTATGGGCAACCATGGTTGATTTTGGCTGCAAATGATGGCTATATAAAATGGTAGTGAATCGTCACAGATGGCCAGTAGTGTTGAATCAGAGTTGATGAATTATAGTGAGAAATGCTTAATGACAGCTAATCACGCTTAAAATAGCTGATCATCAGTAATGACTGGGAATGAGGCAAATGGATAATGACAACTGCTGACGGCCAATTTCAACATGAAGGGATGATGGTGGTTTGATGTACCATAAGCAGTAGGCGAGATCAGTCAGGATGTTTCATTTGAGCAGAACAAGGACCTGGAAGAAGGCTGCATCCCATTGTTCGTCACAAGACAGTCCTCATTCATTAAGGTATTCCCCGAATTGATGCAGCCTGAATTTATAAAGATTTTGGGGGGCTACCAATTATGTAACAAGAAAACCATAATTTTGAGGGGATGCCCTCCTATTAATTATGTAATAAACCAGGGGTTATGAAACGATTACTGCTCCAGGGTCGGCATTGTAGATCAAAGATGATTTCAACCATCAGTCCAAAGGGCATCAGGCAGGCTCCCGCTACAAGATATTCATGCTTGAGAAAGATTGAAAAAGATCATACATATTGTCCACATGTATTCAAAAAAGATGCAGGAACTTCAAGATTGTGCATTGATGATCGGACCAGCTGCTAATCAAAAACCGCTAGCTGTGGCTTTACCAAAGAACAAAAGCATGTGATTTATCATCAAATTACGTAATATGATCCATGCGACGTCCAAAATGATGCAAACCCCAAGGGTGTAGGGTCAAGGGATGAACCAGCTCCAGTTTCGTGATGCTTGGCTTACAAAAAAGGTGTGAAACAATGCGCTCTGTGGACGTTTGCGGTTGATCCCAGTGGAACCATGCCTGACTCTGCGGTTTGGTGGTTTTAAGATGTTTTCAGTGTTGTTTCATGTTGTTTCCCAAATTCTTGGGAGGGTCGGTTCATCACCGACTTGTATATAAAGCACGATAAAGCGCATGTTTCCATATCGATCCAGGCGGTGTGCTTCAAGTGTTCGAATGCGCAGAAACCCATGTGAGGAAGAGGTCCCCAGTTGGACCGCATGTTGGCTTTGCCAGATCAACCCGTAAGGAATTAAAAGATGGATAACCCCCAGAACGGATATTCTTATCAGTATAGTGACGTACATTAGTGGAGGATAAGAAAACGATAACATAAACGAGAACAAAGCATTCCGAAAGCTTGGCTGTCTAGATGTTTGTGCATTTCTACCCTTCTATTAACTTGCGTATTCGTGGAAGGTTGGTTGTGGTTTGGCCTGTGTAGCGATAGGAAAAAGAAAAATGATACGGGTAAAAGTGGGTTGTTCATTTTGTTACCCGGTTCTGTTACCTCATGTGGTGGTTTCTCAATATAGGAGAACCTCCCAAATCATCCGTTAGTAAATTGGTCAAGTCAAACCATTTTTGGGCGTCCCCAGTTTAAAGTTATTTTACTTCAAGTGATCCCCACCATGTCATTTCAACACCGCTTGTTGACTCCACTTTTGTCTGACATTCTCTCCGACATTTAGAATGACATTCTTTCTGACATTCTCTCCGACATATCTTCTGACATTCTGTCTGACATATCTTCTGACATTCTCTCTGGCATACCTTTTGACATTCTATCCTGACATTTCTTCTGACATTCTCTCTGACATTCTATCCTGTCATCTCTTCTGACATTCTTTCTGACATATCTTCTGAGATTCTCTCAGACATTCTTTCTGGCATATCTTCTGACATTCTCTCTGACATTCTCTCTGGCATACCTTTTGACATTCTATCCTGACATTTCTTCTGACATTCTCTCTGGCATTCTATCCTGACATTTCTTCTGACATTCTATCCTGACATTTCTTCTGACATTCTCTCTGACATTCTATCCTGGCATATCTTTTGACATTCTTTCTGACATATCTTCTGACATCTCTTCTGACATTCTTTCTGGCATATCTTCTGACATTTTTTCTGACATATCTTCTGCCATTTTTTCTGACACATCTTCTGACATTTCTTCTGACATATATCCTGACATTTCTTTTGACATTCTTTCTGACAACTCTTCTGACATTCTTTCTGACATCTCTTCTGACATTTTTTCTGACATGTCTTCTGACATTTCTTCTGACATTCTATCCTGACATTCTCTCCGACATATCTTCTGACATTCTGTCTGACATATCTTCTGACATTCTCTCTGGCATACCTTTTGACATTCTATCCTGACATTTCTTCTGACATTCTCTCTGACATTCTATCCTGTCATCTCTTCTGACATTCTTTCTGACATATCTTCTGAGATTCTCTCAGACATTCTTTCTGGCATATCTTTTGACATTCTTTCTGACATCTCTTCTGACATTCTTTCTGACATTTCTTCTGACATTCTATCCTGACATCTCTTCTGACATTCTCTTTGACATTCTTCCTGACGTTCTTTCTGACATTCTTTCTGACGTTCTTTCCTCCCGGTTGAGGTCCGGCAGCGACCACTGGGCGTGGATGGGCGGGGCTAATGTCCGGCAGCGACCACTGGCCGCGGATGGTCGCGGTTGAGGTCCGGCAGCGACCACTGGGCGTGGATGGTCGTGCTTGAGGTCCGGCAGCGACCGCTAGGCGTGGATGCTCGTGGTTGAGGTCCGGCAGCGACCACTGGGTGTGGATGCTCGTGGTCGAGGTCCGGCAGCGACCGCTAGGCGTGGATGCTCGTGGTTGAGGGCGATGAGAAGGAGAGGGAGAAGAAGAGGGAGGAGGAGACATGACAGCTCTGAAAAAACCTAACAACCCTCACCTGACAGGCGGGGAAAAACACATGTTTGCGAACCCGTTTGGCGTATACAGCGCGATTTCCTTGCAGCCTTCCGAGAATCAGTTTTGTGGAGGTGCTACTGAAGGGTTGGAATTGCCATGATAAGAGTAAATGGAAGGTTTTTCCCGCCAAAGGGGCAACCCAAAGCTATGGTTGGTTTGTGAATAATAAGAAATCAAAGTAAGTAATAGACAGTAATTCATGGATGCCCTTATAACTTGAGAAACGCCCAAATGATAAAGATCGGGCTGCAAATTCCCGGCTATAAATAGCTTCATAGTTGCCAAAATCTCCAGGACTAAGCTATGAGGGTTGAAGCTTCACAACGTAGATAACATTGGCATATGGTTGGTCTTCAAGTGAAGGACCCTGTAGCTGTGACATTCTGTGACCATTTTTGAATCCCACGACCCTGCTGTCGAATGTTGTCGAGCCATTTCTTGGACGGGTTGCTATTGCCAAGCGTTCCCCATGAATCACGGCAGCTATCATGGTCTACATCCAACATCATGGAACCACGAACAAAGGGGACTGCATGGAGGGTGACGTTCCTGTCAATCACTCACATCTTGCCTTGAATGTTGGTAATATTTCATGGCCATTATTTGTATGTGTTAGAGCTTTCTTGGTTTGTCGAAGCGAAGAGGTGTGAGGACCCATGCCGTGGGAGTGCGCACAGCTATGCTGAGCATTCAGGGTTGTATGCTTGAGACATTGGAAATAACAATGAACAACTACTAGCCAACCAATGCAAGAACGCCATGATATTGGATTGCAAGGGTTTTTTTTGCGCTGCTCATTTGGCCCACAAAGCAACCGTGATAGATGAATCCTCTGACATAACCACGTTCTTGAACGTTGAAATTGCAAAGCCCTTCAATCCAAAAAGATTACCAAAATGATGACAGCCACTTTCAACAGGAATGCTCAAAAAAAGGCAGTGAGTTTCCAATTGATAGCAGCATCATCCAGATTGACTGCTTCCTTGGGCCATTGACTTTTTAAAGACAGTCGTCCCGCCACAGAAATTCTCGTAGTCAGTCATGGAGGCCAGCCTCATCAGCCATTGGGTGGGGCCATTGGAGTGCCGTGTTACCAGTGAAATATCAGGCGTGTAGTTGTTTCCTACCTTTCCTTGGAGGTTGAGCTGCAAAGCCACCAGCACTTCAACAGTTGGTATCAGTTGGTGACCAAGAAACAGGGAGGTCCCAACAGCAATGTGGGTTTAATTTTGCAAAACAGCAGCTGGTTTCCTTACCCTCGCAAATCAGCCAGGGCATCAACTCCTAGCAATAGAAGAAAAATTGGGAAAAAATTGAAGCAACAGATATATAGACATGCAGAAACTCTGCATTTGAAGGAAGTCGTCAATTCATTTAGGGGTCAGGCTCGAGATTGGAGATGATTTGACTGCTCGATCATGCAATTCTGCATTGCCCAAACTGCATGGATATGTGTTTTGGCCACATGAAATACCACAAGGTCACGAAAGTTCAAAGAAGATATGCAAACAAAACAATGATCTAGTTTGCCTAGGCACCAGCAAGTTTGGCGATGCGTGGAGTCATCAGCGGGTGCGCTCCATCACTTAACCATGATGTTTGGGAAGAAGTACCGATTCTTTTGGGTTTTCTCTCAATTTCATGGGGTATTTGAGTGTCATGGTAGGCAATATCATGTATATGCATAGTCTTGCAACGTATGATTATTTCAGTTCGGACATTCCTTGCGCTAGATCATCCTCAAATCATTGTGGGAAGAATCTGGTCTCTTTTGGCAATTTGTTTTGGCGTTGGGAATTTTAGCGGGCCAGTTGAAATAGCGCATTTGCACCCAGCATGTTCTGTTTGACTTGATACCTGTGAATCACCTACGTGCGCGAGGAAAACTCTGAAGCCAAAGACTCCCCTAAGGCCAAAGGAAGCACAGGCCAATGCGGTGACAGAGGGCAGTACAATGTTGTTCACAAACTGCCATTCTACAGAACCAACAGTTGCTTACAAGAAGAATCTTGTTTGGTTGGTGGTTTTATGCATTTTTGATTTTAGCTAGTAATTATAACGCATGGTTGGTTGACTGATGCTTTTCATAAGGGTTGAAACCACCAACCTGTTGTCTTCATTGGGCTTTTTTTACCCTTGTCCTCCGCATATTATGTTGATCCCAAATCGCTCACCTTGCTGCAGAACATCCAGTCACTGGGTGCCGGCAGATCCCAGCGGTGCCCAGGTTTCGGCTGGTCCTCCAGTCGCTGTAGGGGCGCTGCAACAAGCTAGCGACTGATCGATGTCATTGGTTATATTTAACTGTTGAGGATATCTAATTGTAAGGCCATAGAGCTTATTATAGAAATCTTGTTGATTAATATTGATTATATTTTATCCTGCTTGTGATGGGGGAGTAGCTCCTATACCTGGCGTCAAAATATCATGCTCTCTTGTTCCGTACTTGTTTGCCTACGGCTCTTACCACCTGTCATGGGAGAATTTGTTCATGGTGTTTTGTCGGCTTCTTTTGGGGCTCACTTGCTGACCGAGCGGCCAGTGTTTGCCAATGTGGTACACATGTCCCCATTACATAACTCATGACACCAGCACCGCGCTGTTTCATGTTTCTTTGTTTGCATATGTGCCTTTGGGATCCTGTGGGGATATTACATCTGCCATTTATTACAAAAGTTGCACTCCAGCATCACCCCACTTGAAACTCATTTTTTAGTTGTTGCTGGCGGAAGTCGTTGGTCGTGAAAGTGGGTGTGGTTGTTGTTTGTGGTTATGTTTAAGCCAGTTCCATGCTATTTGGTGTTTTCAAATGCAGTTGGTGCTTTCATTTGATTGGCACTACTTATGCTGAAGATAATGGTGGGATGGAAATGGATGAGATGTTCATCACGGTTGGTGATGATCATAATGATCATTATAAGTGATAATGATTCACAATGATCACCGCGACCATGATTGATGATAATCATGCTGCTGATGATGGTGATGATGATGATGGGCGTTAGGTGTGTGATGTGGGGGGGGGCAGGGCGGGACTTTAATTCATACCACACCGCACTCGCTTCATCCAATTGATTTGAAGTCCAATTTGTGTTTTGCTTGTGTTTAAAGTTGTTGGCTCACCATAGATTGCATCACTGTTTGCT
>VSDK01005752.1:0-16321 GCA_009767595.1 Symbiodinium kawagutii
CATACGCGGCTGAGGCCTCCCCGTTAACGCCATGGTAAAAAGGTGTGAGGAAAAAAAACCGTCAGAAAAACTTGTTTTTACGCAATGCATGTCTTACCAAACAAATTCGTGCCAACACATTTTTTTTTTACCAAACCAATTCTTAGCGATTATCACCAAAACATGTTTTCTTACCAAACCGATTTTTGCCAAACAGAACCCTACCAACACACATGTTTCTTCCCAAACAAATCTTTCCCAACACATTTTCTTACCAAACCCATTCTTGCCAAACAAGATGCGACCAACACATTTTCTGATTAAACAGGATCCCATCAACACATTTTCTGACCAATCAGATTCTTACCAACCCATCCTTCCCCAAAAAGATATCACTTCGGAACTACATTTCTTTTGGCAACCCAGCTACAACAAGACACAAATACATTTGAGAAAATGCACTACCAATACGTATTTCATTTTTTATAAGCGCCCTCCACCAGCCTCTCGTTTCACCAGGGTAGCCCAAAAGTTACCCATTACAAGGCATATCTCTTCTCAGCCTAGTATATATTTTGAATGTTTTGGCGCTCATGGAACTAATGGAAATTGAATTCACACATCGTTTGCAAATGGCTTGGGCCAAGTTTCATAAACCTAAACACATCTGCTGACGCTGACAAAGCGTCATGTGTTTTTGAAACTACGGTTGAAATCTTTCGAACCAGCGATTTCCCCGACCGCGCTGTTAAATTTGGTTTCGTTTCGTTGCCACTGGTTGCGTCGCAACTTCAAAGAATCAATGTTATGCAGCGCCGAATGCTTCTTGCAATTGTTGGTTGGGTTACCGTGGGCTACAATGATTGGAGCAATGTCACGCGAAAAATGAACGACAGGTTGCGGGCCGCTTCGGAAATTTGAGCGCCATTTGCTCACGGTCGGGTTCCTTCTTCAAACGACACTTTCGATTTGCTGCACGCATTGCTGGTTCCAACGATTGGCCTGGATTTGCTGCCCTTTGGAATCCTGGCGAGAACCGGTCTGGTAATTTATTTGCGCGCCTTTTCGAACCCACGGGCGTCCACGGCAAAGGTGGGACGATGTATTACGTAAATTTTGTGAACAAAAATATGGTGAGTCGCTTTAGTTTCATCATGCACGTCAACATGCAACTTGGTTTCTTCTGGAAAATTATTTCTTTTACATTTGCCGAAAAGAACCTTCGCTGTAGCTTGCAAGCCTTTCCCTTGTCCTGAAAAGACCTTAGTCATCGACTCGGACGGGCGAAAAAAAAGGAAGTAATATGAACTTATTACAGTATTCGCCGGGGAAGAAAAATATTTTGATCTTCGAAAAGGCACTTGATCGAATTGAACGTGTGAGTTTGTTGCGCGCGTTGCGTCACCACGGTGTAGACTTTGAATATGTGAAATTGATTACCGTGCTTCATCGCGAGCAAATTGGCCATGTCAAACGAGGTCGCACATTTGCAATTGAGCGTGGTGTTCGACAAGGTGATGTTATTAGCCCGTTATTTTTCAATAATGGATTTGAATTCGCTTTGGTGCGGTAGAGCCGAGGTTTGGGCGATTGTGGTCTTCATGTTGGGCGCCCGGAGCGCTTGACCAACGTACGTGACGCGGAGGATTTGAAAGTTTGACTTTCTTTGCAAAAGCTTAGTCCGAACTGGTGCGTATGCTGGGGCTGCTTGTTTGCTTTGAACCCTTCGAAGACGAAATCGTTTACCACATCAAGTGTACATACCCGCTTTGAATCAAGTAGCAGGCCACTTTTTGGAAGTGGTTACTCGGCAGGAAACGCAAAAATGTTTGGGCAAGATGTCGAATGGCCATGCTATTGAAAGGAAAATGTTTGATTTAGCGTGCCGGAAGCAGCGTGCATGGAACAAATTTGAATAATTTAATCACATACATACCTTTGAACAAACACGTGAGTTTGCGTTCGAAGGTCTTTGACGGGGTGATTTCGTTGGGTTTGACAGCCACGGCCGTGCCCAAATCCGACATTTCAAAATTGGATTCGTTGAAACGACGAATGTTTGGACGAAAAGTTGTGTGGGTGTGCGATGGTGGTCGACCACTCGCTTGCACACCCGGATTTTCCCTCGTTTGTATACCAAAATTTTCCCTCGCTTGTACCACCCCGTTATGTGTGATCTTGGTTTTGTGTGGCAGGTGTGGTAATGGTAATTTGAGTACATGGAGTCATCCTCCACGTGCTTTGCGCAATGCAACTAGAACATCGGCCGATCATCAGATGTCATGCCATTGTGACTTTGTGTGGCAGGTGTGGTTCTTTGAGTACATGAGCCCCCTAAACCAAAACTTTCCAGGTATGAAAAAGAAGTTGTATTGCCCCTAAACCAAAAACCAGGCATTAGAACAGTTGGATTGTCCCTGTGTCCCCATGTGTCCCCATGTCTCCCCATGTCTCCCCATGTCTCCACAGGTCCCCCCATGTCTCCCCAGGTCTCCCCATGTCTCCCCACGTCTCCCCATGTCTCCCCATGCCTCCCCATGTCTGCATGTCCCCCATTGCCAAGATGCCATTCATGCCGACATAGGCACGGACCAGAATGTAGAGTAAACACTTGGAAGATTTGTATATCCCCTCAACATTGAAGCAAAAAAAATGAGTTTGATTCGTTGGAAGAATATGTTTTGAAAATGCACTAAAGATGTTAAAGATCAGTTCGTCCTGCTTTGAAGAGTGATTTCGTGAGGACAAAATCGTGGATCCCAAGGGCTTGTTGCTTGTCTACGACACCCTGGGTGGCACAGGAAATGCTCCGAGGTTGAAGATGACGATGTTTCAGGAACCCCCATGTCCCGAGGTCTTCCGTACACCAAGACCCTCAAGGAATGCAATGATAGTTTGATGTTAGCAGCGCTTCTGTCCCCATGTCCCCTGTCCCCGCTAAACTACGACCCTCAAGGTATGAAAAGGACAGTCAGATCATGAACGTTTCTGTCCCCATGTCACCATGTCCCCTTTAAACCAAGAACATCCATGTATGAAAGGATAGCTGGATGGCCCCCATGTCATGTCCCCCCATGTCCATGTCCCCATATCCCGGCCCCCATGTCCTCATGTCCCCATGTCTCCCTTCTACCCAGAGCCTCGCAAAGAGACCTGGATGTTATTAAGGTTTCTTTCCCCATGTTCCGATTTTTCCTTGTGCTCCCTATGCTAAACCAAGGTCCCCATGTCCCCGCATCCCCATGTCCCCATGTCCCCTGTCCCCCCTAAACCAAGACGCTAAAGGTATGAAAGGATAGTTGGATCTTACGAGTCCCCACGTCCGCGTGTCCCCTGTCCCCCTTAAACAAAGACCCTGAAGGTATAAAAGGATAGTTGGATCTCATGAACGCTTCTGTCCCCATGCCCCCATCCTGTCCCCCCTTAACCAAGACCCTCAAGGTATGAAAGGTATGAAAGTCCCTTGGTGCGCAAGTGAGTGAGAATTTTGGTGCGTAAGGGAGTGAAATATTTTGGTGCGCAAGTGAGTGAATATTTTGGTGCGCAAGTGAAGGGTGTGCCGTGTGGGTCAGGTTTGAGGGACAAAATGGAATGTCACCATGCGCCGCATGAAAACGAGACTGCTGCAAACGCAGGAATTATTGCCCCTCCGACTTTTTTGGGTAGGTGTATCCTTGAGTGTATGTTGGCCCTATATTTTCTTAGTGGCAAGATTTTGGATCAAGATGTTGGACCGATCTTCAGTAACTTTGCTGGACTTTAGGCCATATTGGGTGGTATACGTTGACCATTGTTGACTCTGTTTTAGGCTATGTTGCGCCAAGACGGGACCTATCTTCAGCACCTACCAACTCTTCTATATAATGTTTGTTGTAAATCTTTAATGACAAAAAAAAGTCATGCATTTCGTGCATACAGTTGTTGATCATAATCTGGAATCGCAATTTCATGGCGAAAAAACAAGAAAACTGTAGTGCAGTGAGGCCATCAACCCAAAACATCGTTGGGACGTGTTGGGGTTTCAAGACTGAGGGAAGGGTTGGATGCAACATCGCAATTCGGACTTGCTTGATAAACTAGGCTAACACCGTTCCCCGTCATTTGCGTTGCGGCTAATTGCGTGCATACGTTGCCATTGTGGTTCACAGCTCTTTGTCACGTGAGTGTGAAGGGGCTGCTTGCGCTTGTGCAAAATGACGCACAGGCTCCAGGTGCGGGTTAGTTGTTGCATTGCAGTCAAAGACAGCGCCAAGCGTAACACCGCAAGTTGCACAAACGGAATGCGTTTGTGGTGTTTCAATTTGTTGCTTGTTTTTGTTCATTTATCAAGGTACTCGTACATTGTGTCAGTCCCATGCGAGGTGGTTGCGAAGCATGTGTTGGTGCAAGCGCCAGTTGCCGGCAAAGAGGCTGTCATAAGTCAAATTACAGTCGGCAGAGTCGCAATTCTTGAAATATACAAGGTGCATCCAGTTGCCATGTTGGATGTTGCTAGTTCAATTTCCATCACTTGCGCCGGCGAGTCTTCCGTTGATCTGTGCAATGCAGCAATTCATTGGTGTTGCCCTGATTTGATTGACAGCATGCCGTCTACGAGCCTGGAACGCACTTTGGCGTTTTGCCTGATTACGAGCACAAGACGCCCGTTGGAATTAGTGTTGACTTGCCCTTGTTTTCATTTGTTGTCATCTTTTTTTCCAGATTTTTCCGGCAGGGGTTTCCCGACATATTGGATAACTCAGGTGGCCTTTTGCCGAAGATGGCCCATTGTCGCAGAAGAATGCACCGTGAAACGCCAAGTGCACCATAGTTCACCGTGGCATCAGTGCAAATTCGACACACTGAATGCTGGAAGGAAATTGGAAAGAAAATGAAAGAAACATCTTAACATATCTTGACTTATCTAGAGCATAGACAAATCTCTTGATCATAGATAAATCTTGACACTTCTTTTTTCCAGCCGGCACCAAGGCCAAGTTGCTTTCCGATGATGCTCGAACAAGCAGCTCAGCGTGTGGGCAAGGACATCCAGTGCACTTTACATCCATTTTTTGACATTCAATGTAATGCCTGCCGAAAAAGGATATACTGTAGATATGATATGACGATGGAATCGATGGAAACATTTCGTTTTGTTTTCGAACGCTGATCACCCTATAAAACCAAAACCTGGCGGCTTTGCAGGTCGTCGGAGCGCCTCTGAATTCGTGCTCGTTGTTAGTCGGTCCACGGGTCCAGCTTCTCTTCCAAATAGGTGTTCCAGCCAAAACGTTATCTTGGGCACCAGGAGGGGGTGGATAACCCAGGAATATCCCCTTGGGCCCTGACACGCAACGTGTTATTTCGGCCATGTTTTCTTACCGTTGAGAATATATATATATATATATGTGTGTGTGTGTGTATATGTATATGTATATATATATATGTGTGTGTGTGTGTATATGTATATGTATATATATATATGTGTGTGTGTGTGCGTGCAATATGTATATATATTCAAGTGCATTAGGGCGTGCTACATGAGCATGTCCAGAAATACATGTTGTACCCTCCAAAATGGATCAGAATTGTGTTGATGTTGGCCATCTTTATGTCTTTCTTATGGTCTATCATATTCAGATCCCGCTTGGAATACCCTCTAAAGAATCAGACAGCCCGGGTTGTCCCAAAAAACGTTTTTTTGGATATTCCTTGGGTGCATGGTTCGACGCTCACCTGGACTCCTTCGTTTTTTGTTTCTGGTGCCTGGTGTGAGATTCTTTAGTGATGAAGGTTTGTTGGACCCCTGCAGGGATGCACAATCTGGGGTCTGATTTTTTAGGATACCCACTAGGACTCTGCAAATTCTGCAATTTCTGGGGATGTTGGCTGAGTTTTGAGGCGTTTTTGGAGCACTTTGCTTGCATGTACATGTGTTCTGATTTTTGCCTATTTGGGTTGTGATTCTTTGGGAGTGCCACTCCTAGGTTTCTGTGTGGGTTTCGTTTTTCTACTACCATATGTTGGAGTCTGGCTCAGGGGTCGAATTCACAGGGGGATATATTCAGTGAATGTCTATGAATATCTAATGATATCAAATGATGATGATGATGATGATGATGATGATGATGATGATGATGATGATGATGATGATGATGATGATGATGTTGATGATGATGATGATGATGGTGATGATGATGATGATGATGATGATGGGTCTGAACAAGTCAGTGAACAGCCCAAGGTGACCAAGGTGGATATGTATGGCGCACCCAGTTGCTCATGGTCGCAGGAGGTGGCATTGGCCGCCGAAAAGCCGGTGCCGCATGTTCTCCGTCCCGGTGAAGCTCCTTCCCTGCCCTGGGAGGACCTTTCAAAGACATTTCTTACATTGTCTTACCTTGTCTTACATAGTTCGTGATAGTGATGACATGTGAAAACTCAGACTGTGAGGGTTGGTGATTGCCTGCAGCATTTGCGAAGCCTCGATGGTGGAAGTGTAGCTAAAACTTGGTCAGTTGCTTTGAAGATATTTGAAGATTTTGTTACCAGCATCGTTTATTAGATGTGTAAGGCTGAAGCTGCAAGCAGCATGGACAGGAATGGACCAAATGGACATGGAAAGATTACTACGATGACTCAAGGCGGTTGGCAAAGGCATTCATCAAGTGGCCAGGCTGATTTTAGTTGTTTCTTTGCTGTCAGACGTATCCCTACCCCCTGTTTGACCGATGAATTGCTCCCTTTTTTGCTTGCTTGCCCGCTTGTGTGTTTGCTTTCTCAGTTGTTGCGTTGTTTGTTTGTGTGATTGTCTTTTTGTTTGTATGTATGAGTGGGCGAAAAATATCGCACTTAACTTGGTCGTGGGACTCAAGTGGAAGATTATCTTGGCAAATGTATGCGAATGAATGTGACTGCTTCGGTGTTCTTCAGACAGACGATGACGCATGTAAATTGGCAGACAATGGCAGACATGCTTCTATCGTCATATATACTGCAACATACTGCAATGATAAGTTGCTCAACAAGCAGGGGCTGCAGTTGCAAGTTGGTCACATGGTGGGAGGGACACGCTCACCATGACACTCACAGCGCATCGCAGCGGGTTGGTTCGATCCCATAGTGCACGCAGACCTTCGACATACCAAGCTGTCGACCAAGGCTGGGAGTCGAGCAGTTCGGTAGCGTCACCATCTTCGGTTTCAATGATCCTTGGAGCGGATCATAGTGGATCTGAGATGACTAGATGATTGATCCTTGGATGATAGATGAGTGGATAAATAGATGATAAGGAGATGATATGACTTGACTCAACTTTTGATCCTTGGATGATAGATGGGTGATGATGGGTGGATGAATAGATGATATGACTTGACTCGATTGATGATCTTTGGATGATAGATGAGTGGATAAATAGATGATAGATGATCCCCCCATGAATCCATTGTTGGCCTCTTGTTGGTCCATTGTTGTGCCATCTTTACTGGAAGTCGGCTCCAACACTCTCCGCATAGTTTGTTACACATCCAAGGCACCTGAATGGGCCCTGAGCGCCATGGGTGCGATGATGTGTGGCGGTTTCGGCCTCAGGTATTTATCTATTTATTTATTTATTTATTTATTGAAAAAACATATATATATATATATATATATATATGTGTGTGTGTGTCAATGTGTGTGTGTGTGTTTGTTTATGAACTGGGATAACTTGGCGGGACTTCTAAAATGTGTCAACACAAGTCAATACCGAGGCAAGTTTGTGGGGATCTACTCCACAGATACCCCAGAGCAGGTGCGACTAAGTCAACATGAGTCAACTGTGTGATCTCGCCAGTGCTGTTCCCAGTAGCCCAACTGGTTCGCAAACGGCAAAATCGAACCATTGAATTTGTAAATAAGGATCAGTAAGGGCGGTTGCACCCTGTTGGACACATTTTTGGAAGTCCCATGTTGAAGCAACATATGTTGTCTTTGCGAGGTGCAGTACAAGGTGGATCACTCCAATGCTGCAGCCATCGGGCGGCAAAGAATGTATTGTTCCGGGTTGCCGCGCTTGGGGTTGTGACGGGCCTGGAGGTGCACGATATCAAACACCCCCAGCTATACATGGTGCATATAGTCACACAGTCATGCATTCATCGTCAATCACAATCATACTGGCATTTGCATGTTCTTATTTGTACGAAATTATACGAAATTGTATACCTACAAGCGCAAGAATTTACAATATACCAACTATACATTTAGTTATTTTGCTCGCACATGCGCGCAGGCGGCGTATGCAAAGGTGCATACGTTTCTGCATGCCATGCATGTGTACACCCTACGCACCGTGCTGTAACTACCCCCATATATACACATATGCCAGCATGTCAAAATTGCATGCACCCACAAACAAGCAAAACACATGCGCGCACACACACATTGAAATGGATGGCAATTTGCGGGGTGGAAGCACCATGAAATTTTGGCTATCCCAGCCCAAGAACGGCTGATCAGTGATGGAAAATTGCATGCTTGGCTGCCAAGCACGGATGTTTCAGGTCGCTGTTGTGGACAGCCACGCAGAGTTTGCTGCAACAGTGGCACACATCGAGGACATCGCTGTATACCCGGGATTCATTGGCCATCAGTTGGCAAATGAGGTGACCTGAGTATGGCACTGCATGTCGGTGGAGGTTTGCAACGAAGATATGAATCACGTGGGAAAAGCAGAGAAATGCGATAAGATATGGAAACCATCGGACAGGACAACTACGTGACGTCCTGACTTGAATAGATTGACGTGTGGCATTGATATTCTATTGACAAATGTTTGTGTTCTGACAGTTCTTGTATGTATTTGTTGCATGTGCAGGTTCCGTTGTGTAATTGAATGACAACTGCTTTTTACATATACTAAAAAATGTTGAGTGTGTGCGCGGTTGTGTGTGAATGCATGCTTGTGCATGGCGTCCTCTCCCTTGCTAGGACTTGACGTGTTTGAACGCCATTGTTTGCTGGGGGACCTTCGAGCCCACGGTCATCAAGCGGCCAGATGCCCAGAGTTAGAAGCTGCCCAGCCTTTGCAAGCTGCATGTCACATCGTCCAGGAAAAATGGCAGCATCTGCAAGGTCATGTCCTTTGAGGACACTGCTTTTATGACCTCTTGAGGAATGTCATTTCTGTGTTGCGTTAGGGTTATGTTGATCCCAGGTGTCATGACACTTCATGCCTCCAGGCTATGCATGGCTATGCATGGCTATGCCCTATCCACTTCATGGCCCTATGCCGGCGCAGGAGTGCCTGGCCTTTGGCGAAAAAGAAGGTTCTGACGAGGAATTAGCGCAGCGATTCCAGGCGGGATGCTGATGGATGCTGCCTCACCAGCCTGGTGTGTGGCTGCCATTGGTCAGGCCATGAGGCCGGGACATGCCATGGGCATCATCTACACCTCCGGCACCACCGGGCAACCCAAAGCCGTGGGGAACTGAAAAAGGACCGCCGAAGCGACCCAGAGAATTTGGGACCCAAAGATCAGGCTCCCCGTTGGTTCCCGCAAGTCACAGTCACCATGTTCAAAAAATGATTGGTTGCGGAATTGTGGAATCTCAATGCATGGGTAGCCCACCAGCCGGCTCTCAAGGTCATGATCCATCACGATGCAGTGGTGGCACAGGGGGCCATTGGTTGCCTGGAGAGCACTGGCATTCTTGAAGGAGCTGGCAGGGATGGTAGCTGAGACTCATGGCCAACTTGGATGATGTCATGTAGCTGGCTGGCAAAATTGTTGCAAGACATTCAATGCAGATGTGTCGATGTCGACGCCAGGATACCCGGCCCGAATTATTTCTTATCTTCCTCTATCTCACATTGCTGGCTCTTTAATGGACCTGCTGCCCCTGGGACGGAACTGCACTGACTCAGGATGTCATCCTTGTGGGTCTTGTGGTCTTGCGTGGCAGTTGTACGGATTGGCTTCCGCATTTAAGATGTGGTTGAGGAACAAGATCCCCTGTATCAGTTAGTGACTGGCCTAACTAGTTTGCAGGGTTTCAACCATGTTGAGTGGTGATTTTGTCCATCGGCAGTGCGGGCATGAGTCTGGTAATAGATGATTGCAAGACCACTGTCACCCCGACATGTGCCGACCTAACAATTGAGAGCCGCGCTCTTAGGTTCCCTATCTACATGGCCTACAGCAAGGGCCTACCAAGTACCGTTTACTTTGCTCGTCACTATGACCTGAAAGAGATGACTTTGGCAGCAAGGCTGCAGCGCCTTGGATGAATCGTGGAGGCTATGATGGGCCATGACATGGGATGGCATGGCGGTGGTGGGTTGACCATCTCTTGTCGAGTCAGCGCGCTGTATAATCACATCTAGTCGCTGAGATATCTAAGTTTGGCTCGCCTCTTTCAATCATGCCTTAATTAATTCTGCACAATTCTGTACGTTCAAATTCGCAGCGCATCGATTGACCACTTTGAGCAAGCCACATTGGTTAGAACAAGCACCATTCTAAACGAAAAGGATGTTTTGCCGCGTACTCGAGAAAGTGGAAGTCTTGAAGCACGGGGAACTCAGGTACTTGTAGATGGCTCCAGCTTTCCCGAATTTGTCAATTGCTGTCATATTATGTCATATTAATTTGATTTCACTTGTTGGGTGAGTGGTGGTAGCAGTTTGCATTCTTTGATTTCAGGCATGTTTCATTGATGAACCTCTGAGCCTGAGCTACCACACACAGTGATTGATGATGGTGATGATGATGGTGATGATGATGATGATGATGATGATGATGGTGATGGTGATGATGATGGTGATGATGATGGTGATGGTGGTGGTGATGGTGATGATGATGATGATGGTTGATGGTGATGGTGATGATGATGGTGATGATGATGGTGATGGTGGTGGTGATGGTGATGATGATGATGATGGTGATGATGATGATGATGATCATGATCATGATGATGATGGTGATGATGATGATGGAACTGCCAACCAACTGCTGATCAACATTTATCCCTTGAATTTGTCTCATCGTGGACCTCAGCTCAGGTTTGTTCGTCCCACCATGTTCCTGGGTGTGCCACGTGTCTATGAGAAGATGCAAGCGCGGATGATGGCCGTGGCTTCGACAATCACAGGCCCGAGATTGAGATGGCGAACTGGGTCAAGCAGTTACCCAACCAACGTTCATGGGGGATTTCCACCAACAATTTCATATGGAAAACAATGGTTAACAGGGGGGAGCCAGGGGTACGGGGTGAACTGACCCACTGCCAGATGCAGTCTGCCAAAGTGACTGTTACAAGTAAGGCATGGTTTCCAATTGTTTCCTGCGTAGCAATGGCCAATGTTAGATGAACACTAGCCTTGCTAGTCTATGGATGGCGCCATGCGAAAGAACCATCCTGGGCAGTCGAAGCTATTGTACCTGGTAGACTTGGCATGCAGGGACCTGGTGACAGATAAATTAGCAGGTACATGCAGGTAGTATGCAGATGCATGCAGGTAGTAGGCAGCGGGATACTTGGGGTCCAGACAGGTATGAGGGGTCTTTACATAGCCCTTAACATTAGAAATCCATAAAGACCCATGGAATATCTAATCAGTTGCGAACATATTTGAAGTGACCTTGTTGTACGAGATCAAATCCTCCAGCGTGAGCCAGGCGTGAAAAAATCCTTGGCTACTTGGGCGAAGGGAAAGGGATTGGAGTACTGCAGGAATTTGCAGGCCAGGCTCTGGGGATTTCTGAAGCAGGTCATGCAAGCATCTAATATCTCCATCTAATATCTCCTGACTCAAGACGGGAGCAGGGCACATGAATGTACATGAGCCATCCCACCGGGGTTGATTCTCTTTTGTTTTTGGTTCATGTGAAAATGATGGCTTCAAAACTTACGACTTCACGACCCCACAACCCATATCGTCAAGAACTACGGGGAGGTGAGAGGCTTGCAGCCGTGCAGCCGGTTGTTTTCCGCAGGCGGGCGGCTCAGGGTCCAAACCCTTCTTTCACACGATTGCTGCGCTGGCCTCAGATTCCATCCTTGACCTCAATACTTCGATCTAAATCATTCAAAGTTGTTCGGTGCACATGGGTGCAAATATTCACACATAGATAGAAACACACAAAGCAGCAAGCAAGAAGACCAGCATAGCACCTATCCAGACATGAGCATCGTACAAAACTATCGTATTCATTCATATGATGTAATATGTAAGAGATTGACAGGTTGTTTTCGTGCTTTCAGGACACCTTCACAACCGACAGGGGAAAACTCACCGCAGATACCCTCCAAACCTGCAAAAAACCAAACCATCCGAACACCAAGAAACCATAGGGAAGGACCCAGTTTCGGACATTGCATTTCCTTGTCGTAGAGAATTGTGTTCACTACTCACTGACATGGAACGATATGAAAACATGTTGATGCAGTTCGTTGACATTACATCTAGAGTTGCATGTATGTGAATGTGTATGGTTGCAGATGCTCGCATTCTGGAAAAACCATTTGCATTGACAAATTGATTTTGTTCATCCTCGTTAGCATGCTAAGCTCATACTGATTAAAAGGTATTAAATCCATTTAAATCCCTCACATTTTTTGCCATAAAAAAGGCGCTTCTCCCGGGTTGCATCAGCTGCTACCGTGAGTCTTCCATGTCGCGGGTCAGGACAAGCTGGTTTTGTCCAAAGCCAGGGATGCTCTTGGCCTCGACAAATGCAGGATCTTCATTGCAGGCGGGGCAGCCTGGTCAGCGCCCAGGGTGGCAAGGCGATGGCAGGCGCGTTAAGAGAGAGGCTTCGTTGAGTGCTGAGGAGCTGCTCCGATCTCCCGGGAAACTCTGGAGTATTTCGGCCAACTGGGCATGATGATCCAGAACGCCCGGAAAACCCAGTTGTTTCTGGCTGAGACGTGTGCCATAGTGCGCCCTTGCTGGAAGATGCCAGTTGCCAAAGCCATGATCAGGTCTATGGAATGAGCGAAAGCGCTGGCATCACCACCTTGTGCCTGAAGAACCACAACGAGTTTGGTAGCGTTGGACAGGCGCAGTTTCGGCTTGACTCAGTGCACGAGACATTTCCTCAAATTGTGTTGAAAGATGCGGATGTTGCAAGGCACCAACAGGGATTGAGGTAAAGCTCTTCAAGACTGGGCCCAACGGAGAGAACATTGAGGCGCGGATGCGAGGAGAAAGCTGAGCAGTAACACGGGCAATGTGGGAACTACACCCCTCAACCAAAATGCACCAGGTCAATGCAGGCGTGTTTCATTTCGCACTTGGCAAATCTTTACTAGTAGCAGTCTTGGGGTTTGTGGAGAAGAGCCTGGGACAGGGCCACAAGGGGTTAGTTCAGTGTTCAGTGGCCCGTCATTCGGTGGCAACATGTTGCAATCCATGCGTCATGTCCTATGAATGACATGTGCTTCTCAGATGATCTCCAGCAGCGCCAGGTTCCAAGGGCCAAGCCTGGATTGAAAGTTGCGCCTCGGCAGCTGCGGATTTATCCTGTGTCATTTGAGGGTCAGAACTGCTGATGGTTGGGTCCAACGTGGCCATTTTTAGATGTTTCAGAGGCAGCAGCTCAATACAGCTTGGCTGAGCTGAGTCTAAAGCATGTAACGAATTGCGCATAGATCGTATAATACCCGCCCACCAAAGCATTCCGTATTGGTGGTGGCTGCGTCGCGCGTGTAAGGAGTTTGACCATTTGTTTGCGGTTTTCCGCAGACGCTGCGGGCATAAAGTATATTTTTGACCATGACTACTTAGAAGAGAATGACGTTGCCTAAGCAGAAGATGCAGAAGAGATTGGAAGAAGCAGGAGTGATGTGCAAGCTGTAAGAAAAGCCGTTAATTACGTAATTAAGCAAGTTGATACGACATACGCACACATAAGACTTTTGCAGCACAGCTCATTTGGTACACATGAAAGGTTGAAATATGTTGGCACAAAAATGCTGCAAGTACCGTCCAACACGAAGAAGGTTCCGACTCCCACGTGTGCCAACATCCAAGCAAAGTTTCCACCACCAGGATGGCAATGGTGATTCCCAAACAATCATCAATTTCCTATGAAATGCCTCCTGCACTTCCCATAATTTTCCTGGTTAACCCCTTGCAGCTGCTAGCTGTGCGTGCAGGTTCCGGAGGAGAACCAAGGTGGCTGCACCCCTGCGCATGGTTCAAGGGCACGCACCGCTATTTTTTTGGGTTTCTTCGCCCCTGTTTGCAGGCGAGATTTGCTTCCGCAAGTGCCTTAGAGCTTCAAGAGCCATTGAACTGACATTGCATAGTCATGTTTCCTATTCAAAACAAGCAAGCAGATTTACATGTTGCAAGCATTTGCAAGCATTGTCAGCTCGTGGATGTTTTTTGGGCCAAAGGTGGACGCCACATCATGAGTGGCTACATGGCGAATCCCAGGTTCGGTGGATGGTGAGATTTGCAGCGATTGATGTGTGGAATCTACCCTTTCGAGTGGATTCAACGGCACCTGTGTAAGGTTTGGTGAGGAGCATGTGAAGGCCGGGTGGCCAAGCTGATCCTAAGCCTTTGCGCATCACGGGGCCTACCGACAGGACATCACTGAGAAGAACAGCTCCACCATCGACAAGGAAGGCTGGCTCCACAGCGGCGACAAGGCACGAGAAACCCACCTGCAAGGGATGGAGCCCGGGGCACGCACCAGCCATGGAGGCTCACTGAGAAGTCCTGAGTTCGTTGAAACTTTTCACAGCCAGGGCTACATGGACACCAACGGGGTGGTGAGAATTACTGGTCGATACAAGGAGTTGATCATCGGAGCAGGCCCAAGCTCAACAGTTCCAGTGCCAAACATGTCTTAGCCGCATCCAAATCAGTGAATGTGTGCTGGGAGACTTGTATTTTACGATTTTCTGATGCTTACAGGCTTCCCCAAGCGATCCCAAGCGCGTTTGAATCATTTGATTGACCAGGTGCTTATTTTTTTGGGTGCTAGATGATATTGACAGCCTTAATGTGGCAGGTGGCGAGAATATCGCCCCAGTCCCCGTGGAGGAAGCAATCAAGAAAGCTGCTCCGGCACTTTCAAACGCCTGGGGGCCCGGACAGCTTCTTCACTTGCCAACTCCGTGAGAAGTAATTAATACACAGTGGAAAGCACCAATATTCATTATATGATGCACCGGAGTCATAAAAAGGCCAACATTGCGCCGTGAGATTGACAAATCCACGAATTGAAATTCACTGGAAGCCTTCTCTCGCCGGCATCCCTTGGAAGCCTTGGGACATCTTGGGACCCTTGTAGTTTTTGGCTTCCGTTCCTATCCGTTCCTCCTCGTTTTCAGGTGATGATGGTGGGCGACAACCGGAAGTACAATATCGCCCTGGTGACGTTGCTGTGTGAAGGTGCCACTGGTGAGCTGCCAGGCACCAACAACTTGGCGGGTGTCGCGCTGGAGGTGCGCCGCAACACTGGACTTGGCGCGCAGGGCAGTAGGGCAACTCGAGGGAGAACTCAGTGGATCTCAGCGGTTTTTGTTTGAACAAAAATTATTTGTCAAAATAGTAACCTGAGAACTCATTGGATCTCAGCAGTTTTGTTAAAAGGAATCTCATTTGTCACGATAACCTCAGTTTACCTCAGTTTTTCTTGGATAACTCTCTGTCAAGATCTGTACGAAGATCTGTTTGTGAAGCTTTCAGCTGAGAATCTCAAAGGCATCAGCTCACAGACCATGTGCGAATCAGTCAGGTGAATCCAGCTGTGAAGACCATCTCGGACGCCATGAAGGACGGAGCTGTCAATGCGAAGCAAAGTTATGTTTGGATTTGTCCATTATTCATTGTCAATTATTGATCAATATTGATCATATGATTGATCACTATTGATCATATGATTGATCATTATCATTGATCATATAATTGATCATTATTATTGATTATATTGATGATTATTGCAAGTTAAATACCTTTGTGTTAGACAAGGTTGCACCGCTCTTGTGTTTTGTCCAGTGTCTACTGTAGCTGCCATCCTGATAGTCCTGTTTGACCAACTTTATGTATTTGAATTCAAGAAGCTGCTGGACTGACGATTTGGCGACATCGATGCTGTACAGGACCCTGTTTGGCACAAGTATATTCAAGATGCCATCAACCATGCGAATAACGATCCGCTGCTTGGCTTTTGAGACAAGTCGTGTTGCGCATTGCTCCCGCATTGCTCCGCATTTTGCCCCGAAATGTATTTTCACTCGGGGAAATTGACCTGGAAATGGAAAATCCACGCATTTATATAATACATTATACCCTGGGTTAAGAATTCTCATGTTTTGCTTCCAGGTAAGTTTGCCAGAGGATGAATGCCCCTTTGCTCTTCCG
>VSDK01005752.1:28890-64072 GCA_009767595.1 Symbiodinium kawagutii
ACACCCCCCAGCAGCAGCAGCAGCGCTGATGGCGGCAGCGAGCGCCGCAGTGTGGAGGTGCCGGCATTCAATGTTTGATGTGTTGGGTCAGTTGATGTTTGATGTTTTGAGGCACTGAGAGGCAGATTCAGGCAGATTAGAATCAGTATCAGCAGCATTCGAGTCAAGTGAATCAATCATTCAATCAAACAATCAATCAATCAATCCAAAATCAATCGATCAAATCAATCAATCAATCAATCAATCAATCAATCAACCAATCAATCAATCAATCGATCGATCAAAAATCAATCGATCAAATCAATCAATCAATCAATCAATCAATCAATCAATCAATCAATCGATCGATCAAAAATCAATCAATCAATTCAATCAATCAATTCAATCAATCAATCAATCAATCCATGAACCTTCCATGTATTCAATGCCGCCTGACAGGCGGCCATGCCCGTGATGGACGAGGGGCTCATGGCGAACCAGCTGATGGTCAGGGCAGCAAAGCGACAACGCATCACAATGACAATTGTCATTGAGCATACGGGCTAGGGGTTGTGCTGCAATCTAGGAACCCAGAAGAAACTTCAGTGTTGCAATCTAGGAACTAAGAAGGAATCAGTACCTGTTCCCAAAAGGAATCACTATGTATACCATGTTGCAACCTAGGACTCCAGGAAAAAACCCGTGTGCGAAGCGTTGCAATCTGGCTGGGAGGACACCACAGGTTGATGTAACACAGTTCACACTTCATTGTTTCAGCAGTTCATACTTCATTGTTTCAAGTGCTTTCGACACCCAGTGGTCCTCAAGCCAAATTTTAATCAGTGGGCCGGGATGGCCACCAATCGGAAACCGATCGCCGGGATGGCTGAAAGGAAAAGAGCAGTGCTGCTGTCGTTTCATTGTCATGCATCACCATGGATGTCAACCAACACAAGCATGATGATTGTTGGCGCATGTCACCATGATGTCAACATCCATTTGATAAGCACCCACAGCCCATGACATTGAACTGTCGATTCCTGAGGTGCATGGTGGCTCATGGTCCGTGGGGACCCCCAAACACTGCATGTTGGAAGCAGGAAGGGCATGCAATGAATGGCAGATTGGAAGCAGCAAGTGAATGCAATGAATGGTTCAGTGATGATTGCATTTAGTGTGAATTTTGCTGGCATTCAGGCTGAACCTGGCCCTCTGGACCTGGAGCAACGGCGTCCTCAACCGTCGGGATCTCAGAATTCTTTGCACTATCAATTCCTTGGATGTGCTCTTTCTTTTTGGCATCAATCAAATCAAGTCAATGTCAATGTGACCTCAATCATCATCATGATGGCTCTGTCAATTGGCTTGTTGAACTTCAACTTGATGTCTGTCTCTGCAGCTTTGGCTGAGTGGCTGGGAAGCCCTGCAGCATTGGCTGGGAAGCCATGAAGCCCACACCCCCTTGGTACCCACCACCACGGCACATATTGCCGGAGGGCCATGGACTTCATGCATCCTATGAGCTGGCAGAGATGGCTGCCAAGCGATGCGTTGTGAAGGAAGAGTTTCAGAAGCAGGTGTTGGTGCGCTACTTCTGGATGAACCGCAAGTGCTTTGGGTGTGATTTTGCATTTTTGTGTTATTGTTGTTTTTTGTAGCTTGCTGAGCTGCTTTTAACTTTTGTTTGTTTTTTTTGAAGCATCTTGACTTGCCACTTGCTTTGCTGTGCCCTCTGAGGAACTTGACCCCAGGGAATTGGATGTGCGGCATCGAAGATTTGTTGGCCATTGCAAGCTCCCAGAACACTCAGCCATGTGAGAACACTCAGCCATGTGCACCGATTTCACCAGTGCTTTCTGACGGTTCTTTGGAGAGTTCAGCACTGAAGATGTCTTCCTCGGCGATGGACCTGAGCAGCAGTGAGATGATCGGAGGTTCTAGTTCCCTGCCGAAGTCTCCGAGTTCCCCCATGCCCGAGAGTGGTGATGAAGCCGGATCAGAGACGGAAACATGTTGCTCGACCGAGCGCAACAAGTTGCCAGCCGTTCCTCACTGACTCAAATCAAAGCCACAAGTGCTTACTGAGAGCCAATAGTGCCTCATCGAGTGGCAGTTTTTCGAAAAACATGTGTTGAAGTTGAGTTGGGCCCATTAGCATCAAGTTTTTGATTGGTCTCAAGTAGCATCATTAACCAATGGTTTCCCTCGCTCATGCCATGTACACTGAGAATGCCTAGCTCTATGTTCAACCATTGGCTTTATGTGCAACACTGTGACGCAACTGAATCTGAGGTAGATAGCGCATCACTGCTGGGCAGGCGCAACTTGATAGGGGTAGGGGTTTGGGGTTTCAAGTTGACATGGGCATGTAGCTTCAATTGATTTGGAATGTCACCTGCTCACCTGATTAAATACCTTCACACAATCAATGGTCAAGGAGCTGTATGTGAAAATCTCACCATTTCACAAAATATGATATCTTCACATTCCCACAGCTTTCAATCCCTGAGGTCAAACATGAGTCCGATATTTGTTTTCCGATCACGGCTTGCCAGCCAATCCTAGTTCACTGCCTGCAGCTTCCCAGCCACAGTTGACTATGTGCAGCTTCCCAGCCACACTTCACTACTTGCAGCTTCCCAGCCACAGTTCATCAGCTTCCCAGCTGTACTTGCGCTAGGCCACTTTGGGCATTGAAGTGTGGACCTCAGCAAATCACAGCATGATTGCCATCATTCTGATTCTGATTCAAGCTTCCGAGTGTCTTTGCCAAACGCGTTTGTAAACCAATGTTTGAATATATGCAGTGCTCATGACATTGATCAGTGCTTTGTCAAACAAATTGCAATCGTATTAGGTTGTTGGACTGATCTTGCGTGATGTATGGAGGTGATCCAGGCTCATAGCTTGATCTTTAGCTGATATGGGTCCTGCCAGAAAAAGGCCTGTTTCAGATGTCGATGACAGCATCATGGTTCTTCCAAAACTGCAGCTCGCCAGCAATGAGCACACTACACATCCATGTCAATGTGGTGGTCCCTTCATTGAATTTGATCTTGCGCATTCAAGTACTTCACTTTTTCACTGCATTGTCCGACTCAGGAGTGAACCTTATCCATTGCCATCATCCTTGAACCAGGTGAACTCCTGGCCATTGAAACTGCTGGACCGGGCATGTGACTTTTGGGGTGAGGACAACGTCCGGATGCAACTGGGAGGCTGGGATGCACAAAGATGTCATGCACATGTCTCATTTCAAGGATGTTTGCATTTAACTAGTGATAAGGAAAAGTCCGTTGGCGAGTTCACAGCCTCTTCAGTGGCATTGAATGCTTTCGGGAAGCACTGCGGATTCTGGAAGCAGCTATTGCTGACCGCTTTTCTATCTGCCTATCAGTGCCCTATGCTATCATGGCTGCTCAGCATGGATTAAAACATATCAGAACAAGCATTCACAGAACACACACTAGTTTCAACTTGTTGGAAAGAAAGAAAACTGAACCCAGGTGGAGAAGAACAGAGCTTGCAAGAAGATGTTGGCTGCCCATTTCCCAGAGACATGCCTCTCAGCAAACGTGCTCGAACTCTTGAAGGTGAACCCTAGGGCGAAAAGCTGGTCACCGCGCAATGTCAAGTTGGCCAAGGTCTTTTGGTGTGAGACACACAAGACAGAGTGCCTGGAATTGAATGCTTTTTACAAATTGATAACCTGACCAAGTTAAGTTACTGGAAGCATTTCCCTGTTCACATTGGAAACATTGCGTCTCTGCAATTTTGTTGGTGTGAGGTGCAATCACGAGTACAGCGACGACTCAGTGGGAGTGCTGGGGGCACCTTGCATCTCTCATTCCAAGACTTCTGTTAAGAGATTCAGAACTGTAACGCTTTCACTTTTTGATCCGATTGGGAAATATTCCTTTGGCTATACTTCTGACATCGCTGTCACTTGACTATTATTGTTTACATAACTCAGGATGGGGAAGCAAGATGGGTTCAAGAATGCCCTCACCAAGAAGCTGCATGATGCTGGAACAGCTTTGATCCGCAAGACCAAAATGAGTGTGCATGAAAATGTTCCAGAATACGATGAGGATGAGTATCTGTCCAATGAAACTGGTTTTGTGATTCAAAAAGCAGTGCTGCTTGGCCCATATCTGAAAGTGAAAAGGCAATTTAACATAACAATACTGACACTTCAAACAACTGACTGTCACCTGGCGCTCAGACATTGTCGCTCAGGCTGTGTCCGCAAATGTTCGGGGAGCCTGTGAACCGGAAACGCGCTTGGAGAATCCTCTACAACAAGCGCAAGATGAGATGGAATTGCATCTACAACTTTGCGGAGCTTGTTGCAATTCTGCTGATCCCTGTGGAAACTCCTCTTAGGATGTCACCGTCGCAATTTCTAACTGCGCCCCACAAAGAAGTGCTTGAAAATGCTAGGACTTTGGACAGTCTATCACCTTCTGAATCTAAGCATTTGCTTGATTTCCAAAATTGCTGCCCCACGAAGTCGTTCTATGATGTTGCTTCAAACCCCAAACATCGACGCCGCACTGAAACAGCTGATGGAGCACTGATGACTCTGACTACGAATACAAAGATTTGGCGGCTTGGTTGCGTGCCAAGTGTTCAATGTTGCAAGCAAATGGTTCAGTACAATAGAATGGAAACTTTGACATCATGTTGATATGTATGTTTGGCCAAGGTCATGTGACAAAGAGCGCACACTGACTGCGAAGGAGATGCTTGTAACCCTCGGCTACCCGTGTCGACCACATATGGCCAACAAGCTGATGACCGATGCTTGGCTTCAAAATTCAATCTGAATTGTGACTGAATTGTGTTCCAAATAGCATGTGGCTGTGTAGAATTCCTTCATGAGTAGTTGACATAAAATTGATGGCAAACATTTGTTGCAATCATGATTATTCAGTTCAAGTGTGTGAAATGTAAGGACGTGCGCAGTGTGCCAAATGCAACAAATTCAGCACTGAGTACAGCAGCCGGGAATGGCATGCACCTGCCATCAGCAGCATTCGTTGCGCTCGTGGCCATGCTCTGCCTGTCCGACTCAATCTGAAGGAACCCTGGGAAAAATATTAGCGCTCCAACCCAAAGCATCCATGATGATGTAATTGCGGAGAACATGTTTTTTGAGCTCTGTCTAGTAACTAGTCATGTGCAAAATCTTGGTTTTCCAGGACATGCCCTTTCAAACATTCATAACCATTCATGTTTAATCATGGGTAGAGTCCTGGTTTTCCAGGACATGTTTTTTCAAATATTAATGTTTGACTTTTGCTTGGTCATGGGTAACGTCCTGGTTTCCGGACATGCCCTTTCAAATATTCATGTTATCATCATGTTTGACTTCTGTTTAATCATGGGTAAAGTCCTGGCTTCCGGACTTGCCCTTTACAATATTCATGTTATCATGTTTGACTTCTGTTTCACCACGGGTAAAGTCCTGGCTTCCGGACTTGCCCTTTACAATATTCATGTTAGACTTCTGTTTAATCATGGCATGTCCTGGTTTCCGGACATGCCCCATCAAATATCTTTGTTTGACTTTTGTTTGGTCATGGGAAAAGACTTACTCCAGTTAACTTGTTGGGGTGGCTTTCGGTCACAATTTGTGCAGCCTATTGCAGCCTTGAACATGAGACATTGCTAATCATCGGCTTCCCACTCTCTCAAGCACTGACAATCTTTGATCAGCAGCAAGATTTATTGAGAAGCACGGAGATACATAATTATTGTTTGTTACTCCATTGGCTTTCATTCAATGAGTCAACCAGTGATAAATCAACCTTAAGTCAACCTTAGCATAGCTCCTGTCTGGGTGACTATTCAGATTTTGATTGATTACTTGCCAGTTCGTCAAGAACAACTTTGACTCAAGCCATGGTCCTCTGTGTGATTGTTGCATGGATGCCAGTGGATATTTCTGGGGATGCCACCGTTCCAAGATGAGCCAGAGGAAAGCATCAAGTCTTCAGCATCAACGATCAATGCTAGGTTGTTTGGTGCAGAGCCTGAAGAGAGACCCCGGCCTCAGAAAAAGGCACGGTCGTCCAGCAGCACTGCCAAGCCTCCGGCGCTGTTTGGTGATGAGGAGGAGGACAAAGTGGTGGGAAAGAGGTTCGCAAGACAGAATGATAAATTTCTGGGGATGCCACCGTTCCAAGATGAGCCAGAGGAAAGCATCAAGTCTTCAGCATCAACGATCAATGCTAGGTTGTTTGGTGCAGAGCCTGAAGAGAGACCCCGGCCTCAGAAAAAGGCACGGTCGTCCAGCAGCACTGCCAAGCCTCCGGCGCTGTTTGGTGATGAGGAGGAGGACAAAGTGGTGGGAAAGAGTTTCGCAAGACAGAATGATAAGAGTGGTGCCCATGATGATGATGATGATGACGAGGGCCAAACAGCTGTTAAAGCAACGTTGAACCTAGATTGGTCTGCCATGAAACTGTTCAGTAATGCTACTTTTATTCAGAATGTGAAAGCCCAAAGCAAGGCACAACCGAAGAAACGGGCATACAACAATGCGAACCGAAGTGAGCAGGCTGCTGCAAACCTCAAACACATTTCTACATCTTTCAAAGATTCTGCCCTAAATCCTGAAAGATTGGACACCCTGGTGCGCAAGCCTGAATGCAAATGCGCCTTGCTCTCAAAATTCAGTTTGTGTTGCAATTATTTTTTGGGCTAAAATATTATGTGAAGATTTTGACCCAAATGATTGATGTAAGATTTTCATGCCTTCTTCAAAGTGACAAATTGAGGTGCAATGAAGACTTGCTTCAAGAAGTTCGATGTGGATGAGTGCCAGCGATTTTTGGAAAAGTTCTGGACCTTGGCCAAATGTGAGCAAGATTCATTTGTGCCTTGAATTTGCTTAATGTTTTGATGTTGCATTTTATCTGTGGAGTCTGTCTACCTCTGCATTCATTGTATTAATTTCATTTTTCGTTGCTGAATATTGTTTGAAGTTCACATTTGGCAAACTCAGTTGCACACAATGGTCGGGGACAAGCCGGGAGCTATCACATCCTTCACTTTTCTGGGGCGTCCAATTGGTCGTGCGTGTCTTTGCACTGTCTTGGCCGTGGGCGTCAACAGATTCAAAAATGCAATGCAGCTAAAGCCAGATTTGAGAATCGGAGCTTCTCGAAAAGGTCAACGCCATGCGACTTCACAGTCAGTCGATGCATTTCTGGGGATCATGTATGATGGGGTGGCGGAAACACTCCCAGATGGGTTTCTCGATTGTTCAGTTCCAGAATTATTTTCATTGTTTTTCCTCCAAAGCGCTTGTTTTCATACGTTTTAACACTCATGCGCTGGATCTTTTTGACAGGTTTGTCCGACGGGGACGAACCAGACATGGAGAAGATCCTGAGCTGGATCTGGAAGCATCAGAAGTGGATGTGGAGGATATCAAGAATTGGCTTGACCGTCCAGGGAAGGGTGCTATCTGGAATGCATTGCAAGCAGGTGAAAAACCAATCACCAAGTATTTGGCTCCAGGCACAGTCAATGATTTGTACACACATTACCAGTCGACCCGTCATCTCTTTGGTGCAGCTGCAGTGTCGCATTTTGGCAAGTGCAAATTGAATAATTTTGTATTTGATTGATTTCATATGCAGCGAATGCCGTAGTATGTCGTTTTGTTAATTTGTTTTTTTCCTCATTGTCATCACATGAACCATTTTCAGTTCCATTTTTGGCTATCCTCAGTAAGAAGGTTTTGATTTATTTGACATGCTGAACATCTCTACAGGTATGGCACCTTCAATTCCATTTACAAGGAGAAATGGAGTGACATCTTGCGATTTCGGGAGCGGACGATGCTGCCTGACAAATTTTGGCATTGAGTTTTCCATTCAGTCAGTGTCACATAATTGATGATGTCCATTAATTTTAATGTTTGTCCCCCAGTGTTGAATAAACTGAGAAAGCCGAACCATCTACACCCAGCAAGCCAAGCATGGATCTGAATTCAGGTTTACCCAGTGTGAACTCTGCTACCACTTCAAGGAGGGCATCGCCAAAGCTCCGTCTATGGAGCAGAAGCTTGCGACCTTGATGGAGTATCGCAAGCATTTGGCTGACCAGTACGCGGACAGGTGTATTCGTTGGACATTGCAGGAGCTCGCACTAGACCACATGTCTGACCTTCTGGTCATCCAAACGGATGGCATGGACCAGTCGAAGTTCCGGCTTCCGAGGGACCCCAAGCTGAGGGCAACAGCGTCCCTAGGGCCAATGGTCAGGCCCAAGGTAAAAGTGCATGGGTGCTGGTGCTTCGGTGGCTTGGTTCAGTTTACTATTTTGATTTTATGATTTTGAGGAGCATTAATTCTCAGTGTCAGCAATAATTCTAATTGGGTTTTTTTCCTTCAATCACGCTAGTTCCAGAATTTGTGTTTTTTCCTCAATCCCAAGGAATGGTAATCTATATTATTCTGTTGATGATTTTTGTTCTGAATCAAATAATTTAAAGTAACTACATTTCAAAGTTTTTGATTTGATCCTGGAATCCAGGATCAGCAAAATTAAATATATTTTCCAGATTTTTGATGAAATACAAGAAAGATCATAACAGGGTCATTACTGATGATGGTTCAAGATTCACCATGCAACAGACCCGCTGCCCAGGCTACACCTTGCAGATGCGAATCATGGATGAGGCAACACGCCATGATGCGTCATCAGTGATTCAGATGGTCGCTGAAACCTTGGAGGAAGTCTGTTTGATTTGCAAGAAGCGAAACCAACCGATGCCAACAAAACTCTTGCTGATCGCGGACAACACAGTACGCGAAAACAAGAATACTTTCACAGTTCAGTACTTATCTAACCTCATCGCTCGGAGGAAGATGAGACTTTGTGGAATGCTGTATTTGCGCAAATCTCACACACACTGCCGTTTGGACCAGGTCTTTGGCGTTTTGTCGCGCAGGGTGGCATGCACTGATTCCATCTTGGATGCCGACAGCACATGTGATGTGATACGTCAAGAGCTGAGTCGGCCAGGCTTTCGTTCATGGGTGGGTGCAAGCACAGAGATCCACGTGTCCAAGATGGATTGTGCTTTGAACTGGCGTGAGCACTTTGCTCCTCAAGGGGCCTCTGTGTCTGGTGGCTTGCTTGTTGATGCCACTGCAAACCATTGCTTCCTGTTCCTCCAGCACAAAGGCAGGCGTTTGAACATAATGTTTTAAATCAAACCAATTGTGTTCCATCAAACGTTCTAAGAAATGAAGTTGTGGTGATTGATTGTGGTTAGTCCAGTATTGATTTCCTTGTTCCCCAGATCTGCCAGAGCCTTTGCAGAACAATGTGGATTTCGGCAGTTGGCGTGGTCACACTGACCTTCAAAATGTTGTGTGCTTGGTGAAACGCCACATTGCTGATGGCCAGCTTTCACAAAGGCCACTACTGGTGCTGCCAGCGAGCCGAGTGTCTGCTGTGCCCCCCATGGTTCCCAGTCAGAAGTGTCTCGCCCTCACTTCACGTCATTTTTGATTTCAGGTGCCGGCTTGGCTTTGGCTTCCAAATTGATAATAATCAAATGAATTAGCAAATGTTATTGTTTTGTTTGGAATCCATCCGAGGCTTGAGAACAACCATTCACCGGCTTTTGCGAAACAGTGTCACCAATTGGCAACGGCAATTGCAGAAGTTTATGGTCAACCTTATGCCAGAGCTGTGCAATATCTCAAGGACCTTCATTTGAGTGTAGCAGTGGGCTTCCCATCAATACATTGTGTTCAAAATTGGTTGGTTGGAGGTTAGTGTGCCAAATTTTCATAATCATGTTTGATTTGCTGCTGCTGAAGATTGAAGGACTTGGCAAGCAATCGGTTTTGGAGAGACGCCAGGATGGACCCACTGATTTGGCACAATGAAAGGGGTCAGCCTTTGATTGGCCAGCCTCAATTTGCATTGCACAAGACAATCATTGATTCACTGGCGCCAGCCATGCCCTTGAAGGCAGTTTTCTCTGGTTTGCGAAGATAAAACAAGTGATGGTGTGCAATTGCCTTGCAAGATTTGATCAACAACTTGAATTAACATCAGAGAGTATCATAAACCTTGCCCCTGAGCCATTTACTGCATTGAAGTAACCCTAAACCCTAAACCCTAAACCACTCGACGCAACCTAGGTCTGCCTGCTGATGAAATATTGATGCCTGGAACTGAGTTTAACAGATGCTCATATCAATTTAGTTTCAAACTGCACTTTTGATATGATCATCGATGCACTTTGGGGGTTACAAATGATTTCATCGATGCACTTTTGGGTTTTCATGTGACCTCATCGATGCACTTTTGGGTTTTCATGTGACTTCATCAATGCACTTTTGGGTTTTCAGGTGACTTCATCGATGCACTTTTGGGTTTTCAGGTGACTTCATCGATGCACTTTGGGGTGTCCAGCTTAGTTCATCGATGTACCTGGAGGCTCGAAGTACATTGATGAACCGTGTCAGGCATCCTGAGGTGCATTGATGAAAAGCTTTGCATGACTTTGGCATTGGGCGCCTACTTTCTTTTCTCTTGAGGTACTGCGTGCCTGTTTTCATTTGACTTGTGTGAGGCGCAACTGGGTATTGGGACACTTGGTGCATTGATCTTGACATCAAAATTGATCATTGGCATCGATGTACCTGGAGGCTCGAGGTACATTGATCCTAGGGGTTTTGGAGGGATGATGTTGATGCAAACCCAAGGGTTCAAACATTCAAATCAACATCACACCCTGACATGACACAAAGTCGATGTACCTTGAGACTCGAGATACGTTGATGGCAGTTCACCGATTTCAAGTTGTCATCAATGTCGCACAAGGCATTTGCCTCAGCCTTTGATACATATGTTTCCATGGCTCAAGCAAGAGACAGTGAATGTCCACGGCAGGGATTGCCCGTCAGTTTTACCCTGACTCTCGACGTTGTGGCAGAGATTGTCACCAGAATGCCACTTTGCCATATGATTGAGGTGATGCAGGCAAAGGTGAAAGAGAAAGATGAGAAGAAGGAGGTGGTCAAGAAAGAGACATTGGCCCCTAACCCATCCCCTGCAAAGAAGCTCGCGACTGAGATGGAGAAGAAACTGAAATCTATCCCAGGCGACACCCGCTTGCTGAAAGAACCTCAGCTGCACTTTATTGTTGCTTCAGTCTGATCATATAATCAATTATCCAAGACATTTATCATCATTTATCACACACACATGTTCATTGATTCATTTATCACACACCACCCCATGTTCATTATCATGCACACATGTCAGACAGTTGACGAGAGTTTGAAATCAAAATGTCATCAGCAAAATTCAATTTGCAATAATTTAGTTTGGATTTGAGTGCAGCTTGCAGGAGTTGCTGGAGTATGTCATGGGGTTCAGTGACGGAAACCTTGACTGCCAGCATCCTGTGGAATGCGTTGTGGATGCTCTCTGCGGGTCCAGTGCCCTCACCTATGCTGAGCAGATGGAGCATTTCTTCGAATCCTATGCCGATATGCGGGGCATCGCAGCGAAATCGTTCAAAGCACTCCATTCCTGCGTGTACGACTTAGATTTCTCAAGTGTTCAATACATGAGCTGCAGCCAATTTGGAATTCAATAATTTACTCTATCATCTTTATCATTCCAAGGGTCGTGGGCTTCAGAAATGAGCTTGAATTTCGAAACATGATACTACACTCACCAAAAAATGATAAGTACCCAAAACCTGAAAAATGATAATACATTCACCAAATTCAAATGAATGACCTTGAGCCACACATTCAATTTTGACCATCGCTCACATCATGAACAATTCAACATTGAAACAAGAACCAGCCTGAGTCTTTGACCGTGAGGCAGTCGATGCATCGAGCTGTGATGACACTCTGAAGCTGCCCCT
This sequence comes from Symbiodinium kawagutii, assembly GCA_009767595.1. Lineage (NCBI taxonomy): Eukaryota > Dinophyceae > Suessiales > Symbiodiniaceae > Symbiodinium > Symbiodinium kawagutii. Next base: position 40,790 of record VSDK01005752.1, read on the forward strand.
CACTGTGTTGAAGCAACTTGACTTGACTTACTTCAACCCTGGGTTTAGGTAATTATCATTATTTCATCATTATCATTCTGTCAGCCACACTTTAGCTGAGGTATGATGTTCCAGAGGATGGATTGCCGTCCATCGAGGATTGGACGGTGACCTGCACCAGCATTCTCATGGACGGCCTTGATTTGCAGCGAGAGCCGCTCGATGTCTCCATCACAGACTTCAAGCCAGACAGTGCTTCAGCTGCAATAGATGGTTTGAATTGATTCACTGCATGTATCCCCCCATGATCCTTGCAGAGGCCATTGTCACATCATCGCATCATGCTGCGTCATTTTCATGTGTTAGCCCTTGTGGCACAAGCTGGGCTCACGAGCCCAAATCTGTACCATAGTGCCTCGGAGTGGGTGGGCAGCGCTGTTTCGAAGCCATGCCGCCCTCGAAGAGTCAGAGCGCGAAGCCCTTCTCGCAGGATGAGAAGCGGGAGCTGCTGAGGTTCATGTACCAGACTTCGGCCAAAGGAACTGGTAAGAGCTACCAAGACTGGCTGGCAGAGTGGCGCAGGTGCATGGCCCACTCGCAGAGCTGTGTCGCCAACAGCCTGGAAGGCTTCTTGTCCATGATTAGAAGCATTTTTCTTCAAATGATTGTTGTGTTCCAGATCTTGTCACCAACATGGGAAAGGTCATGCATGTATATCATGAACATTTGATAGACTATGATGAAAACGATTGTTGTGTTCCAGATCTTGTCCCCAAAATGGGAAAAGTCACACATGTATTGCATGAACATATGATAAACTATGATGTTTTGTTCAGACAATTCATGGTATTGTTTGTGGATCTGAGGCAACTTTCAGCAGCATGACACCAGTGGCGAGTGGCGATGGGTTGATCCCCAGTGGTCAGCAGCGTGGCGGAATTCAGCTTCTGGGTCTGAGCCATACCCGACAACTGAGGGAGGTGGCAAGGGCAAAGGGTGCAAGGCGCCAAATGTGGATGCGGCGACTGCACCAGATGCTGTGGGCACGAGGGTGCCTTTGGCAGAGCCGATGACCGTGCCGGTGCCGGAGGCAATGGAGGCCAGGGTGAAGGAAGAAGTGAGTCAGGAGGAGGACAAGTCACCTGAGGCCAAACCGGTGAAAGTGGCACTGGCGAAGCCTGTCCCCGTCGAAATTGGGGCGGACGGATCCCATGAGGCAGCGCCAAGTACAGGGAGTGCTGTGTGTGGGGAGTCTGCTCCCACTGGGCCAAAGGAGTGGGTGGGAAAAGCATCCCCATTTTCTCCAAAGAGTAAAGGCTCTCCGTTTCAGTGAGATGTTGCCTGCGTGGCACGGAGAAAAGATCATCGCTTTGCGTGCTGACTTGAGATGTTCACAAATTGATTGATGTTTTTTGTGTTTGGTGCATGAAGCTCTGGATGTTGCATTTTGCATTTCCTATCATTTTGTCATTGTTCTCATTTACATTTGTCATGGTGTGCTTCATTCATGAACTGTGGATGTTTCAGCTGCATATTGTCATTCATTGTACTTATTATGATTCTTTCTGGCTGTTGTCAATCATCCAAGGTGCTGGGAAGATGGCTTTGGCGCCCGCAACAGTCGATGCGGTGAAGGGATGGACACGCTGCAGCTGCGTTGCTTTCATTGCGTTGATGGTGTCAGAGCTGGATCCCACTGACAAGGCGATCCAGGATCTTCTGGTTCCCATGCACAAAGTGCTGGACAAAGCATGGCTGTTGCCAATGCACGCGGCCAAGATTTGCTTCATAAGCATGTTTTCAGTTTTCACTGCATGTGTTTGCATTCAATTTGCTGTGTGTTTCATTCTCAATTTTCTTTTACCTTTTATGACCCATCCAAGAAACAATCTAGATATGTTAGTTACAGGCATTGGTGAATTTTTCATTCGCACAACATGTCTCTCTTGAATTTACATGTTGAATATGTCGTAGCTCAGTGCCAGCCTTGCATACGACGCTTGCATCTAAGATCGCCTTGGGAATGGGCAAAGACGAGCAGACATTCCGGAACCTATCACTGAGTTACCGTGGTTCAGAACGGCAAGCGCCAAATGTGCTGCAAATGGCGTTGAGGTTCAGCAAGGTGATGGAACGACAGGCTTCAACCATGAGTGGAAACACTGAGGGCAGGCTGCACAAGGTCATTGTGCAGTTCAACCAAAGTCCAGGTTTGCATGTCAAACATCAAGTCGATGGTGACAAGGAACGCACTATCCTGAACCTTATCATCGGGACCTGCAAGGCGCTGCTCATTGCAGTCATTGATGTCCTTTTGGCATGTCTCATGGATGTTATTTTTGATTGGGCTATCGTTTACTTCCTGTGTCATTGACTTACTTGTCATTGTTATTCTGTTATTCTTCCACAGGTTGGCACACAACCACTTGCTGCAAATCAAACCTTTGTGAAGCATTGGCATGAAGCAGTGACATGTTCCAGGAGTCCAGGGAGAAGATGGTACACCACTTGGCCTTTGTGAAGTGGTCCTGCTCAGCATTCTCTACAGAACAGCTGCGGACTACTAGGTGGTTGCTGGGGGCAAAGCCCAAGGGCTTTCCAGATGCTTTGAATGGTGTGCTCACTGTCACCCCACTGGCCCAGTCGATGCTGATTGAGCTGCACATTAAGTCATTCCAACATGACACAAGGCGGTTGAAGGTCAGTGCGTGGTGCCGGAAGAGGGCAAGTCCAGAGGAGTTTGACAAGCTGGTGGACTATGCCTGTGTGTTTGCCAGCTTGCGCACTGAAGCGAAGAAGGTCAACTCAGATGCGGAAGTGGACAACAAGCTCATGACAGCTTTCCTGGCGAAGTATCTGACCCGCATACTAGCTATTGTATATTGTTTTATTTTTATGGTTCTTCAATTTGAGACAGTTCACAGTGGTCAATTTGTAATTATTTACAGCATGTCATCACAATTGTTTTTGACCAATGCAACTGCAGAAGCTCAGGGACTATTTCCAGGACATCGAGGCATTGGTGGCTTCTAAGAACCCACAGTTTCGACTCGAATCTTTGTCAGTATGGATGGACTTGATTGCGCCCCCTGCTCTGCCCACTTGCCTCCAAGCTGATGCAAATGTTGATGCTTTGGCAGCGCAGGAGCAGGCCGCCCAGAGCAAATTCGCCGAAGTGAAAATCCGTCTTGCAGCAGACTGTCAGGCAATGCATTCTTACAATCAAGAAGTGGAGAAGTCAGCCGGAAAGTTGCATGTGGCGAAGGTGCTTCATGAAAAGACCCAGCTCGAGAAGGGCAAGCAGCCACTCAACTGATTTACTGTATGTTAAGATTTTGTATATGTATATTATTATGTTATCAATTGAATACATAGAAGATGCAATCCATGAATTATGCAAGGTTTGTTGTTTTTTTGTTTGTGTGTGGATTGTGTTTTTCGTGGATGCACCTCGAACCTGTTTGTTTTTTTTTATCCTGATCCTGAAGTCTGTTGTTATGTTGCTGCTGCAGGGTGGTGGATGAGCACATGCAGAACCATTGCTGGGTGGGTTTGGTGCCTGAGATGGAGATGCCGGCTGAAGTGGACACCATCTTGAGAGCCACAGCTGCCAGGAACAAGGTGGGTGTTGAGAATGTCCAGATCATCGGCTGGATTGATTTCACCAAGAACGGCGTGTTGTCTCAGAAGGACATCAACAGAGCGGGGCTTTGGTGTGAAAAACTCCTTGCCAAAAATTCGACAGGTTCCTTGGCCCTAATTGTATCACCAGAGTGTTCAAATTTGTGTTATGTCACATCAACTATCTACTATGCTGGTGGCTGGGCCTGAACTAAGGATCGTGCGTGGTCATTGCGTTGCCGCTCTTGGCTTCGACTGTCGGTTGTGGCTCTCTGCGATTTGACATCAGGACATTTGATCAAACACAGTCACAGTGACAGTTTACCTGTTTTGGCTCATTTTTGTTCATGAAATTGTGGATGTGAAATCATTTCAGCATGCGGGTTTGGGGGTTTGGAAAATGCATTGTCCATGCCCATGCAAACAAATTGGAATTTCAGGAAGCTCGAAGACAAGTTGGAAAGCCACCACATTGAGTGGAAGACTTTCGTCCTGCAGATGGATTTGTCCTCCCTTCATCACAATCGTGACATGCCTGCTGCATTCACATGGTGGATTGCAATGGCTGACACGACATTGCCATCAAAAGGAACGGCATACAGAGCGAACCGCAATGCTAGCAAGGCGCGGATCACTTTTCAGTGTCATTTCATTGATGATCACACAGTTGATTTAATTTGGGGTTGATGTGACTATGCGTGTGTTTCCAAATACCTTGATTAATACTTTGTGATTTGTGATTGTTGGGTTATTCAAGATTCTCATTATTGCTGCCATTACCATCATCTTGCCCAATGCAGGTGGACCCCGACTCTGTCAACTCTTTCTGTGCGTCTTTGCTGTGGCGCGAACAGCTGGTTCCAAACAAGTGCAGGCCAATTGATGAATCCGAATTCGTGGTGCCCACCACCGGTTCTCAGGTCAGCACGGCCGAAGGACGGCGGAACTACACTGATGTGCAGGAAACTGCACAGTGGCTGGGAGGAACTGAAATCCCGAAAGCCATTCTCAGTGCTCTGACTTCTTGCAGCTTAGCTGCATAGGGAAAATGTATGCTATGGTTTTTGTTTTTCATTTGTTTTTTTCCATTACTATTGTTATTATGTTCCTGGCATCCAGGAACATTTCTTATGATATCAGTATTTCATATTACCATCATTAATTTCATCTATCAAAGCATTATTGAAACCTGTAAAAATTATTCAACCATTTGACATTTCAATCATTCTGATTGATTATTTGTTCGGGTTTCCAGATGATTAGGATTGTAGCTACTTTGATTATATAATTAATTCATCAATCATGAATTTATGTATATTTTTCATTGTGTGTTTCATTTTTAATTTGATGATATTGTCATTTTTTTTACTTTGATGACATTATCATTTTTACTTTGATATTAATTAAATTATCAAACAGCAGCTTTCGAATTGTCCAACGGTTTGCAGGTGCGGCGGCCGCCCCGAAGCCGACTGTGGTGGTCCATGGCAGTTTCTATGACAGCTGCGTTGAGCAGGCGTGTGTTGACCTGGGGTTTGTTTGCGCATCGCAAACAGACAAGCAGCCGCCATTCAACTGCGGTATGGGCTTGCTGAAAAGCCACCTCATCAACATGTGGAAGAACCGGCAGGGCGTCATGGAGAACAAGCTCCCCAAGTACTTGGCAGAGATTCCGGCTTGTGAGATGGAATCCCCACCGGCTGCTCCAGAGTTGAAACTCTGCACTTTGGTGGACAACTGCCTGGTTCTGCCCAGAGATGTCCGGACAGAATGGCTTCAGGACCCTGTGAGGGGGCCAGAATGGAGGACGATGGTGAAGGAGTTTGATCGCTGCTTCAGTGCAGCTGCTGTGCCAGGGAACCAAGAAGCAGAAGCTCCACAACAATCAGATGCTGCTGCTGTTTCCACAAGCTTTGACTGGGTGACGGTTTTTGATGAGCCGAGGGAAGCTTCCCAGTGGCATCAGAAGTATGATGGGAAAGTCAAGGCCAAATGTCAATGGTGCCCACAGCTGACAGCGTACTTGGTGGACATGGGTGATGCAAGTGAAGGGGAGCCTGTCAGGCTCAAGCTGTTTGTCGAGGCGTCTGAAGAGTACACCTGTGATCGATCAGAGCCACTCTTAGTATACGGTGCCGGCTCATGGGTCCTGGATGCCAAAGCAGAGACCTACATCCAGGAGAACCCCAATGGGTACAAGGCAGTGCTCTGCGAGTACACTTCTGATGCTGTGGATGTTTTGCTGGAGGCCAGTTGCTTGAAACATCAATTTTGTGGATCACGGTTCAATCTTGAAGTGACCTCACAAATTTAATGATTTATTCATTATTTCTTTTGGCGCAGCCACCCGCAGGAGAATGGAACTGATGGCCCAGTCAAGAGCCTCAAAGAGGTGATCCAACAGTGTGAGTCCTCTGGCATGGTTGATTTCCAGCTCGCTGGCCACGTTTTCTCACGTCCACCGGCTGTGGTGCAAGGTGTTGCTGCAGATACGCTGCTGTGCTTGCATTGATCTATATTTTGTTCTTTAGTAGAGGTGATTGCATTGATGAAAATTTCCTTTTTTGGTTAAAGGTGATTGCAAGTATTCTGATATTTTTTTTGTAGAAGTGATTGCATTGGTCATTGATATAATTTCATTTTTACAGGATATGACTGCATCAGTTTAGAATTGCATTCATATACTGGTGCCCTGTAATGCTGAGCGCATCAATTTAGTAAACGGTTGACCATTGCCATCATGATAGTATGCAAGTGTATATAGAGCCCAGGTTTGAAATCTCACCGAAGAGCGGAAGCAAGATGCTGTGGCGACCAAACCAGCTTCAGTTCACTGGCGCTCGTGCCACCAATCTTGCAAGCTACTTCCTGTCTACAGATTTGGAAGCCTGTGTGACACTCAAGAAGGCCAGGTTCATTGTCATACGCATTCCCCGTGCTGAAAAACATATGATGTGGAAGTCTTTTCCAAGGTTTGGATTACGTCTTCCTGTTGGCCTTTGTATGGATTTTTATTTCCATGAACATAGTCAATTGTAAACCTCTATCAGTCCAGTCGTAAATACTTTTAAGTTTTCCGATGATTGACTTCCCAGTCTTTGGGCTATCCAACCCAAAATTTCAAGGCTTCCCAGCCAATGGATCGTCCGACCCAATGGGCTTCCCAGCCAACTTGGTTTCCCAACCAATGCTAAGTTACGGACTTCCCAGTCCAAGAATTTCCCAATTTTGATTACGGTCTTAGTCCAAGAGTGGGCTGAATCATTCCCAATTGTTCCCATCTAATTTGTTCCAACCTCTGCTTGCTTCAGGTATGGCGGCTGCGTGCGTACAAATCTGAAAAAACGTTGGGAACTGCAAAACCCCTGTGGTTTTTGCGTCATGAGCTGCACATCCCGAAGAACACAATTCAAAGAATTGTATGAATGGGTCATGCCGGGGTGAGGTGACGTGGTCTCTGCTGCTCTAACACCATCATCATCATCATCATCATCATCATGATGATCATCATCATCATCATCATCATCAGCTTCATCATCACCATCATCATCATCATCATCACCATCATCATCATCATCTAAAAATATCTTTTCGACAATTCTTGTCAAACAAGTCCATTCCGAAACCAGGTAGTAGCAGGATTACAAGATTGGAGACCATGTCCATGCAGCAAGCTCATTATGACATTGCTTGTCATAAAATCCATCTCTTTTGGGTTTTGGTTTGGTCACAGTGCTCCAACAGCATTGATTGACTTCCATAGTGTGACCTGCTGGTTGCGAGCCTCTGGGGCATAGTTGCCGGGATTTCTGATCAACCTGGCGAGCGTGCTTGGAAGAAAAAGAAGAATAAGAATGAGGGCTGAACAGCTTCTGGAATGAGACAATGGAGAAGAACAAGGAAGCAACAATTCATTTCAAACACTGGGTCATGACTCGCTCTTAGCAGTAGCATATGGCTCAATGTCTTGGGGATTCTGACTGAGCCTCCCAATGCCGTGCATACATGTCGTAGAAGATGATGATGAGCATATTGACTTTACAGAACCAGATGCTGGGACGTCTGGATTCCATACCATTGAGCATGGTGTGCCAGAATCTGCCTCAGTTAGCCTGCCTGCGCTGATGACAACACGCCCAGTGCTTGCCCAGCCTGTGGAGCCAGTTCTGGAAACACCGCCTCCCAGGCCAACAGCGGGCATGTACAGCCCAGTGGACGATCAGGCAACTGTGATGAAACATGATCAAAAAAAGTTAGTAGATCATTTGATAAACATAGATAAATAAGTCACTAAATTCTCCAATATAGATATAAATATCATGAAGATTTTGTTTCAAACCACAATTTGTTCATTAAGAGTTTGTTTTTCAAACCACAATTTGTTCACTAAGAGTTTGTTTTAAACAATTATATATTTGTTCTCTGAAACTTTCCAACCGCAGCTCCCCAGGATCGATTTGGTGATCTTCAAGAAGATGCAGTTGCTGGTGAAGATTCTCAACCATATCCAGCACGGCATCTTTTCAGCGCCTTCGAAGATAATGAAGTTTGCGGGTTTGCTATGGGGGGTGGTGTCATGAGTGGTGATGATGCCAGTGCAAAAGATGATGAGAACACCACGAATGATGATGTCGCTGCAAATCATTGCGTTCCTGAGCCTGTGAAGGAGGATGCCCCCCTGAGCGAGAACACTGCAAATGATGATGTGGCTGCAACAGATGGCGTTCCTGAACCTGTGGAGGAGGATGCCCCCCTGAATGAGAACACCGCAAATGATGATGTGGCTGCAACAGATGGCGTTCCTGAACCTGTGGAGGAGGATGCCCCCCTGAATGACACCACAAATGATGATGTCGCAGCAAATGATGGCATTCCTAAACCTATGGATGAGGACAAAGCTGAAGGTGCTGTGGGTACTGAATCCCCAGGCGCTGCGTCAAGTGGTGCAACAGCTCCCAACCCCAAAAAAAACGCAGTTTGAATGAGATGAGCCCTGGGAGCAAGGCCAAAGAGCTAGAGAGACGCAAGCAAGTGAAGCGGGACAACTCAGCCAAGTGGCACGCCAAATGGGTTTCCAAAGGGGTCCCTAGAAGTGAAGCTGGGGACCAGGAAGGCCGAGAACCTGACCCTGAGGCTGCGCCTGCCGTCCTTCCCCCAGGCCAGCCTGCGGCTCCTGAAGGCCCGAGCTTGAAGAAGCTCACTGCTGAGGAAGTCCTGCAAGATGAAGGGCTGGTCAAGGACATGCGCAGGGTGAGGGCCATGTTTATGAACCAATGGATCGCTGAAGAACAAGAGAAAAAACCGGGGCGAGATGCCAAGGAGATGACAGCCAATGCTGCCAAAAGCTGGCTAGAATCTGACTTGAGGGCCCAAATCATGGCAGCTCGAAAGGGCAAGCAATACTGATTGGTGACGTGGCATGCTGTGGCTTAAAAAATGCGATTGACTACTTCTTGCTTGCAGTGTGCCAGTGTCACATATGAACGAACTTCATTCAAAGACTTTTGAATTTTATGAAAACTGTCATTGTCCTGCAGGCGGCTTTCTTCACCACTGGCCGCTTCGCTGGCGCTGCTCCGCACCATCATGGGCTGGGAAGTCAATTTTTGGCTGGGAAGTCAATTTTTGGCTGGGAAGTCAATTTTTGGCTGGGAAGTCAATTTTTGGCTGGGAAGTCAATTTTTGGCTGGGAAGCCAAACTTCGGCTGGGAAGCCGGACTAGGAAACCCACTCATGATGATATAGATAATTAATGACAATTATTTATTTTCCAAATCATAATCCTATAGCATATCCATAATGTGTCATCATCCCAATAGCAACTGATTGATAAATTCAGCCAGTCGACTCAGCCAACTTCACGCAAGGTCCCTGAATCCTTTTGCATCATAACCCTCATGTACCCAACTAATGATGTTTGTTGGCTTTCACAGGGTGCATTGGCTTTCACAACTGGTGAGAAACATGCTCTGAAAGGTAGTTGTCGCTAACTTGGCCATCAGTCACTGGGAACAAGTATGAACCACATTTCACCAGTAGCAACCAGGAATTACCGTACATCATCGAAGACTTCGCCTACATGAGCTTCTTTGACCACTTCATTTTATTTGTGATGGGTTTTGTATTGATGACGTTCAACACTCATATCACCTGTATAATGAGGATGTTCAACACTCTTATTGCCCATAAAATGAAATGTCCCATTTTTGCCACCAGTGTATTATGTTAAGGTCCCAGAGAACATGACCTTTCCTAGAGAGCCGAGTACAAGAGATGGTGGCCAGAATGTTGATTATTGCCTACCATTTTTTGACTATTATTTTCAAAACATCTATTTTGCCAGGGGTATTGCTTAACTCAATATTAAAGAAGATTTTACACAGCCTGATGGTTCCAAAACCCAAAACAAGTCATGAACATAATGAGTCTTGAGGCAGTGGGCTGTGAGCGCAAGCGACTCAAGCGGCGGCAAGAAAGAAAAAGGTGATTTGTGACATGACATCAGGTGCGACTTTGTGAAAATAAGTTGCACAGTTTCTAACCATCTCCCTCAGTCACTCCATCCAATGAATTGGAATCTTCAAAATTCATTGAATATCTTTGAATGCACACTTATATTATGTGTAATAATATCACTGGCATCCACTTCTTTGACTACATGTGCCATGGGTGTGAGTGTGCTAATTAGCCAAGAGTCGCAGACGGTATATTATAGATATTTATATATTTACATGTCTCGTTCTGTGACTCTTGGCATGCCACGCCGGGCATCCACCACCCCACCCCACCCCCACCCCAATCCCCGCCAGCTGTCGTGACCTGGAAGCGTAGACTGTGTTAGTCCTTGTTGGCCAAAGTCGTCGTCTGAACTTCAACCCAGCAGGATGTTGCTCATCTGGATTTCGCTGTATCTCTGCCAGCTGCCATGGCCTGGAAACATTAAAGAAAAACATCTGTTTTGCAGCTAAGGGTCCATCTCTCCAAGCCGCTTCGGTGCGTCCATCCCTCCCTCCCCCCTCCCATCCCTTCTCCGTGGACCCCCATCCCCAGCCCACCCTAGACGTGAGCAGCATTATCCTTATGTAACTGGTCCTCCTTTATGCCTCCAATGCTTCCCCCCTTCTACCCCCTTCTGGACCTCCTTCCCTTCCCTCCCTCCCTTCCATCCCTTGCCTGGCTTTGACGACATCTTCCCCCAGTCTTGGAGCAAGTCCAGCAATCCATGAAAGTCTCGCCCCTGCCTCCCCTCCCTCCCTTGCCCAGCCCCTGTATGGCTCCCATTGCCCAGGAGCCCCGATGTATGGGTGGGTGGGCGGGTGAAGTAGTAATTTGATCAGTTTATTGATTGTCAATTACAAAACAATAGTCAACCAAATTGCAATCCAGAAGGGTCAAATATGAATCCAAATAGGTTTAATTTAACTTCATAGCACATGGGGATCTCAGCACGGAGACAACGCCGCGCCACGCCAGCGCTGAGGTGGGGAGGACCTTCAGGACCCAACTTGCCACGCGAAAAGGTGACCGAAGCAGCAGTGACTGGTGAGGTGGTCGAATGGAAGGACGGGTGGACCCAGGTGGAACTTGGAGGTCCAGATGAAGGGATATCAAGGGAGGATGGTCCACCTTGCATGGTCTGGGCCCAGGAGCTTCATATGCAAGAAAATGCTGGAAATATATGGATTTCCGGGTCTTTTGCTCATAGGTTTACATTAAGTGCAAGCAGGGTTGCTTGTTTGCGCTTTGGATCCAGGGTGCCATTGGGTGCCGTTGCCGTTTTCTTACAGATCTGCAGTCTGCAGTGCCCTTGTCGATCATGCTTGCCTTTTGGCTGGTTGTCCATGAATTATGTGCTCACAAAATCTGCGATTTGTCCGGAAAAGGCAGGTCATTTTTTGGGTGTCGTGCAGGATGTGCACAGTATTTGTAAACAGCTTTAATGTGCTGCCGCGACCGCCCTGCTGTTCTGTTGGATATTTTTTATCCCTGATCGGATGATTTGCTACAGTTTGATGTGCTTCACTCGCTGCATCAGGACAGCTTCGGGTGGGTGAAGCCAGACGGCACCATCGATCATCCATCTGCAAAGCAGCGAGATGGAAAGTTGTATGTCAGCAAGAAGGACCATGAGGGAAATGGGATGAAATGGGTATGGATCAATAATAGCCAACCAACCAATACAATCGATACAGGGTTTTGACGCGCTAGAGAACCGCACATGCACATGCACACACACACACGCCCATGAACCATGGATTTTCGTACCATCTAGGAATCTTGAAGCACCCTTCCAGCTAGAGCTAGACATGGGGATTGTGATCGATTGATGTTGGACACTCCACAGCCTCAGCGTTACATGGCAATGAGAGTCCACTGCCAATTTCTCAAGATCAGGTCCTTATGACAGGTCACAAGCATTCACAAACCATAACAAACCTAAAAAAGGAAGGCGCAGTTTTGGGGACTGAATCGCAAGTGTGCTGAGATTGGACCAGGCATTTGTTTCGGTGGTACCATGGTGCAAGAGCCATGATGGGACTGCTTGTTGTTTCATTTGGTTGTGGGCTCAGTGGATGTGCAGGACATCGCAAGTGGAACAATGGCGACCGGATGCAAGGTGAGCTTCCAAGTCTACAAGGAGACCCAGCTGTCGCATGCTGTGACCACCTGTATGGAATGTAGTTTCGGATTTGAGCCATGCGATGGACCAGGATGCACAGGGACTGGGTGCTGAAGAAGTGCAGGTGCTTTGATTCATTGCTGCGGCCTCCGCCGTTTCACAGTGCATAGATATGCGGCGCGGCGGAGCCCGTTAGAAGGCACAGCCTGAGCGCTGATTTACCTTGGCATATCATTTTGGGTTGACCCTGCCAAATAAGAACAAGCAACATAAGAAGGAATGAATCCAAGCAAATCCAAAGTGTTGAAACTGTTCGGCCCTTTACCGATCTAGGAATCTAGTAGTTTGGTGTTGATTTCGCCAAGAATGCGCAGGCAGCCCGCACAGCATTGCACTGACGTGCTTAAGTTGTGCGGTCACTGGGCATATTAAATGCCAACTCAAAACGGAGCAAATAAAGTTTTGTCTTGGCACGATTTTGGGACGGCGAGTGGATTCGATCATGTCGAGAGACTGTCGTTGAGAGGATGGGAGTCCGTCGACAGTGCGGGTGGTCCAGATGATCCAATAACCTTAAAATAACAAATGCAGAAAGCATCAGCTGTTGCAATTTGAGGTGCACTTGTCGCCTCCCTCTCACTAGACGCCAGCTTTGTGGGAAAGATGACAATTCACTGATCTGCCCATCAGTGAGATATGAGCGTTTGGAGGATACTTTTTAGATCAAGCATTCTTGAAGCAATTCAAAAATTGAGCACATTTAAGCATCAGATGCCTCCAGACGCGGAAAGAAAGCACCAAAAGTTCAACGTAGTGCCAAAGCTGCATTCGCAGCTGGCAACACGTTCGCCGAGTGGCTTTGTCACAGGGCGCGTGGCCCGCTATACCTGCCGCTTGACACGTCTGGGACGTTCAGACCCGTCAAGTCTGAACTTGAAGATGTGTCACCTCTCTAACCGGATCATGGTATATCATGGTATTGTTTTATTGAGCGATTATGTTTGAAACCGGTTCAAGCCAGATTCTTCAACATCTTTTGTTGGCCCTTTGATGGAACTGCGGCTTTGTGCCGTTGTGTACGCTACAAAAATATCGGCAGATGTGGTAGGTGATCAGGGTGGGTCCCAACACATGCCTACCTGGCAGCAAAAACAGCAGCTGTGACATTGGACATTTGTTGGAACCTTCCTTTGCCCCATCCTGCTCCTACCCGTGTCAAGCCTGAAATATGGCCACAGGTTCCCACGAGGTCCGAGATGTCTTTGCCAAAGACCTGCTTTGCGAAAAAAAAGAACCAACGAAATACGACACAGAATCACAGATGCGTCGGGACGTCGCTTGCTGCTATGCTCCTGGCATCTCCTGGCTACCAAGGTGGGGCGACTTGTGACCCAACGCCTGTGCAGCATGGGGAAATTCAAAGTGAACGGTGTTGGGGCCTTGGAGCGACGGGCAATCGACGAGCACTGGCACGAGCGACTGCTGCAGGTTCTGCGCGACAAGGAGAAGGCGCTTGGATGGGTCTGGCCCTCAGGGTGGCTGCTTCTACGAGGCTGTTCGGCTTGAAAGGATCTTGAATGGTCAGCCCAAGTAGGCGCACATGATCACAGAGTAAGATATAGTAAAACCATGTAAAATCATCAATAAATACTGTAAATACTTATCAAGCAGCATTAAGAACCAGCAAGAAGCGGCTTCAGACTCAGAGGCATCCGACCTTGCCGGCCTCACGCTCTTTGAAGCAGCAAGCTACCTCAGCCTTGGCCATGTTGGTTGCCTGAAATTTCCATGAACCTCCCGTGCTTGGACATCTGTTTGGCAACAGAGCCGTTCAGGATACTCGAGATGCTTCTGCCCTCGAAGATCCTCTGCGCAGCTCGGGTTGAACGTATCCAGCCCACTGACAGATCTGGCACAACGATTTGCCAATGGATTTGTCTCTCTGATCTCATGCCCAACCACCCAGCTGCACCGGAGATCATGCTCCCTGAGGCGATGCAAGCGCTGTGGCACAAAGCCCAGCACAGAATGTCAGGGAGGAACGGAGCCGAAACATGCTGAAACAAAGGGATTAGCTGACAGGTTTCCTCCTCTCTTCGTGAATGGTTTCCCATGTTTTTTCCTGCTCCCTAGACACATGGACATCATCATATCATAATCTGGATCCAGGCAGTACATTAGACCGCTTCGAAGCAGGATTGCCACTTTTCAGTGATGCTTAATGTCTGGGGCCCAGGGTCCCATGGTGACCTCCGCTGAGATTTGCACCACGGGAGTCCCCGCCTTCGGCATCAGTGGCCAGTGGCTGCCTGAGACTTGGCATGGGGGTGGCACTGGACGCGCCAGCACTGGAGGTGGGAGAAGGGCAATCATCCAGAAACTGTGCGCGACCCAAGTTTTCCCCTTGGAGATGGATGGGATGGGGATCTATTAATTACTGATGATGCGTGCTGGTTTTTGACACTTTGGAACCACAAAGGTGGACCGCTTTGGAGTGAAGAACGTGGCCCACATTTGGTCACGCCCTTAACGGTACCACGCTGCCGCTTGCGCGGGTTTGCATTCCTCAGTCAGGTCAAGCCTCAGCGGCGCGTGTGGTCCCAAGCCACCGGCTGTTTCGGGTGGTCATTGACATGCACAACCCTCGTTTCCCCAGGCCAAAACGTCGATTTGTCCTCATGTCCTCAATAGGCGCAGCACATCGGATATCGGGCAATGTTCGACTGTGGAAACATGTGGAAACCACGTGGGGTGTGGAGGTCACAGCCCGTGAAAGGAAAACCATGGAAGACCTGCATGGATTTCAACCAGGCTCGAAGAGTCTTCAGCTGATCCTTGGTGATGTCAGGTGTGACCCGACGCGACGGCTTCCCCTACAGCATCTTAAACGGTGGCGGTGTCCTTGATGCCAAGGTCAGCCCCAGAATCGCGACGCTGGTCGATGTTGGCTCCCATGCATTCTGTAGATGGGGAGATTGCATCTGGGATTGCTTGGGCTGGGTAAGGTACTGCATGGTGCTAGATAACCAGATTTTCCATGGGTTTTCCTGCATGCAGATTTTGAGCACATTGACAGGCCAGAGGTGAAGCTGCTGTTTGTGAGATGGTGGGGCGACCTGGTGGTCTGTGTTAGGGCAGTTCAGCAGCAACACCTGCCATCAATTACGCCGGTGGCAAGGAGTGAGTGATTTCCCTTGCATTGTCACAACGTGCAGATGTTGACGAACATGCACACACGAGAGGGATTGTCAATCATGGTTTGTCCATGTATCAATCAAGAGAAAAGGTAGAGTTTGGATGAATTTGGCATGACTGATTATGCGTGATTTAGGTACTTGTAGGTGAGATAGCTGGTACTATAGCTGGTCAGCGATTTTGCAGAAGCATTTTTCGTTGCCGGTGTCGAAAGCAAGGGCGAAAGTCGCGGCTTTGGAGTGACCATTGTGAGACCGGGACAGCCGCAGCCTTGGAAGAGCTTTTTCGTGAAGCCAACGCGGCACCGTCTCATGTCTCATCAATCTCTGCCATCCCTTTCTGCGAAAATATGTGACAATGAATGGAATCAATGATTCATACTGATTCATTCCAAGGTCATGATTGATGACAAAAGTTCAGTGCACGTCCCGTAATTGCTGCAGGCTGTTTGGCGGCCCCTACGAGAACAACCGCTATCTCGGAACCCTGTTCCAGCTGGACAAGGACCAGGGTTGTACGCAGTGAATCGTATTGAAAGCGGGATGATTAGAATACAGTGTCATCATTTCAGAACTTTTTTTGGCCATAGTTGAGAGGTCACATTTGCTGTGGGAAGTGGTTCACCCGGTTGTCCGTGCTGTTTGTCCATGTTGGTATGCCATGCCTATGACGAGTCGGTAGCTTGGTCTAGGACTCGGGCACCAACGCTGTAGTGGTGGAGCCGGGTGACACTGCTGTGGGTGACACCTTGTGCCTGGGACTGCTGAGATGAGAAGATCCAGCAGAACCGATCCCCAGTAGGCCCTTGGTTGTTGTGACTGTTGCTGTTGCTGTTGCTGTTGCTGTTGCTGTTGCTGTTGCTGGTGGTGGTGGTGGTGGTGGTGGTGGTGGTGCTGGTGGTGGTGGTGGTATTTGTGTGGTGGTATGTGGTGGTGATGGTGGTGGCGATTCCCCCTTGTTAACGATTTGTTAATGACAACGTCATCGGCCCTTGCCGTCCTCATCCACCATGAACCATTCTTAACAACAGTTATCCAGGACTATCATTATTTTTATCACTTCACCGACTGTTCGCCTGAAGTGGTTGGCTGAAGTGAGCCTACAGATGTCTACGGTATGATGGGAAGCGTGCACAATACTGTTGACAAAAGGCAGCGAGGGAAAATCCTAAACTTGGGAAATGTTGGAAAATGACTTGGGGATACCTTGCAATACCTTGCAGTGGTCGTCATGGGAGAGCGCCAAAGAGCATAGATACTCAGTGGAATATCTTCTTTGGGGATGTGGGCGCTCATCAGGATGGCTACTCATCGGGCAAGAAACAATGTGAATGTTGTTGATTTGTTTGGATTTGTTCTTTTCCTTGAATGTTTGTTGGAATTGTTTTGAATGTTTTAGATTTTTTGGAACATTTTGGAATTTAGATGCCACACCACACCCACATACCCGATGAGTAGCCAGATTGGTGAGTAGCCAGCTTTGCCATGGGGTCTTTAATGAGACGGGAAAGCACATGCGACTCTGAGGAGAAGTTCTTTGGCCGGGGTTTTGGTGAGGTGCCGGGAACCTAGAGCACCCCACAGATTTGTGGAGGGTGGGGGCCAGCTGCGGCCCGCTACCGTAGGGGTAGTGGAAAGATGTGGGTAGTGCAAAGGCAGGAAGTCCATGGAATTCCAACCAGCAAAGAGAAGCGTACTGTAGCGACTGTTGTGAGCAGTTCAGTCCTTCAAGCCATGGCTTGGAACTGCTAAACTTAACCCACTTGGATGACCCTGAGGCCTTTTTACGAGCCAGTCGAAGCTGGAATTTTCCGCGGAAGCCCAAGCCACGTGCTGCAAACACCGATGCAGTGCAATGTGTTTTCCTTTCAAGGGCGGGAATTGCTGACATGTGCTGACTGCTTATGAATGAGGCTCACAGTCGTTTGATTTGACAGTCCTTTCTCTCATGTATTGCGCCACATGGCACCATTGCAACTGGGACACCAGCTGCTGGTGTTGAATGCTGGAAGTAGTTCGCTGAAGTATGCTGTCTTCACAGCGGCCCAATCAACACTGAAGCGAATTGTAAATGGCATTGCCGAAGGGATTGGGACCGCCACCCAAGCCCGCTTCAAGCATTGTGAGGCTTCGGTTGAGACTGCCAAAGACGTAGATCTGCCAGACCACCGGAAGGCTCTGGAACTGATCTTGAACGCGGTCCGAGGCGAAGGAATTGTTGCAGTGGGCCATCGAGTGGTTCACGGAGGAGAGAAATTTTCAAGGGCAACGCTGGTGGACACCGAGGTTCTCCGAGAAATTTCGGCCGCGTCTGCGCTCGCCCCGATGCATAATCCGTGGAATGCGCTTGGCATCGAAGTCGCGTTGGAAACGCTTGGGGAGCATCCCCAGGTGGCCGTGTTTGATACTGCATTTCATCAAACCATGCCACAGCAAGCGTACATGTATGCCCTTCCCTACGGCCTATATGAAAAGCATTCCATTCGGAAGTATGGCTTTCATGGCACGTCATATCAGTATGTGCTAGGCCAAGCTGCTACAGTCCTGGGGAAGCCAGTCGACAAAGTAAATCTCATTGTATGCCACCTGGGCAGTGGAGCGTCCATGTGTGCCATTAAGGAAGGCAAGTGCATCGACACCACCATGGGATTGACACCCTTGGAAGGCTTGGTCATGGGAACTCGATGTGGAGATCTAGACCCTGCAATTCCGCTACATTTGATAAATCAGCTTGGCTACACTGTAGATGAGGTCACTGAACTTCTGAACAAGCAGTCCGGCCTGTTGGGCGTATCCGGCACTCAGGACAATCGTGATGTTGAAGCTGCATATCGAGAGCACGAGCCCCTTGCAGTTCTTGCAAAGAAGATGCAAGTCTACCGCACTCGGAAATACTTGGGTGCATACATCGTAGCACTGGAGGGCTGCGTGGATGCACTTGTATTCACTGGCGGCATTGGCGAGAACTCTCATCTTCACAGGCAACTTGTGTGCGAAGGTTTGGAGAAGTTAGGCCTGGAGCTGGATATGACCCGGAACGAAGCATACGGAGGAAGTTTTGCTTCCAGTACTCGCCTTGACACTGGTTCTCGTGCCATGCAGATTTGGGTGATCCCCACAGATGAAGAACTGTCCATCGCGCAGCAGACAGCAGCAGTGCTTGCCAGTATGGAGTAGCCGCGGTGCATTGCTGTACAATTTGACACGTAAATTGTGTTGAGCAAAAACCACAGGGGCTGCCACTTGAAAATCTTTTGCCAAAGCAGCTCAACGCTAAACGCTGATGATTGCACTACGGTGAGAAAAATTTGGCATTTACACCACTTGTTTTCGTCAGATTGCACCGTTTGGCCTCTTGTCATGCTTCGTTGCTGCAGGTTATCAATGACAAGGGACAGCTCAAGCCTCAGGTTCGATCATCTTTCCAATAGGTTCAGTCGATCTTACAAATCAAATGGAGGTGGTGCTCTTCATCATTTAAAGATGTTCGAAGATGCTCAAGGCGTAGGGTAGTAGCCGTGCAGCCATTCTCTCAAAGTTTGAGTCCTGGCACGTCTGGTTTCCACCCCTTGCCACCCCTTGCCATCGCCAAGGCCACCAAGTGAAGAGGAGATCGACCAACTGCTGGCGCAGCTCGCTGAAGAACCAGGGCAAACTCTGTACTCAAAATGGGGCTGAAAGAAATCTGCTTTTGCCCCCCTTTTGCTTTTTTGGAAGGCCTATTCCTTGCAGATCTTATTCTTATAGCTTGTATGTTGCTATTTTCCTATCATTTTTGTTTTCGCTCAGGACTCTGGCTGATCCCAAGGCTGAGGCCAGGGAAGGGCTCCAAGGCTTTTGGAACCACAGAGAGTAGTTGTCCGAACTGTCAGCTTAGGTGATGATCCCAAGACCCAAGATAAAGAAATTTCGATTAGGTAAATATTTAGTAAGATTGAGTTGCATATTTGTAGATAGATAGATAGATAGATAGATAGATAGATAGATAGATAGATAGATAGATAGATAGATAGATAGATAGATATGTAGATAGATATGTAGTATAGTATAGTAATTAATGCAACTATATTTGATAAGAATTGGTTCTTTTCCAGATGTTCACCCAGAGCCGTAGATCTCTTACGATCCTGCGGCTTGAAATGGTGATCTGAGCCATGAACAACAGCAAACTACCGTGATGATGATGCTGGTGGTGGCGGTGGTGGTTTAGAGGTCCTTTGCGCTCCAAACATTTTCCACCATCAATAGCAACAAGCCAACGTCTACGTGCAAAGGGGAGCCAGGGGGGTTTTGAATGGAATGAACTGATGGGGGTCTTGGACTGATGGCGCTAGAGAGAGAGAGGGAGAGAGAGAGAGAGATGGAAAAAGGAATCCGAAACGTGTCATAACCTTCAAGTCTGGCCCCAAAAACCCAAGCCACATCAAGCCACATCTCTAGCCTCAAGTCCCCATTCCCAACTGTCCCCATCTCAAGCTCTTCAGTGAGTTGCGTGTCTAGAACGGTTGACTCTGGAGGCCAACGAACAGATCGGGAAGCGCTTAGGTCTCGCTCAGGAGACCCTAGGTGAATTCCTCAGCGCTGAAACTGGGCTATGACAGTGAATGGATGTGAATGGTGACTTCGTGGTTCTTGAAAAGGCCAGGGCTCCAGTGAAGGTGTGATATCATGAGATCCCAGGGAGATGTTGAGATCAGCCCTCTATGATAATGGACCCAATCAACTCAGGGAAAGCAACGGTTGAAACTGGGTATGTTTGTTCAACAGTTTCGAGGTCCGTTGAATTGATCCATAGAATGCCTTAGACACGAGCAGGGCATACTTGGGCATTGGCATTGATTGGCGTTCTTCAATGTGCACATTGATGTTTACTAGATTTTACCAGCACATGCGAGCACTAGTGTTGAAATATGTTGAAATATGTTGAAATAGTAACCGTACAAGTAGGTTATCATGTTCCATTCATCTTCTCTTGGGGACTCTTTTTGTAACTGAATGATCCAAGGCGAAGCGGTCAAGAATGTGGTCAGCGGAAAGGTCTTTGATGAGTCATAGGAGAAGAAGGTAGATAAAGAAGGCAGATAAGGTAGATAGTTAGAACATGTTAGAACCAAACTATGAAGATAGATGAGATAGTTTGGAAGGACATGTCATAGTTCGGTTCATAGTCTAGAGATTTAGAGATTGGAGGTCCCCCAGACAGGGCCGAAGAAAAGCGGCAGCGGCTCGGATGTTCTGCTTTGGTGGGGCAACACGGCATGGGAAATTGCCATCCGATCCATTCTCAACAATGTTACCTGGGACCGCCAGGCACGCAACCTTAGGAAGACCCAGGCAAATTTCAACACAGAGTTCGACTACCCCAGCACATTTACACATCTCACAATCACAATCTGGAAGTAGGAGGGAAAACTATGTTTTACTGGTAGATGCCTTGCACAACACCGCTACTCGACCAGCATGTTCGTCAATCAGTTTGCGTTTCATAGGCTCGCAGGTCATGTGCAAATAAGAGGCCCCAGTGATCCCCGATGAGAAATTGATTCAATGCATCGTGTCGCGCCGATGCACGGCTACTTGACATTGCTGGAGCTTTTTTTCCCTCAAGAGGCTTAAACGCTGAAGCAGGTGATCGGGTGGTCATTGGATATCACGGGTGTGGAACTGTGCGGAAATACGTTGGCAAAAGCTGGCAAGACTCGATCGCACAACAAAAAGTTGTTACTTCTTGTGTTCATGAGTTGTTTGGGGGCATATTCGCACGTCCTTCATATAACCAGTAGTACGTAGATGCCTGTGCCATACATTTCCTCCTGTATTCCGCGAGATACCATGAAGAAATGATTCAAGGCATTTAGGATGCGCATGGATGCGCTTCGTTGTGTTCTGCACCCACCACGAAGTACATCACACACCCATAGTCACATAGAGTTGTAGTAGCTGGAAGGGTTCTAATATGAGTTTGTACGCGTTGAAGGATCGTTGTATGAGTCCTGAATGACGGCCGGGGCAAATGCAATAGCTGCAGCAGCTGTTGCCAACATCCGAGCGTGGACCTTGGAACGATGCTTTGCTGATGATGATGGTGATGATGACGGTGACCAATGCTGGCTACTTAGCAAATATTCAGACATAGAATGATAACCTAAGATTCCTGAGTCCAGCATCAGCTATGAAGTGACCACCAGTGGCAAGCTATGAGCAACTGAATTACCCCAAAAAATGCACTAGTAAAAGCTCAAGCTAGACCACGCAGTTATAACATGCCATCAGCATCAGAAAAGTTTGCAGCGTATAACTAACAACGTGATGGTTGTAGCCATTCCGGATGGGTATAGCCGTCATACCTACAAAATCCTATAACCATTACTGATACCTATGCCCATAACTATGCCCAGAACATCCCATAACGAGCTGCTCATAACATCTCATCACTATGGTTGGAGCCATTGGTATAGCTGACGAGCTGCCACAACTCCACCAATCGAGGCCACCGCTGCCCAAGCTCTCGCGCAAGAGCGGCAAAGCAACGTCAGGATCTCAGCCGGAAGACAAGCGGTTGAGTCGGGAATCTCCGAAAATTTCAGGGTGGGCAGAGATTATGATATTGTGCTGTGAAATCATGAATTAGGTGGGATTATGTCCTGATAGTATGATCAATTAAGGTGGGTAAGATAGCGAAGGGGATTTTATGTTTTATTGCTATTGAAATCATGCTTTGAAGAACTCCGATCGAGCATTTTATCGAAAGGAGATTTCCACAATAACTTACTACGTTTGATCTAATGCTGGTAATGATGCAAGTGTTCAAACTCTGGAAAGTGCCCGGATCTAGTTCAAAGGTCCAGCGAACATCAGCAAAGGGGGGTTCTGCAAATGACCAATGAGTTCCTTCCAAGAAGAAGGTTTTTGCCCCACAACAATATTTTGCTATGGGGTCTTTAGCCAAGATTAGCTCTGGTGCGATCCGGTGCAGTTCCAACACCGGGTTCCGGACAAGGTTCCGGAGGGTTCCGGTGCAGATGCCCGGTGAGGTTCCGGCAGGTTCTGGTGTAGATAGCCGATGAGGTTTCGGAGTGATCTGGTGCAGAAGCATCAGAAACCTGGTGAGGTCCCAGAAGGTTCTAGTGCAGATGCTTTGTGAAGTTCCCAAGGGTTCCAATTTTTCCCCGACAGCAAAGCATTGTTTGCTTTTGGGTCTTCAGCCTAGATTGGCTCTTGTGCGATCTGGGGAAGCTTCCAGAGTGGGTTTCAGTCCAGCATCCACGTCAAGTTGCGGAAGGTTCCGGCGCAGCATCTAGATTGGGCTCAATGAAAAAGATGTTTCAGTCTGGTGGGAATGAAAGATAATGAAAGGATGCAAGAAGGGTTGCAGATGATTCATGTACAATGTTGAGGCGCGGGCAGTGTGGAAGACCACCTTTTTTCCGCAGGATGGGTATTCTCAGCTGACCACGAGAGGACCATTTCAACAGGTCAGGTCAACCATCAATGGATTGGAAGTGAGGCACATGGGCTTAACGTAGGCTGCGCATACAAATTTTGATGCTGTTGGGGATGGCACTTGAGTTTATTTTTCCCCCCTGGCCACCAATTCGTTTCAAGACACACCATGGGTGGCACTACCTTGTACCAATGAGTTTGCAATGATGTTCATCCAGAAGCAGTATATTCTTGCATTTTATGCAGCCGGATTTGCAGCCATTTTGCTGAAGGCCAGTGTAGGTACCTTTGGCACCAGGACGCAATGCAGTTGCTGCTGTTGTCAAGTCTGGTAGTGGGTATTGGTGCGCTCACCCAAGTGCGCAAAGAGGCGCCACCCAATCCAGAGGCTGTGGCATTGCCCGCCGTGCCCAATGTGGTGGCAGC
>VSDK01005752.1:74747-88596 GCA_009767595.1 Symbiodinium kawagutii
TATATATGTATGTATGTATGTATGTATGTATGTATGTATGTGTATGTATGTTATGTAATGTAATGAAATGAAATGAAATGAAATGAAATGAAATGAAATGAAATGTATGTATGTATGTATGTATGTATGTATGTATGTATGTATGTATGTATGCATGTCATGAAATGTCATGTCATGAAATGTCATGTCATGTCATGTCATGTCATGTCATGTCATGTCATGTAATGTAATGTAATGTAATGTAATTGTATGGATGGATGGATGGACGGACGGACGGATGGATGGATGGATGGATGAATGTATACACATGTGTGTGTTCATGTATATGTATATACAAATAAAGTCCGTATGTATAACAATTTCTTGCACTACATGTATCTATTTGCACGTACAGCTATGTGAGATATAGAACTAGGTCAGAGCGGAGGATAACAGAATTAGAGTTGGTGGAACCGAGAAGCACGTGGCAGAACAGGACGGAGTAAGATTGATTTCAAACGCAGCTGGGCACGATAGGTAGGCCAGACGGACAGACAAATTGGCACGCACATTGACACACACAGACACACGCACACATATATGCAAGTCCATGAACACACTCTTGACGCTACAAGTAGCATTTGCAATCTTGCAAATTGTTTACACTGCCTTGCGAGGACAATTACCTCGACTACGGGCAGTGCGACTCCCGCGGCTGGCAAACGCGCTTGCTGTGACGGAGTGGTGTTGATGTGCTGAATTCCAAATCAAACATTGGGATGTGATAGAACCCAGCATCTAGGGACTGCTGATTTAGCTGGCCACAAGATCGAAACAAAAACTATGCATGCAGTCGCTCACAAAAAGGAGACAACAAACGACAATTTGCCAGGACATACCCGGCAAATCCTGACAAGATCTCACAAAACATGGGGACAAAATGGTTTCACTTGAGATGATTGAAATATGTCGAAACCATGGAAACAATGGAACAAACCACCACTTGACAGTGGCATGGCTGCAATTCCAGTCCTGTGGCATCCTTTGGCTGTAGGTACACCCTGCCTGAGGGGGAGCTGGATGAAGATGAGATTATCAGACCTTCCCAGGCACAGGGCACGGATGGCAGGATGACACCTGTTTCGCATCGAGTCAGGGACACGAGGCATTGGCCTCCAAACAGAATAGGAAGACTCGGAGACCAGGAACTGGACAAGACATGAACGAGGTATGTTGACTTCTCCAGCTTTGTCGACCTGATAAATTGTTGAGATCAACTGAGACATGATCACCAGGGGGGAGCCAGCTCTGGGCTATGCCATACCATTCTACACCATTTTGCTTCTGTTTGCTGTTGTTTGCTGTGTGTGCTTTGTGACGAGCCTCATTACTTCTCTTCCGCTTGCAGGGAAGAGAAAAGGGTGAGCGAAGCATGGAGTACATTGATCCTCCCTCAGCAAAGCCATGATGCGAAGCCTTGAAATGTTATGGGGCACATGCCATGGCCGCCATGGCCCGAGGTGGACAATACCGAGCTTCAAGCAGATGCACCAGGTCCCTGCCACCCTGTCACGACAAACAGGGCGCCGGCCTAGCCCTGGTCAGGTGTTGCCTATCGATTCAGCTGCCGTCTTGACAACAGACCACTACTCAGTGGGCTTTGCGTCGTGGGCAGTGCATGGCAGTGCCATCAAACTTCGTTCAACTTGAAACTTGTTTTGAGTTTAAGATGTTTAACGTAAGTAAATTTTACGAATTGATCTACAGTAATACAATTGACGGATATGGCGAAGTTTCTTGCCCTTGTTATTTCTGGAAGCTGATCGCCCCTGCTGAGGGGATGAAAACCGTCCTGTCGCTTCTTGGGGCACCATCGTTAGCGGTCTACCCGCAGAGGAGGGTTGGATCAAGGTGGGGATCCTCGAGACGCCCCGTGCTATTGCTATGTATCTGCATGTGGCATGCTGTGCAATTTTGTGGTTGGATAGAACTGTATATACTATATATACATATATACATTATCAACTTTTGATGGTATTACTGTAATATATTTTATCAACTTTTGATGGTATTACTGTAATATATTTTATCAACTTTTGATGGTATTACTGTAATAATCTGTAATATAGTTTATCAACTTTTGATGGTATTGATTGGTATTGTGATAGATTGTGTTTTGACATGTTGGCATACTGGCACACACACACATCGTATTCCTAGACCGATCATGCAATCATGTTGCTGATACTGCAGTATACAATATAGTCCTACTATGCTTGGGATTGCCATCGGAGATGTTAGATTGATCATTCTGGTTACCAATCGTTGGTTATCATTGATTACCTCGTGTAGCTGGGATTTTCCACTAGAAGGAAGCCGTTTATGCTGAGAGTTGAATTGTCTTTTTGTTGCTCAGCTGCTGATTCGAGGTTGGGGAACGATTTCTACCATTGGAGGTGAACGGTTGCAAGGCGGGAAAAGCATGGAAAAGCTCGAAGGGAGCTCGGAATCTCTGGGAAGATGAATGAGATTTTGCACATGGACTTGGAGAACGCTTCCAATCCCAAGTGTCATTGCCATGTTCCGCATGTTTCTGCATTTTTTCCCTCCATTTCTGGGGATTTCTGGGGGGCATCCAGGTGACCTCCATGCCGTGCCCTCAGGTGTTGTTACATCGGGGGCCTTCCAAGTTCCGAGCTGAAAAGCGTGTGGTGCTCAGCGCTGCACGGAGCGCACCGAACGGCGAGGGTGCCCGATGGTTCGGAGGATTCAAACAGCAAATCATCGCATGCCCAAAACCGATGGTCGCATGATTTCACATAGACATGTAGACATTTAGATTCACATGTAGACATTTATGATGATTTATTCAGGGCATTAGGGGAGGTTTTTGTGTGCCGCGTTCGCGAGTTTGCCGGGGGGAAATGACTAGTCCAGCCAGGAGGCACAAGCTACTCTTTGAGACACTCGATTGGTGGATTGGTGGATCCTTGGTTGACCATGATGGATGGTGTGGCTGGCTTTCACCCAAGGCTTGGAAGACTTGAATGACTCAGAGGACTGTTGCAGCATGGCCAGTCAACCAAAATATCAACCAAACGAGCAGAGTGTGGCCATGACAGTGGGCAGTGGACTGCCATGTTGCAGCAACCGCATGGCTTCACCGTCCTTCAGACATGACAGGATGAGGCTGATGAAGTAGGAGGGCCGTGGAAGGATCAGAAGACCACAGGCTCCCGTCCTCGAAAGGAGACGCCTGAAGAGCCACTTGCTGAGTGTCCAGCAACGCCTTGCAACGCTGACGCAGCACGTTGTGTCGCCAAGGCGTAGACAGAGGCTGCTGAGGGACGAGCAGCTGAGAGCTACAGACAAGGCACGGGACAGGCCACGTGCTCCGGAGCGGTGCATTGCTTAGTGCTACCACATGCTACCACGCTAGGAGCACGAAGAACATGAACGACGCAGTCGAGAATTGCTGAGAAAGCATCAGCAGTTGCTGCAAGAGCATGGGTCCAAGATGAGTCAAGAAAACTTTGGCTCATTGAATTTCATTGACCTAACTTGGCAATTGTAAAAAGCTTGGCAATCGGAAGATGTGGCAGTCTAAGCTTCAAAGGCCCACAGCCACACACTACTCAGTCTGGGGCACTCAGTTTTGAGTTGAGTTGGTAGTTCTTCTCCTTCCTTTTCGTGCGTCCCTGTCACATTCCATAGCTTTGGTGACCCCCTTGGCCATCAGCATCCATCAGCATCCATCAGCATCAGCCTTTGCCGCTCATGCATAGACAATTGCGACCGGCAATAGAAGGCAAATGTTCATGTGATTGGAAGGTGCGAAGAGCTCAGGGCCTGAGAAGCGGATACCCAATCCCAAAAGATCCCAAAGGTAGTGTAGGTATCAATTTTGGATTTGAGTATCATATCATTTGGGGCTGAAACCTAAAAATGATACTTGTTCAAGCTTGAAATATGAAACCTCTCCAGGCTTCCAGTTGTAGTTCCTAGAAAGGATGTTGACTACATGCCTGCAACCCTTGTCCGTTTGGAACTTCAGAGTCAGATGTTTTGCATTTGGGCATCTCAACTGATTCGAGTTGTTTTGCACTCCCTCGCCGACTGGTTGCAGAGGAGGCTTCTACTGCTCGCACCCACCGGCAGGAAAAAACAATGTGTTTTGAAGGCGGGCTACAGCAGACTTAGAAAACACTGCCTGTTGGCTGTGGATTTCCAACCATGCTCGTGTGAAACAAACATGCCCAATCCCAAAAAGGATTATTGCAAGCCGCGCAAATTCTGCTTCACATTCGCACGTTTGAAACACATGTCCTTTCACGTTGGCCATGGCTAGTTGGGTGGTTTTTTGAGGGGTTGATCAAGGCATATCAGACACCAAGCCAATGGCATCAACCTTTGAAGCTTTTGAAGCTTCTGAACTGATCCAGGGGATGTTGATGGCATCCATGGCAACCCGAGGTCTTGGGTCTTCGGCGAAGCGCAAGGCCCGAGGAGATCGCCCAAGCCTTTAAGGCCGGAGGCGTTGCCGCCGACGTTTTTTTCCGCGTATTTTTGAGGGAGGGAAAGATATGGAAAGATGGGAATGGATATTGATGATATTGACGATATTGATGATATTTATGATTGACCAGTTCAGGTTGAGGGAAGTTTGAACATTTGTGGGATTCACGCAGTACTGGGACCTGCTCGTTTCATTTCCAATTGCTACCGTGCATTACCAGGCTATGAATTGCTGGATTCGTTTAATTTCTTTAAATCGTTGGGTATGAAGGAGTCGGGCTGCTTTTCTTGTTTTTGCTTTTTCTGGCTTTTCCGTGGTGTGTCACAGGGGGGTAGTTGGGCCCAGTGGAGGAAGACGGTGCTCTCTGTCCCAAACCGCTTTTGTTCGGAATACTTTCAGCGAGCGGCCACGGCCAAGTTGAATGATGGCTTGTACAGTTGTTAGGTGGCCTCCTATATGGCTATTCTCATGCAGAAGTTTGATAAGCCCACGTTCCCAGATGTCACCAGGCCTTGTGCAAGCTGTACCATCCGGACAAGGTTCGGGGGGACCAGCTGATCCAGATTCAGTTGATCTTCAATTGCAATCCGTGGCATATTCGATTGAAGACTCTGATGGGTCGTCATGGGTCGTCCTCATTTGTGATGAATCTGAAGCACATGATCTCATCCACTAGCAACAAACATGTCATCCGTATCAAATATCTACATGCTTGGTGCGTTTGTATGCGCATGTGTCTACGTGTAAATCCGAGTGAGGCCCTGGCAAAAAAAAATGTATCTACGTGTCTGTGGTATATCATTTTGTGTGAAATATGCAATCATGAATGCTTCAACTCAGAGGTGTAACAAACATGTCTCAACATAAACATTTTGTAAATCGATACATGCGTTTAAGTTGATTGATGCACAATAGATCTCCTTACATCAATGACTTCAGGCACCTTCTGATCGCGCCACACGTGCAGCCAGAGAGCGGGTCATGGCCAGGAACTGAGTCATGGCAAGGAGATGTGAGAAGTGGCTTGAGATTTTCTTGGATTTGGACAAACAGTGAAAGACATGGGATGTTTCGTAGGCATTTGCTATTCATTTCGCATCGATGTATATGTATAAGTAGGAGTTATGTATGTAAGTAATGGGATGGAATGGAACGGAACGGAATGGAATGGAATGGAATGGAATGTATGTATGTATGTATGTATGTATGTATGTATGTATGTATGTATGTATGTATGTATGTATGTATGTATGTATGTATGTATGTATGTATGTATGATTATGTATGTATGTTGACACACATACTACACACATATATATTTGATTATATTTGCTGTGCTTGCGTATGCATTACGTTTGTAGGCTATATTGCTCATAATCAACGAGTACATTAATCTTTTAGTTTTGTGAAAGGTGTATGGATGGATGACTTTTGTTGCTTGAGGCCCAGTTGAACGAGGCTCATACGGTTCTGTCCTGCCCTACACAACGTCGGGCCCTCATTTGCCTGCGCGTTGAGGGCAATCCAAATTGAAAAGTATGGGGTTATTCTAAGATACTTTAAGCCACATAGTGGTGGTGCTGAACACAATTTGAGCCCACAATGAACCATCAGGAAACAGGAGTGACAGAACATTATTGTTTTTTCCCCTTGTGGTATGGTTTTGCGTGCTCAAACACCCTGACAAGTCATGTCAATTTAGAGTTCCATGCCTGTTAAATCCTGTTGATATTAGGCTGGGCCTATGACCGGACCCTTCCGCCCTTGGCAGATGAGAAGGTTCGCGGGGGCCAAAGTGCAGACTCACAAGCCGGCCAGAGAGAATCATATCGAAGGCATGAGTTGAATTTCACAAAAAGATCAACAATGTGAAGCAACCATAAGCAATTGTAATTTCATCATCATTTCATCAATCTTAAGCTAAAGATTTCATCAATCTGAAGCCAAAGGATGCCAAAAGAACAAGACATGGGTAGAAAACGCGGCCCACGTCGCCAGCGTCGGCACCCTCAGCTGGGTCCAGGACTTGGAACTGGACCCACGGGCCGTGTCAAACTTAGCGCTGCGAACAGAGATGCGGCACGCGCCAAGGTTCGTCACCACGTCCACAGTGCGCGTAGAACTGCGTGAAGAATTGGACACTGACAGTCACACACATCTACACATGTTTATGATTGTTTATGTAAAATATCTGTTTATTTTTACACATATTTTTTGCACATTGTTATGATCACATAAATGCTTGTGTGCGCGCTTTTTTTGGGTCCTGTGCTGCACCGAAGCACAACACATAGAGCCACACCTGGTTCCCGTTCAGACCGCTGAGTCAGCCATGTGAGGTGGTTCTGCGTCCGAGTCAGGAGGTCCGGTTGGCTCAGACTCGGAGTTCAAGAGCTGCCAAGTGCAAGTCGCGTGAGACTTGGGGCGCCGCGTTGCAGGATTCTGCTGATGCCGATTTTGACTTCACAGGAGATGGCAGGTGGCGTGCTGACACTGGATCAGTGGTTAGTTTTCATGGCACTGTTTATGCCAGGCCATTCCGACATTGCAAGGGGAAGGCAGCTCGTGTAGCGAAGTCTTGCGGCAGTCGAGACAAGGTGGGGTTAGCTGCTTGTTTTCATGGGAAATGATGGAGATATGCATTTATATCCATATGCTATATAGATGTAAGCAATTACGTGTGATACATCCACCTGAAGATCAATCTCAGACTGCCAGCAATCCAGCACAGTTCGAATCTGACGCCGTCTCTTTGCAAAGCTACTGGTGACGCTTGAGGTGAGAATGGTGATGCACCAACTTGCAACTTGGCCTTCACTGGACCATGAACTTTGGACAACGAGCAACTGGGGCAGCTGGCAGCTGCAGGAGTTGCAGCTTGAGTTCCAATTAGCATTTGCACACCTGTTTTTTTTCCATTTGTTTGAACTGCTTTGCCCCCAAAGTCTTGCCCTCAAAGAGCTTCCTTCAAAGAGGGGCTCGGGGGGAACCATGGGGGACCGGTGGAAGCAGAAAAGAAGAACATGGAAGAATCATTGACCATTTCAAGGTGGGCAAGTGCCCCATGGAGTTGGCCGACTGCCAAGGGGCGACTGCCTCAGAGAACTTCCTGGTGCGCCTGGGAGACTGTGGGAGGCTGTGGCTTCCCGGTCCCAGGTAGTTCGCCACGTGGGTCCCATGACACCGCTGGGTGGCTTGGGCGAGTCCATGCCTCAGCCAAACTTACTGCTAATATTTGCTAATGCTAGAGAATCTAGAGGCATCCACATCAATTTACGATTCAAGCATCCACTTTCCAAACTTGATCGTAATCAGAAATCGTTCCCGATTTGAAGGTGTGGGCATCCGAACTGCTTTGCTCATCGCTTGAGACATCCAGAGGCAAGGCAGATTTGATATGCACTTGATATCATTTGAGAACGAGAGAAAAGCTTTGGCCACAACAGCACCCCGTAGGTTCGCGCTGGCTTCCGTGATTTCATTGTCCGGCCCTCACCGCAGCACGGAGTTGTGCTTCAAGCACTGGCGGTGATGGGCTTGCAATGTGCTCAGGTATCAAAAGTGAGAGATGCAGCAGCTGGCTCAGGCTGTTCTGATTGGGGCTTCATTGCTTCATGAAGAAACAGATGAAACAGCAAGACGAATGAAGTGTGCTGGCTGAGGTCCGCGCCAAGACATGCTGGTGGGGTAATGAAGGCCGGCAGCGAGGCTTAGCGTATCAGGTCACCAGGAAGATCGCCAGTGTGGCCGAGGCTTGCGCTATACTTCGCTGGGCAGTGGTGAACTGCTCTTTGATCTGGACCGCCTTGCACCGTTGAAAAGTCTAGGATGACATATGCAGGCAAAGCAAGAGCCGCGGCATCCGTTGGTTGCACGAAGTAGATCTAAGTATCGGATGTCAATGCTTTTACAGCCAATAAAGTTCATGGATGAACGGAAGCACGCGCATGGAAGGAACTGTTGGAGAGGCTACGAGAGGAGGTGCGACGAAGTCGTGGCAAAGCGCGGCAAGTGCGCAATGATTGGACGATGTAGCACGGAGATGCATTCACGTAAAGTGGCAAAAACCAAACGCAGTTGGAAATGAAGTTAATATGAATTGATATAGAGAGCTAGATCAAGACTCAATATGTGAATGCTGACTTTTTGTTGTGAGTTTGGCCAGCCATAAGTCTTTAAGTTCATGGTGATGTAGTCCATCATTGCCATCAGGCGGATGTTCGCATAGCCCAAATTTGCCTGATAGTTTGGTGCCCCAGATGAGTGTGGCATCCTGTGCCTTTGCAACAAGAGAGTTCCGTGACCGAGAATTCGGTATTAGTGAGGGGGGCACAAAATCTCTGCGATGTTGAAAAGCCATGCGCCGCGATGCTTGTGGGCCTGCGAGTGAACCTGACAAAACTCAATATATATCAATAACCAAGTAATCATAATCAATGAATCCATGAATCAAAGAATACCAATGGAAAATAATCATCAATAACCCAATAATCATCATCAAATAACCCATATGAATGTAAGGACCCGGCATTCCAGAAAACATCTCCATGGGGAGCTAAGGACCGAGAGTACGAAACTCCCAGCGCCGCACCAAGATCTGCACAGTTTGCTCGCCTGGAGTTCTGCTGTTTGACCTTCTCCTTTGGTCACTAAAGGACAGTTTTTGAGCAAAGGAGAAGTCTTCCTAAACATATTTTGCTGTTCAGGAAGACTTCTCCTTTTGTCACACATGTTCAACATTTTTCAACAGTACTCTGCAAAATTCTGGTGGACTCTTTGAAACACTTTTCAGTAGCCCATGATTTGCATTCCATCACCAGGTGCTGCCACGCGCAGAGCCCTGCGTGAGTTCGCAGATTGGCAGCGTGCCAGCGCACAATTGCGGCGCCACGAGCCCACGGAGATTCTGGCGTTCGGACGATTGACGGACTTCTTTCAGGCCCTGCACGGTAGGCCTCAGCCACGATATGTAAGCGTTGATGCATGTCTTTAATGTGTCTTCATCAAACCATAGGGGTTGGGCTCTATGGTCATTCATCATGGTCCTGGTGCAGTGAGGGAGCTGTTCATGCCATTTTCTTCTGCCGCACAATGTTCAAAGTCTTGTCACATCTTGTTGGTGAACTTTTTTACGTGCTGTGTGCGGTTTGATTGTGCTGTTACGGTAGGGTTCGGTTCAAGCATTGAACTGCAGGGAAAATAGTCATGGTGTGTGAGAGAGGGGGCACCTCGTGTCTCCAAGGATTCACTCCATTGCAAGCCATCAATTTCAGGCTCATCATACCTAATTACCTGACGCAACGAAGCTATATGGAGCTATGGTATTAGGAGGGAAGACTGGACTGATCATCCGCCTGTACCTGCCAAAGTTGTGATGCTCTGAAGCTATTCTACTTCCGTGTTTTCTCGACCCCATTGTTTCGATGATGGCAACTGGGCAAAGCGACGAACTTGGCATGTGGAAAGGAACAACGGTCATCCATCATTTTCCAGCATTTGACTTCGCGCCTTTGCTTCTAATGCTGGCATAAGACCGCCCTTGCGCGCACTGCTGTGCGCAATATCATATCAGTTGGCTCTATTTTCATCCTTTGCTGTGTGCCCGATGTAAGGTTCTAACATGCCATAGCTACACCCAGCCATACTTAGTGATGCACTATGCTTCAACATGCTTCAACTCCTCGAAACATTCCCGTGACTATGGTTTGCTACCAGGTCGTTCTGCCAATCCGTACGGATTCCCTTTGGTTCGCTGATTGGTTGCTGTTCAATTTCTATCAGCTATCCTTCTACCGTCAGGTACATAGCTAATATTATATGATTGAATGCCAATATCCAGCACTGGATTGCCAGCAGACGTCTTTCTCTGTTCCATTTTCCAGCACTGGATTGCCAGCTTGAATTAAGCCACCTGAAAGATCCTGAAAGTGACATGCCTAATGCTGCCTGCCACCAGGCTTCAGCTGAAGGAGGTCGCCCTGGGCTTAGGTGATGAAAAAGATCAAATTGTTGACGCTTTGTGCGGCTTCTTGAGCCGCGCAGGAATACCAGAAGGTGAGATCCAGTTACATTAATATCATGCACATGAACACGTAGCACCAGATCCATGCATGCGTGCATGTCAGTCTTAGGGGTAATGCCTTTGCATTGGGGCACCTGAAAATACTCAATACAAATGCAACATGGATACTTAATCTAATCCACACCGTTCAGCCTAGGTGCAGCCGGATGCCATGTGTTCATCCAATGTGACACACATTGGGAGGGCTGCGCGGGTGATTGCAATCGGCTGGCCAGCTGACACCTCAGGGATTTCAGTCAGGGCGTGGGCCGGCTCATTTTTAATACACCCTCCGGATCCCTCCGGTGAACTATATAACCTGACAATGGAAAATCCACGATTTCTAGCTGATTTCCCAGGGTTTCCTCAATCAAACGGGTGATTTTCCATTCGAAAGGCCACCACGATCCACCCTGCGTTTGTGGGCTAAGTTGATCTCATCATGTATTCCAAGCCACCCTTGAAGGCGTTTCGCCCAGGTCGCGCTTTGTGCAAGGATGGGTTGCTGGCCCGGCTTGCCGAGAGCACAGGCCACCGAAGAAAGCGGCTTGCAACGATGGGGATGGTAAGATCGCTCTGCAGCCCAGCCACGTTGCTCCAGATACATTGGATGCAGAGCTTCCCAAGGGTGCCTTAGTGCCAGGGTCCTCAGTAATCCGAGCTTGGCATTCCACTGCTTCACGGCCCTGTCTCGTAAGGGCGCCGTTCCAGGGAGACCTTGCTCCCAGACAGGAGATGGCCGTGCTCGGCCACATGCATCACAGCATGTCACAAGATGAATCGTATATGAATCATGCTGATTGTCAGTCTCGTTCCTATTGTATCATATTATCGTCGACTGCCAGATGCATAATTATTTGTATCCATCATTCATTTTTAATCACCGCGCAGTACTCATATTTGTTGGGTCCCATGCAAGTTGCATCAGTCATGATGCAGCATTCGTTTTCAACATCATGTCACGGATTCATGTCCATGATGTCACCAGTAGTGTTTCATTCATACTCGCAATGCATCGTCATTCCTTGTTTTCTCCCCTTGCTTTGCCACCTTCCGTGCGGACAGGAGATGCCCGGCATGAAGCTGAACGCCAGCGATGGGAGTCCATTCCCCAGGGATCCCTGGGGGGGTGCGGCAATGCCACCTGGTCAGTTCGTGGCGCGCTGTCGGTCGATGATGTTGATTATTGTTAAGGGCACCGCCTGGCATGTAGGCTCAGGCTGTAAGCCATGATCGGGATTCCAACCAGAACGGCAAATTCAGAGTGAGTAATGATGAACAGTGTAAATCCAATGTAATTAATCCAACATGTTTGTTGCGGTTGTTATATAGTGTTGTTGGTGATGGTTATTTGATGGAACATTTTTCCCCAGATAGCTGACAAGCTTTCAGGGGTTCTTACTTCTCTGTGGTAGGGCCTCGAATCGGCGCTTTTGTTTGCCGCTGCTCTGCCGCTGCTCATGCTTGTCTCCCTTTGTCTCTCTTTGTCTACCCTTTGTCTCCCTTGTGGCTCTGGATCGGCGCTTTGTTTGCCGCTGCTCTGCCACTGCTCATGCTTGTCTCCCCATTGTCTCCCCTTTGTCTCCCTTTTGTCTCCCCCTTTGTCTCCCCTTTGTCTTCCCTTTCTCTCCCCTTTGTCTTTCCTTGTCTCCCTTGTGGCTCTGGATCGGCGCTTTGTTTGCCGCTGCTCTGCCGCTGCTCATGCTTGTCTCCCTTTGTCTCGCCTTTGTCTCCCCATTGTCTCCCCTTTGTCTCCGTTTTGTCTCCCCTTTGTCTGCCCATTGTCTCTTCTTTGTCTCCCTTGTGTCTCTGGATCGGCGCTTTGTTTGCCGCTGCTCTGCTGCTCATGCTTGCCTCCCCTTTGTCTCCCCTTTGTCTCCCCTTTTGTCTCCCCTTTGTCTTTCCTTTGTCCCTTTTGTGGCTCTGGATCGGCGCTTTGTTTGCCGCTGCTCTGCCGCTGCTCATGCTTGTCTCCCTTTGTCTCCCCTTTGTCTCCCCTTTGTTTCCCTTTGTCTCCCTTGTGGCTCTGGATCGGCGCTTTGTTTGCCGTTGCTCTGCCGCTGCTCATTCTTGTCTTCCTTTGTCTCGCCTTTCTTCCCTTTGTCTCCCCTTTGTCTCCCCTTTGTCTCCCCTTTGTCTCCCTTGTTGAACTGTTGGCCACGTACAAGATTTCCTTTCTGCGCTGAGTTGTTCAAATGCTGGACCCAAAAGAATCCTTCAGATTACAGGGGGGCAGGGCGGGATAAAAATACACAACCTAAGATCTATGAACATATTATTGTAAACAAACCATGCAGGTCAAAACACAGGTTCATGGTATACACCTTGGAAATCCTTGTGCTCAATGTGCCCGCTATCTGGGATCTATGCTAGTGTAATTCTCAGCTCAGGTGAGTTGATCTCCACCTTGAGCATTGCTCACCTGGGTGGCCTTCATGTGGCGAATGCCTCAGTGGGGCCAGGTTTGGACGGGCCGAAGGAATCGCCATGCCGTCAGGGGGAGCCCTTCTTTTCAGCTGCCTACATCTCAGAAATTCTCAGAACAAGAGAGGCAAGTGACCGAATTGTAAATGTCTTGTCCATGTGAGACAAATGTTGATGCTGACTCCTACCTGCTAGTTGTTGCTAAGTGTTTGCAACACCAAAAAAGAGGCGACTTGACCAAAGGAACTTGAGGCAGAAAGGCAAAGCAGCCATATTGCACCAAATGTTTGCTTTGAGTGGGTGACCTACTGATCAATTTTGAGGCTTGGACATTGGCTACTTGGCCAGCTGAGTGCTTCAAGCCGCCATCCTTACAGCCTGTAGATCATCCACTGCTGGAGCCCCGAAGGACCCTGACAGATTGCCGCTGCTTTCCAGTGTCTCTTGTGATGTTTGTGGCTACTCAGGCTAAGCCGCAGAGAGGATGCGTCAAGAATACGGATTGTTGGCAAGGACAGGCCATAGATTTGTTCGTATTTGTTCCAACAGAGTTGGTCGCGTTTTACTTCGGGAGGCCATGGGAGGTCCTTCTTTGGAAATATTCGCGACATTCATGAAGTGTGCACGGACCGCTCAATCCAATCAGGAGCGTGGTCTTGCAGTTTGGCTGGTCACTTGCGCCACACGGATAGCTGTTCTTTGATTGCATTTAGCGGATGGCACTTGATACTAAACCAGTGTCCTTCCTGTTACATGCTTTTCAGCAAAGTGGAACTGATTAGAAATGGATCCATGATGATTCATTAATTACATTTTGTCGACTTGAACCGGTGTCAAAGGGAAAACATGGCATCAATTTTGCAAGAGGG
>VSDK01005752.1:97798-109455 GCA_009767595.1 Symbiodinium kawagutii
ATATATATATATATATATATGCTTTGAATAGATATAAATAGTAGTATATGACTGTATAATACATCAGAATACTGTAGATGAATCACTGGAACTGATTATCGCTGTCATGACTGCACTGGACCTTTGGCAAGCTACAGAAGTTGAAACCCCCTGATGACCGCGGGAAACTGGATTTTCTGTGATGTTCTAACCGTCATGTACCGTCGAGATGGTTCTTGCCGTTGCCTCTACGGATTTTTAGTCCCACTCTAGTGCCCACGAGTGACTTGGCTGAACAACTCTGGCTCGGTCCTGCCGCGTTTGGCTTTAGCTTGGCAGTGGTAGTGGGTGCAAGGCACTTCCCGGGCGACTGTCGGCCAGCGCGGGTGGAGCTTCCTGCAATTAGTTGTCGCTTTGTTTGCTCTGTTGCTTATGGATTTGTGACACTGTATGGGGCCGCCCAAGTAGCTGCGCAGTGAAGTGCGTCACAGTCAACATCAGTCAACACATCCCATACGAACAGGATAGGCTAGAGATGGCTAGAGTCTACTGGAGATTTTCACGAAGTAGTTTTTTGTACGTTATTTCTCTGTTTTTAAAAATGGGATCGCAATGAGCCTGCAGTGCCCTTGGCCTTTCATGATGCCAACAATGTGAGCGATCCAAAGGCAATTACAGGATTGTTCATGCACCCAAGGGTTCCTTTATTTGGCATTTTGGTTTTGTCGGCCAGCAGTTGGCATGTGTTCGGTAGCCGGGTAGTTTGTGTGTCTTTCAGAGTCATGTGCTGTCCTCAGGGATGCCGACGGAAGCCTCCAAAAAGAGGAAGGAGCCTGAACCTGTGGAGGCACCAGCAGCAGGTCTTTGCATCAAAACTGCTGTGGTTCGAATGCTTTCCTCATCCAAGCTTAGGACCTGGGCCTCGGTGGGCTGTATGACTTTCTTCCACCACCTGACCCAGAGAAAGATAAGGCGAGCTGCTGCAAGCTTCGGCACAACGGGCAACACTTCCATACACTTCTCGGTTGACATGTGGGTCGGGTCATCCCACCTGATGTGCATCACATTGACATCATGTTTCCACCGCCCATTTTGGAACCTTTGGATTTGGATGTGAAATTGCTTGAAGTCCATTCACCATCCGTTCACCATCCCCTGTGAATTCATTTCACGTTGCAAAGGCCACTGCAGCCAAAGCAAGGAAAGCTGCAGAGGCAAGCACGAAGCCAAAGCTTCCTCCCACGGATAGGCCAGCTGCAGGATACTGGGAGGAGTGGGTTCAAAAATACATCGAAGTACCACGAAGAAACAAGAGAGAGACCAGAACTGCATCGCACTACCATCATCACACATGGTCAAACGGCATTTTTTACAGAAGCGAATGCAGGTACCAAGGCATTCAAGAAGTGGAAGCTCTAGGACAACCTTCATACAAATACTTTTCATTTCTTTCTATTAGCAATATTAATTACTCTCATTATAGTTATGTAACGTTATATATGCAGATGCGGTATGCGGGAATCCGTAGGAAGGTATATCCTTTAAGCATATCGATGTACCCCTTGTGGTCGGGTGGCAGTCAGATGAAGCACCAACTCACTGAGCTTTCAGGTCGCGGGTGATTTTCCTCGATGTCGACGGTGTCCTGTTGCCAGCTGGCAGCGTCGAAATGTGAGGGCCTGAGTCGCCAAGGGCTGGATTTGCTGGTTCACTTACCGTTGACTTCACAAGAATGAGCACATCCCAGCTGGGTGTGGATTTCTAAATGTTAACTTGTAGCCTTATAGCTTAATATACTTAATGTATGTGATACACACAGTCAAATGAAAGCGTGGGTCTCGTGGCCCATCATCGCGCACAGGATCTACATTGACGGTGTGATGTTGCCGGTGCGGGCAGCAAAGGAGGCTGACTTTAGCAGGGTTGCCCTCTCAAACCTGCGCTCGATCGTGCAACAGCCAGATGCTGAGTGCATGTGGTTTGGACCTGACATTTGGAA
Organism: Symbiodinium kawagutii; assembly: GCA_009767595.1. Classification (NCBI taxonomy): domain Eukaryota; class Dinophyceae; order Suessiales; family Symbiodiniaceae; genus Symbiodinium; species Symbiodinium kawagutii. Next base: position 99,777 of record VSDK01005752.1, read on the forward strand.
TGCGATGTGATCCGACGCAATGAATCGCCATACAAAAAAAGGAGTCACAAAATGTGCAGTATCTGGATGTCGTTGCTGTTGACTCGGCAACTCGTGGCATCCGTTTATATCCATTTATAAGATGATGTCAATCATGTCGTATGTTTTTTTGCGTGTGCACTGTGCATGTGTGTGTGTACTATTGTGGCTGAAGATTTAAGAAAGCTTGCGCTCACAATGCAAGGACTCGGAATTGCTAAGAAGTGAGTATGGCTCAAAATCTGCGTCCCCGGGAGTAATACATCACCAGCATGATTATATGTGGTGAGAAACTCGTAGAATTGGGGCTTCTATGCACGTTAAGTAGAACGTATACATATTGAAAGAGCCATGTCTAAGTTTAACTTGAGAATTGATGCATCACGTGCATCGTTTCAAGTGTGCTTGCCAGTGTTGCCCCTAAATATCATTCCACTTCAAAGCTGCAAGGATGTTGTATTTGATCAGACCTGAGCAGCATTTAGGACCGGTGCTACCATTGTCGTGTCCTCCGAGTGGCGGCGGAGAGAGGAGACCTGACCCGCAATCCCCTCGTGAGCAATAGCACCGTGACTGACCTTAGCAACACCAGTAAAGTCGGTAGCAAAGGTAGCAGTAGCAGGTGGTACTGGTAGGTAGCAGGTAGCAGGTGGCAGCTAGCAGTCTAGAGGTAGCAGTGGCAGCTAGCAGTCTGGAGGTAGCAGTCGCAGTGGTAAGTAGTAGTAGCAGCAAGCAAGGTGTCGGAGTCCTTGCAGTGACGAGCATCCGTAAAGATCTCCCGAACACTTCATTTGGACTCATTTGGTTTATTTGGTTGATTAGTCATGTCAGACTGATTCTTCAAAGGTTTCTGCAGCATCAATGTTTTCACATGCGAACGCGACTGCTGGAAACCTCACCAGCCACTGCTCCTGCAGGAGATGAGAGACAACATTCGGAGGACCCTCATGACTCAGGACAGGCACAATGGTGTTCCCAAGTTTTCCTGCACTAGATGCACTAGACGCCTTTTTAGTCATTCCTCCTCTCGTTTTCTTGAAGGAACCTGATTGCTTGAAAGGAACATTTATCGTGTTTGATTGCGAGAAGTAGACCAGAGTTGCTCAGTTGCTGCATCGGCACCGGTGCTTCAGCCCAAATGTACCTGCAACAGATCCTTGTTTTGGGTTCGCTTCGGCCAGGACATCCCCGGGTTCCAAGACTCGACGCCCATTTTCCAGCCATCTGCGGAGTTGATCAAGCAGAGACTGGACCAGGTCGGTTGAGCTCCAGGGTACACCTTGGGCCCGGTGGGGCCACCGGGATCGAGTTGCAGTGAGCTTGTGGGGGTTGAAAATCTGCATCAAGGTTGACTCCTAGGGCCAAGATTTGCCAAGATAGCTCTCAAAGAGCGTAAGGTTATACCAAAGTACAGCGTCAATTTGGAATTTGCAACCCACACTGCACGAATTTGCAACCCACACTGCACACACAAGGTGTAGTGTAGACCAGCAGTGTCACCAAGAAATCCCCACTGAAAATGGATTCTGAGTAGCGAAGCGGCGTAGCAGCATCGCCATCATCGGCCCGAGGCTATCATATGGGCAGAGCGGCGAGCACGGGAAATAGGGAGCTGGCTCAAGCAGCACAAAGAGGTCAAGGCGCAAAGAGCTGTTGGTTCTCACTCACCATGAATTGCTGTTGATGTCATGCCTTGTTATGTCCCCATCACTTGTTGACGTTGGTTGGCCAATCCGCCCTTCCTGTTGCTGAACCCACTCAAAAAAGAAACCTTTTATGAGGGGAGGGGGGGATTAGACGAGTTTCGCAAGAGAAAGCAGAGATTTTCACATGATTTGTTGGTCCCACATGATTTCTCGCTTCATCACAGCCACGCTCCCATCCAATTCAGCTGCTTTCGCCACGAAGGCATGGGTGGCCATAGATGATATCGACTTCAGCTGGGCAGACAGCGTGAAGGTCACAGGGACACCCCTGATGAAGTCTGATGCTCAGATTGAGACCTGAGGTCCCTTCAGGATCCATGAAAATTCATGGGGGTTGTGGCTCAAAATGGTTGACACTTTAATGGAATTATTGGAATTTCTTTTCCGGCTCGTCGCAACATGTTCCCGGCGCACCTTTTTGGAGCGCTTGAATCAACGCAGTGTGGCAGTGCCTTAGGCATCGGTCAGTCCTGACGAACCCCAAGCATTGCATAACTGAGAAGGCTGGGTGTCCTGGGTCCATCTGGGTCCTGGGGATTCATATCATTTTCCAGCATTAACTGTGCCACTTGGGGGGTTTTTCGTGCTGAACCTTCTTACAAGTCCCCTTGCAGGATGCTGATGAGGCAGTTCGTATTCTTCTCAATCCTCCTGTCATCGCACCTGGTGAGGAGGTGCTGAGAAGTTGCGACAATAAGTGACAAAACGGTATCATGCAATACAATATGATACAGGTATGGATGCAGATACAGATATAGATACAGATTTAATACAAAATCAACATCTATGATTTGATGGAGATGTAATCAAATAATTAGTCTATATTATCAATATAATTCTAGACATGTGTTTGTGTGTGTGTGCATTTCAAACCTGCTTGACTTGCCTTCTCCCCATATTGCCCCAACCTCTTTGATTGCAGGCAGATGCCATCGCGGCAGCCAGATATCTGACTGAAGAAGCACTGGCCAAGTGTGCAGGTGCTCCCCTGATGTAAGAAGCGCTGCAGCATGGTACAGTCCCCACAGCCTGAACTGGGCGATTCGGTGAGGGTAGCTGTCATTAGCTGTGGCTGGCATCAGAGCTTCCAAGAGGAAATGCAACCAAACTACAAAAAATTGGGATAGAGAAGTGGTTGAGCATGGTTGAGCTTATTTGGTGTTGGTGATTCTGGCAGGGCATGGCACACTGTGCTTTAGTGAACCCATTTTGTTCAAGCTCAGTTTGCTACTTGGCCTCAGCTAGGCACTAGAAGTGGCCAGGGAGAAAAAAGGTGTCACGGCGGAGCCATGCACTGGGTTTGGCGCGTTGCAACTGCAGCTCAATGGCTGACGTAGGAGCTGCGGCTAATGTATGGTGAATATGACGAATTCATGTGCCCTGACACATGAGGAATCATGAAGAATCCTCAATAATCGTAAATATAAAAGGTGCACTTGGATATGTTGCTAAACCTGTCCACCTTTCAACTTTCATTGCTGGAGGATGTCTTGGATTGAGAAAACACTGAAACCTCAGGGGATCACCTGATGACAGCGACCTTTCTTCACCGCACTAAGGATGCTGGTGGCGTGCTTTGCTCAGTGCTGCACATGTTCGGCGTGTTTTTTCCACAGCTCCAGAACTTTCCGCTCCAGCGCGGCACAACAAGGACCGCAGCTCCAAACGGTCCCGCAGCTCTGCTATGGCGGAGCCGCTCTGCCCTCGTCAGACCCACAGATTGCCACAGCAGTCAAGTTGGTTCACGTTGGTTCGTTGCTTCGCTTGCTGCATTGGTGATGTTGCCATGTAATGCCTCCTTGCATTCTCGGTGGTTTGATCAATAGACTCTGCATCTCCAAAAGGCTTGGAGTTGGAGGGAATAGTTAGAACCTACAAATCCAAGGTCAACAAGTACAAACTGAAATGAATGAAGTTCCTTGTGCAAATGTCCCGGTCAACCAAAGATCGATACAGTTAGGACCCGTTGGGGCTGAATGAATGAAGCAGATCTTTGTTGCCACCTTTATGCCTGTGAATCGTTTTCGCCATGCCGATCAAGTTTGCAACGGTTGCAAGGCTGTGGCTCGACCATTGCCACCGCATTGGGTTGGAGCCATAGACAACCATGGCAGCTGCTTCAATCTTGCAACTGTCCAGCAGGATCCAACAGGTCTTTCGGGACAATGAACATAACATGGATGGACAGCCCAAACATGCGATCCCTTGGAAGTTAAGTTAATTGACTTTTGAAACAACGACTTTTTGAGTGAAAAAGTTCTCGGGGTCCTTGATGGTCCTTGCGTTTGGCAATGAGGCTTCAGAGTTTGCGCTCTCTGTCGATGTTGAGGGCGTACCTTCTGCCTTGGGTAGCTGCGAAATGCTATGGGGCGAGATGTATATAGTTGGGAGCTGACTTTTCACAAGGAGAGTGACAAAGATGGACAGATAGACGAATCAGTGGCCAGCATCACATGAGCCAGCTCCTACCTACCGTGGCTGTGCGTCATGGGCGGGCAAATCAGACATCTAACAGATGTGTTGCGCCCCGAGGTTTAAAAAGCGAGAAACCTTCCACTCTGAAATCAACTCTTTCTGCGAAATAGTCATAACCAAAACTGAAGCGACGCATACCCACAGCTGTCAAGCATTTTGTTGGTGAGACAGGGGTGCGGGACAAACCTGGTGGAAATGATCGATTGCAAACCCAAGCGGAGGGTCATGTGTTGTGGGAACAAGCAGTCCATGTGCCAGGTCAATGACTTTGACCGCTATAGCATGCTGCAGCAATCTAGGTGGTTGTAAACATTTTTCCCTCGTAGTTGGCGATGCTTGGTAGATATGTTGATGTACTTTGGGATGGCGAAACTAACGACCAAACAGCTATCTCTGATAATCTCTTGGAAAATCCACCAATTGCTGATGGTTTCCTAGGGAATCTCTATAAAAATATGGCGATTTTCCATTGCTATGTCCGTTTTCCGCCTGACTACTGGCCTTTCCGTGGCTCAATGCTACAAAAAAGGTCGATGAATTGCGTTTCCAATCATTTGAGGTATCCGGGCAAAGCAGTTTCATTACCAACCATTGTTAACCAGCTACCGACCTCTATATACCAGTGTTTGCCATTATAATAGTGGATGTGGCAAACCATATTGCAGTGTAACCTGTGCGTAAGAGTACGCAACCATGTGTACTTTTGACCATTGTAGACATTTGTAGCCAATTGATCGATATGAAAAGCCGCAGGTCGATCATCGTTTGAAAGCCCGATGATTTGAAGCCATGGAATGCTCGGAGTGGATTCTGTTAGGTGACAAGTCTGGAGGTTCACATGAGCCGATGCTGACCAACAAGGGTGGCACTCGGATCCTCAAGCCGATTGACGAGGCTGATAGGCCAGCGGTTGCGCTTGGTAGCAAGGGCTTGGTTTGCACCCACACATCTCTGGGCAAAGTGCTTTTCGAGCATACTATCATCATGAAATCCATGAAGAAAAGCAATGCGGCATTGGACTCTCATTTTTTGATATGAAATGCCAACAACCTATGACAACAATCTTCAGAGTCGTTCTGTCCCAACTGCTGCGTATGGGCATGCATCCGACTTAATGTGTTTCTTGTGGAATCGGTACTGTAATGTGCTTTTGTGTGGTGCTGTCCCCTTGTGGCATGTGTTTGGCAACCATGTTCTCTTTGAAGCACTTTCCACTCTGGTTTGCTGTTTTGGGTTGTTTCCCTTTTGGGTTGGGGCCAAAATGAGTTTCAAGATCTATGTTTTGAGAATGTGCTTGCGGTCATGACCCACAGGGTGACATGACAATCCTTGACCATCCTTGTCCCATTTTGGACTTACTTCAATCTTCATTTGTTTTGTGATCTCTTGTTCCTTTTGTGGCATAGCATTTGTATTTCCGATTGCGATGGGTTCTACAGCATTTCGAGCTTTATATGCTGATGGCTAAAGGGTCACTCTTTTGCAAAACGATGTTCTGAGCTCCTGGGAAACTGATGATCTTCCACATCTGTCAGTTTACCATGGTAGAACCGATGGTTTGACACATTTCTGTAGCGATTTGACTCGTGCTAGCATGGTCAGACGTCTCAGACATGCTCAGCACATCTCAGCACAATTCCACCAATGAAAAGCAACGGTTGTACAGCACCTGCATGAACAGTGAAGTGTTACCGCCATACTGTTCGAAAGGATCCAGTGGTTGAGCTCCAGGCGAAAACGGTGGTTCGGTCAATCTAAAGACTCGTTGTTTTGGGTAAATGGAAAGTTGCTGCAACGAGGGGAGATGGATCTAGATGCCCTTCCTGTCATGCAGGTTGTCGCAGAGAGAGGTTTTGGCATACAAAGCCCTTGCCAAATCTCCGCTGGGACCATTCACTTGTACCTTCCATGGGGTTCGAAAGATAGGTGATCTTCAATATATGGAGCTTGACAGTGCTTATGCGGGTATGCAGGGGCCCACTGCTACCCTGGACATCAAGATCGGGAAGAAGACGTGGGAAGACGACGCTTCACCGGCTAAGGTGGCCAAGGAGTCTAAAAAGTTTGACGAAGTTTATTCGCAAAGCAGTGCCATGGATGGGTTCAGGGTGGCTGGCATGAAAGCAGGCGATTTGGTACTGAACTCCAGTAATTTGAAGGCTCGATTCAGCTTGAAACCCGAGGAATTCGGAAGCTGGTTGTTACCAGCCTTTTTCTCCAGCTCACCTGGCTTCGGACCCTTACCAGCAGGTGTTGGCCAACAGCCTGCCCCAAGGGACTCTGACATTGATATGCTGGCTGCTGCAGATGTTCTTGGGGTGTTGCACGCCATCAGTACGGCAGCGGAAATTGGCTTTGGAGGGACTCTGAGGGCTTCCAGCCTGCTCTTCACACGAGAAATGCGCTTGGGAGGAAGATGTGCGGTGCATTTGATTGACTTCGCACATTTTTCCCCAAACGGAGACCGTGATGCAAATTTCTGCGACGGCCTCCAAAATCTGCTTGGAGTGTGGCAAGCATGGTGCGCACCGTGTCCAAAGTGCCCACCTGAAAAAGCGTGGTGTTTGTGCTGTGGATCACGCAAATAAGATAAGAAAATGAAGTGCGCACCACAATGCCCATGGGTACCCCAACTATCGGAAGATATCCTAATACCCACATGAAATTAACAGGCAGGACACCAAATAAATCAAATAATTAAACCATTATAAAGAAAATAAAAATATAATGGAACCTATAATTCGAAAAATATTATCTAAATAATATGTTTTATATATATTAAAATATATAAATAAATATTTAGAAATAATATAAATAATTTATATTTATATATATATATATATATTTGTTTATTTATATTAATCAAATATACTATATAGATAATTTAGTATTAAAATACAAATAACATATATATATATATATATATTACTATTCTTAAAATATAAGTTCAAAATATATATATATATATAATAATAATAATAATAATAATAATAACAATACTTATTTTTTCTAAATATAGTAAATTTATATGTTTTTAAATCTAAATAATAATATTAAAATTTTATTATATTAACAAATAAAACGGAACCGCCTAAATTCGAATTTGCTCAGGATGCGCGTCCAAAGTACTGCAATGTCCGAAATTTTGCAAAAATTATTGACTTTTTGACACTGTCCCGAACGACCAAATTTTTGGAAAATTTCGGGGTAACTACCTCGAAATTTTCCAAAAATTTTGGGGTTTTGGACGAAGAGGACTTCTTTCTTCGTTCCTTTTCGTTTCTTTTCTCGGAGATCGCTTCTCCTGTACCCTGGGCGGCTTCGATCTCTCGAACATCATTGATTTCTGGGATGCTACGAGGGAGCAACAATTTTTGGAAAATTCTGACAAAAAAAGACGAAATTTTCGGAAAATTGTTGGGTTTTGGACGCTGTCCTAAATCCAAGAATTTTCGGAAAATTTCGGACCTCTTTCGTTTTTGTCCGTGCGAAAATCAAAGAATTTTCGGAATATTTCGTTGCCTCACCATGTGCTTTTTCAGTCCTTTCAAACCACGGCAGACAGTAATTTGTGTATTCGAGTCATTGCAGCCATGCATACTTGCACTTTGTTTTTGTCAGACAGTTCAAAGCACGGCAGACAAGAACTTGTGCATTCGAGTTCATGCAGTCATGCACATTTGCAGTTTGTTTTTATCAGACAGTGACCATGTTGCCATGCTGCAACCATTCTCAGCTGCTCGCCTGATACAGGGTACGCTTATCACATGAAACAACACACTTTGCTTTCAAAAGGTCCATCACCCTTAAAACAATACCACATGACAATAGGACAGACCTCCCACAGCACTACAGTGCTTTACCTCCACCATAGATCTAACCCCCTACCAACAACATGAATCTCATAACCACCACCAACATCCAACCACCAACAACCAATAACCAACAACGAATAATCAACAGCCAATAACTGACCACCATGAACCAACAACCAATCACCAGCAACTAACAACCGATAACCAACAACCAACAACGAATAATCAACAACCAACAACCAACAACCGACCACCAAGAACCAACAACCAATAACCAACAACTAACAACCAACAACCAACAACTAAAAACCAACAACCAACACCCAACAACTAATCACCAACCACCAACAACCAACAACAAATAGCCAACAACCAACACCCAACAACCAATAACCGACAACCAAGAATTAACAACCAACAACTAACAACGAATAGCTAACAATCAACAACCAACAACCAACGAAAAACTAACAACCAGCAGCTGTGAGAACCGATAACCGATACCCAGCAATAAACAACCAATAACCAACAACGAAATACTAACAACCAGCAACTAACAACCGATAACCAACACCCAACAACTAACAACCAACAACCAACAACCAACAACCAACACCCAACAACTAATCACCAACCACCAACAACCAACAACCAACAACAAATAGCCAATAACCAACACCCAACAACCAATAACCCATAATCAAGAATTAACAACCAATAACTAACAACGAATTACTAACAACCAACAACCAACAACCAACGAAAAACTAACAACCAGCAGCTGTGAGAACCGATAACCGATACCTAGCAACAAACAACCAATAACCAACAACGAAAAACTAACAACCAGCAACCAACAACCGATAACCAACACCCAACAACTAACAACCAACAACCAGCAACCAGCAACCAGCTACCAAAGGAATAACAACCAACAACCAGCAACTGACAACTGATAACCAACAACCAATAACTAACAAGTACTACCTAATAACCAATAACCAATACTATACATAACTAATAACCAACACCCAATACCCAATAACCAGCAACTAACAACAAATAACCAATAACTAACAACTAACAACTAATAACGGGCCATTAAAAACCAGCAACCAACAACTAATAACTAATAACCGATGCCCAATATCCCTTTTCTAATAACTAGCAATAAATAATTAATAACAAATAAGTAATAACTAATAACTAAAAACTAATAACTAATAACTAAAAATCCATAATTAATAACTAATAATTAATACCTAATAACTTATAATTAATAATTAATATTTAATAACTAATAAAAAAAATTAATAAATTTTAATTAATAATAAATAATTAATAATTAATAAATAAAAATTAATACCTAAGAATTTATAATTAATAATTAATAATTTAAAATATAATATTTAATAATTAATATTTAATAACTAATAATTAATAATTATTACTTAAAAATTAAAAATAAATAATTAATAATTTATAATTAATTAATAACTAATAAATAAAAATTAAATTTATTATTTAATACTTAATAGCTAATATTTTTTAATTAGTAATTAAAAAATAAAATATATAATAATTAATAATTAATAAATAAAATTTAATAAATAATAATTATTATTTTATAATTAAGAAATAATATCTAATTTTAAATTTAAAAAA
>VSDK01005752.1:119049-137014 GCA_009767595.1 Symbiodinium kawagutii
CATGTATATATGAAACATATAGTTCAGCGGGGGTGGGACATTTGATTTTGGTAATGAGTTCTTTTGTATATATGAAACATATAGTGCAGCGGGGCTGGGACATTTGATTTTGGTAATGAGTTCTTTTGTAAATATGAAACATATAGTGCAGCGGGGGTGGGACGTTTGATTGTTCTAAAACCATTACTGGTGACTGCGAGCAAGACCATCATGGAGACAACGTCATCGCACCATGGGCACATGTTCATCGTGTCGAAGGATTTCGCATCCAAAAAGCTTCTTATGAGCTCTTTTGAGGACGGGCTGAGATCGTTCCACGACGTCTTGAACCACTGCCACCAAGCGCCCGTTGCAGTCAGTGAGCTCTTCAACTGTTTCATCCAGTGTTGCTTCTCTCATGATCCATGCCCCACATGTGTTATTGATCATAACAGCCATTGGTTGACATGATGAACCAACCAGTGATTGATATGATGGGCCTTCGGCCCATCATATCAATCACTTGCAATGCCGGGGCAAAGCCCCGGCATTGCGCGTATATATATATATATTTAAATATGTATATCTATATATATATATACAGTGGATATGTATATGTATAATTATCTATATATATATATATGTATATATGTTTAGATATGTATACTTGGAAATATGGGATAGCAAATTTATCCGCACTACAAACTATACAACCCTTCGTGCTTGTACAGTGTCAATGCCCATGCTGGTACAACTCACCCATAGGGAGATAGTGGATACTGGGGGGAAGAGAATACGGCAGCCAGCAATCGTAGACCCGAATCATTGAAGGTAGCATGGTTGATCCAACAACACACCCACATGTTCATTCACTGATGGGAAAGCCAAGCAACTTTGTCCAGTATGCAGTGAAACATTACACTTACACGGTTTGGTACTACTGCCTTGAGAAATATCAATACAAATCGATACACTATGATACAGCAACAAAAATACATAGACAAGAGCGTCTGCTTCTCTGTGTGCATGGTGTTTATGTCGGTTTGGAAGGGATTGTCAATATCTTCACGCATCCGGCCAATCATCATGGTTCTGTGAATTTTGAACCATCTGCGCGTCATCACCATAATTACCAGTGAACCACTCACTGTATTCGTCATTGCCCTCCTCCTCCCCATCATAGTCATCATCGTCGTTGTCATCGTCATCATTGTGGACGTCATCATCATTGTTGTCGTTGTCCTCGTCAAAATCATCATCACAACTCTTATGTTCATCATCGTCATCGTCGTCAGCATCAGCAGCAAAAGCACAAACAGTAGCAAAGGCATGTTCATATGTCTTGGATGATGACACCATCCTGGTAAGTCAAGAGGTGCGACGCCGTGTCAGGCCAAGAAACTCTCTTTCGAAATCCAGAACCCGCATCAGAAATCACCATTAGAGAAAGGGGATGAGTGCTGGAGAAGGAGGATTACCATGTCAAAAAGCATCTGCCAGGCATCTCGTCCCAGCGGATAAAGAGTAGTTGCCAAGATATCATTCAGTTGGCGGATGTATCAAGAAAATGTTGTGTGTGTGTTGTGCTGCTATGTATGCATTCTGTACGGCTTCACTTTGAAAGTTAGAGTAGCTGTGCGAAGCAGACTGACACGAGCGCATGTTCAATGAAGAACCATTGTTGTCAACTAAGTGTTGTGCAGCTAGTTGACAAAAAAATGCATATGCACTCCTTTACAAGGCGTGTAGAAGTAAAGAAGACATATATAAGTGTTCTGAGGAAGCCAACACAAAACTCTGACAATGCGATGCCGGGGAGTCTTAGCTGAGTCAAAGGGTCGCAAATGTAGATACACAACCAAGATTCACAACCGGAACTAGAACCAAGAGATACCATACATTCGACAATGTACAAAGAACAACACTTCTGCAGCCATTGGTCACCACACAAACGGGACAATCTGCTGCACAGATGAGCATTGGGACTTTGAAGCCAACATATGCCATGGCTCACTCTACAGTCCACCGTGCTAGTTTCCTTACAGCCTGGATGTCAAGATCAACAAAACAGAGAGGAAGCTCAGGGGCAAATCGCCATGAAGGGTAGACGACTTGAACAATCTCGAGTTCAGTATACAAATAATGAGCACAATATGAATAATTTCAGCAAAATGTGCTCACCAGAGAATTAGGGTTTTGAAGCTGTGTCATCACACGAACCAGCACACGAGGATCAAGAAGGACAGCAACATCTCCACACAACTGATCATCAAGCCCCTATCTCATCTTTCAGAACGGTGTGCTGTGTCACCACAGCAACAAGCACACACTGATCGAGAAGAATAAATTTGCACATGAATGATCGTCAGGCGCAACTTCGTGTCTCAGCACTGTGTTCTCAGCAGAGAATTAGGGTTTTGAAGCTGTGTCATCACACGAACCAGCACAAGCCCCTATCTCATCTTTCAGAACGGTGTGCTGTGTCACCACAGCAACAAGCACACACTGATCGAGAAGAATAAATTTGCACATGAATGATCGTCAGGCGCAACTTCGTGTCTCAGCACTGTGTTCTCAGCAGAAAATTAGGGTTTTGAAGCTGTGTCATCACACGAACCAGCACAAGCCCCTATCTCATGTTTCAGAACGGTGTGCTGTGCCATCACAGCAACAAGCACACACTGATCGAGAAGAATAAATTTGCACATGAATGATCGTCAGGCGCAACTTCGTGTCTCAGCACTGTGTTCTCAGCAGAGAATTAGGGTTTTGAAGCTGTGTCATCACACGAACCAGCACAAGCCCCTATCTCATGTTTCAGAACGGTGTGCTGTGCCATCACAGCAACAAGCACACACTGATCGAGAAGAATAAATTTGCACATGAATGATCGTCAGGCGCAACTTCGTGTCTCAGCACTGTGTTCTCAGCAGAGAATTAGGGTTTTGAAGCTGCGTCATCACACGAACCAGCACAAGCCCCTATCTCATGTTTCAGAACGGTGTGCTGTGCCACCACAGCAACAAGCACACACTGATCGAGAAGAATAAATTTGCACATGAATGATCGTCAGGCGCAACTTCGTGTCTCAGCACTGTGCTCTCAGCGAAGAATTAGGGTTTTGAAGCTGTGTCATCACACGAACCAGCACAAGCCCCTATCTCATGTTTCAGAAGGGTGTGCTGTGCCACCACAGCAACAAGCACACACTGATCGAGAAGAATAAATTTGCACATGAATGATCGTCAGGCGCAACTTCGTGTCTCAGCACTGTGTTCTCAGCAGAGAATTAGGGTTTTGAAGCTGCGTCATCACACGAACCAGCACAAGCCCCTATCTCATGTTTCAGAAGGGTGTGCTGTGCCACCACAGCAACAAGCACACACTGATCGAGAAGAATAAATTTGCACATGAATGATCGTCAGGCGCAACTTCGTGTCTCAGCATAGTGTTCTCAGCAGAGAATTAGGGTTTTGAAGCTGTGTCATCACACGAACCAGCACACGAGCGAGGATCAAGAAGGACAACAACATCTCCACACAACTGATCATCAAGCCCCTATCTCATCTTTCAGAACGGCGTGCTGTGTCACCACAGCAACAAGCACACACTGATCGAGAAGAATAAATTTGCACATGAATGATCGTCAGCAGCAACTTCGTTTCTGCACAATGTGCTCTGCTTGAATTCTTGAAATTTCTTGAACTGTTGCTCGTCGCCCATTGAATCAACTTGAGAGGGCTGGGGTGGTAAAAAGGTGATTTGACACATTTGCATGTGGTGTGGGTATCAAAATGGAGCCTGGGCTTGTTGCAGCTATGTTGCGCCACATTGATTGGTTCCATGTGTGCATTGTCCTTGAAGCTGGAGGGAGTTGAATGATATTTGAATGACAAGGAGAAGGAAACCACTTCCTCCAGGCCGAGGACTCCTTTTTCTTGCACTTTTTGTTGTGCCTTTTGGACTCCTTGAAACGTGACCCGCCCACGAACTCCTCCCCACGACCTCGAGGAGGCAGCTGCTGGGAATCTGATCTGAACATCCTCCGGGGGCACGACTCTCAGGACATGCCAAGCACGACTCATTTGACCCAAGGCTTCTCCCATCAAATACGCATCAACTTAAATGCTGTTCGATATAGTTTTCGATAGCACAAACAAATGACAAACCATGGATAGCCATGGCATGGTGATCCTCAAAATATCCTAACCATAGGAAAACCACAGGAAAACCATGGGAAAACCACTGAAAAACCATGGAAAACCACTGGAAAACCATAGGAAAACCACAAGAAAACCCTAGGAAAACCCTGGAAAACCACGGAAAACCCTCGGTTTTACCCGATCCACCAACATCCCTCCACCCGCATGCCATCCTCCAGTGTGACGCTCAGGTCAGTGAGCTCCAGCTCCAGAACAATCTGCGTGCCATCCGCCGTGGTGGAGGGCCAGCAGCTGATCTGCCTAAAGCGAAGGAGTCGCACAACGAAGAGATCAAAAATAAACTTCAAATATATGTGTTTGTTTAAAAAAACAACTATATAAATGAACAAAATGTGTTTATAACAAATATACGATAAACAATATATATATATGTGTTTCTTTTAACAAAAACAACTATATAAATGAACAATTAATAATCTTATGAGAATAACAATTGATATGAAATATGAAATATAGAATATGAAATATAGAATTTGAAATATAGAATATGAATATAGAATATGAATATAGAATATGAACTGTGTATATATATAATTGTATATATGTAATGATGATTTTGTATACAGTGTCTAGTGTATACAAGTAGTGATAATATGTATACATAAGACAAATATGTGGCACAACAATACACATCATAAGACGAGGACAGTGCTCTATTGGCAAGAGATGTTTGGGCAGTCAAGACTGAGCTGGAAATCCTCTGAAGTTGGTCTCAAAAAATGGTGACAGAGAAAGGCCTTCAATGATGTCCATGGTAATCCAGTGTTGTTCGTGCTGTATTCATTCAAGAAATACAAAACTAAAGTAGTTAAACCATGATAATCCAGTATCAATGGCGATCCAGTATTGTGAAAACTTCTGAAACATTCTGCAACTCACAGTGAAACTACCAGTGCCGAGCACGGGACACTGGCAGGAAGTCCTCGTTGTTGCTCTTGTACCTCGTAGTGCACCGACAAACAAGTCGCTGCCAAGGCTTGTGGCCCTGGCCATGCTTCGTCCCTCACTTCTCTGTGCAACCCGTAGACTGACGAGTGCTTCAAAGGTAAGTCTGCGAGTGCTACCAACAACAGAGAAGAGGGAGTCTTTACAGTAAGACAAACCATTTGTCGTCTTCTCTTCACCTCCTGTCGTTCTATGTGTATATTCTACACCGATTTTGAGCTCGTGATGGTTGAAATCCATGCGCATTGCAGAGTCGCGACTGTTTGTTTCTTTGAAGTAATTCTAATACCATTCTATGCGCTTGGTCGGTGGATTATGATGTCGGGTGTGGTTGTGGAGAGGTATTACAGGTTCTTTCTGTTTCTGCGGCCGACATTCTTTAACCTGAGGCCGTAGTCTTTTCTTGCTCATCCTTTTAAAAAATCATGGGGGTAGTTTGCAATGTGCTTTGCAACTCATGTGCAAAAACACAGCTCTTTGCCTGGCTTATTTGCATGTTGCAGAAATGAATGTTTTAAGATACCATTGGTTTTCAATGACCGCAAGATCAAGACGCGGCGATGCTCAGACTATGGTGCACCTCCTTCGGACCGTCTTGTTCGCATGTGTCTAAGCATGTGCAAGAAACATTGATATTTGCCAGGGTCTTCTGCATGTCCCAACCACGCGGATGCGATTCGTACAAAAGCCCAGTCCAAAAACAGGTAACAACAGGAAAAACAACCATGAACAAGTACTGAGTACAGGAATACCAACCCCCTAAACGCCAAAGAACCATGAGGATCTTGTTCAGCAAATCTCAGGGCTATTTTGCGTTTACCTCCTCGAAAGCGGTTGCTTTGCAATCACCAAACCACCCCGTGAAACGGACACCCCCTGGAAGAACTTCCTTATGCAAAAACTCAGCGCCGCCTTCCGCTGACTTTCATAGTATGAAAGAATCCATCGTACTGCACATGAATGTGCATCGTAGATTTGTGATGCAAGTGTGCTCGCTGGTGCAACAGGATCTCTACACATTCCTGTGCTCTGCATGCTGCAGATGTGCAAAAGAATGGTGCAGCGGCACTTGAGTTGAAGCAGTTTCAACAGTTCAACGGCGGTCCCCGCAGGTTCTCCCATGAACGGCCAATCATAGCTGTTCACATCCAATCTCCCCTTATTTTTCGCGACTTTTTGTGGGATCATTGGATTCATTGATTCATGACCCATAGCCATAGCCACTTCATCAGCTGCCCTGCGCTCCCGCCCTCCTGAGTTCCCCGCTGCCACTTCACCAGGGGAACTGGTGCATTGGCTCGATAGGCACGGGACGCTTCCCTCACCTCCAAGACGTTGTTCGCATGCGACCTTACCACGCCAGGGTTCGCGTTCGCGTTGCAGCTGAGCCATGGTGCGCGACTTGGAGGACCTCAGTCCTCTGCAACTTGGAAGGAGTTAACCAATCAATGTGAAACCATTTTTATGGTTAATAGTGGCTCAGTCCATTGATTTCCTCACATAAAATCAAGTGAAATCAATGGAATTTATCACTGAATCAATGGAATTGATCACTGAATTAATGGAATTGAAATGAATTGAATGAGACTGAACATGCTTGTGGGGCTCAATTAATGGGATTCCTGCATACAAGCTGGGGACTTGTAACATCTCTGATGCTGAGAATTTCTTACCGCAAAGTGATGAGAATCAATGGAATTTCTTCACCGTCAAAAATACAGGCAGAATTGATATTTGGGGATTCCTACTCTGCCTGTCAATACCTCAACAAGTTGGAGAAAGGCGACACATCATATGAACAAGATATACTGTAGATAAAACTGTATATACATCACCGCCACAGGCAACACAATGCAGGTCTATGCTGGCACCCCCAGAAGCCACCCATGGTAAAACGTTCAAAGAGTTCGGTTAAGCCATCAAAACATTTTGGTTTTCAAATAACTGAGAGGTGGTTGTTGAACCAAACTGATTTCCAAACTATATGTACATCACCCCCAGAAAAGTCTCTGGAAATCACTTCGGATAAACAACCACTTCCAAGTGACCATGTTCAGCAGCCGCGCAAATGTGGACATGAAGAGTGACAACCACTCCACAGAATCCCATCTTCCCCCACTGTCTGGCACTCAGCCGAGCACGTCTTGTTCAAGTTCGGGTGAATCTGGCGCTGAAATTCCGAGCAGTCTCAAAGCCTATTTTTTCATTGGTAGTGGTCTAATGCCCACACTGGATTCGAATGAGAACCAGCTCGCAGAACCCTGTCAACCAGGGTTTTGGACGCACTTCAACTGTATGGAAAACATCGTGTTTTACCCTGAAAAAACTGTGGAAAACACACGGAAAACATCGGAAACCCCTGCCTTGTACTTGAATTCTTGGTTCTGTGGGGCAAGCCTCCGCAGGTCGTCGTGCGATCTGGTGACATGGCCATGACAGGTCTGATGGCACAGAAGACATGACCTAATGAGAGATCACATTTTTGGCGCTGGGATTTTCGCTGCAAATGTAGGAGGTTCATTATTGATTTTTACTGTTTGGGATCTAACAGCACTGTTGATACCAAATGGACAGCCGTTCTAGTACCCATAAACCAATCGATACTTAAAATCAACGTCATTGCACTGGTCGCCGAACCAATGTTGCCAAGTTTACAAACGTTCATCATCATCATTCAACGGGCCACACAATCTGTTTTCCCAGTGAGCCAACAGCTAAGTGGAATGAAGAATGATGATAGTTGGTCAGCCAGAATCATTATGGTTACCCCTCATATGGCAGTGGGTCAAAACCCTGTACCCCTGGTTCCCCCATCATTAACCATTGTTTTCCCTATTATTGTTGGTGGAAATCCACCATTAGTTGCTTGGTTGATATTAACCCATAGCCATATGCATGTGTGTATACATCCACAAGCTAGCTACAGCTATGTCCAAAACCTACTACAGTTCCAGCAGCGCCAGGTTGAAGGTCGCGTCGCCTCCCGTAACGCCTCCCACCACGTGCCCCGTGGCGCCTGAAGGCTGCTAGGTCAGCCTTGGAAGCGTCCAGCACGGTGACCTGCTGAGCTGCGACACGGTGACCGGATCTGCCAGTGGTGGTTTGACCAGTCACCAGATGTAACCAGTAACAACGACGGGACCTGGAATTGGCCAGTGCAGACTGCTTCTCCATCCAGCCTGTCATTGAACAGAACATCAGTAATTACATCAAACCCATGGAAAAGTACAAAACCAGCCACTGCATGCAATGCCATCTGCGAGAAATCAAACATGCAGGGATGGCCCCCCTTCAACTTGCAAATCTGCTGTGATCTTCTCCTGCACGTTGGCAAGGATGTTCAAGCAGGGGTTGAGGCACTACGCCCATTTACTGAGTAAGACTAAGACTGCTAAGTTTCAAGGAGAGAAGTGCCAAGTTCAGCGCACACGAGATCAACCCCAATAAATCCAGCTGGTATGAAATGATTCCAAGAAGATCTAAAAAACAAGATTTGAGGTGTGTCATATTCTGTCACTGCTTTTCGATCTGCTCGCCTCTATGTCTACCCTGACTGGATCCATCCTGCGCACGGGACGAGCTACACAGAGAAACCCGGAAAAGCGACACTGCCACTGAAGGTGGAAAGCTGAGCAGCAGGCAAGGGATTGTAGGCAGGCGCTGCCTATCGCTTGAGACCCAGCAAAATGGGTGTTTCTCGGAATATGCTTGTTTATCATCCCGCATTAATCATTGTGCATTGATAAACCAACTCTTTTGGGGGTCCCCTATTTTGAGAAACCACCAAATGCGTTTTTGAACTCAAAACAAGGTTCAGTGCTTGATGCTTCACTCGCAGCAACACATGCTGCATGGCTTAGGATCAGACAGCAGGTTCTTCTACTGCAGCCTAGCGAAGTTCGGCAAATCCATCCAAGCTGAGAGTGCGCACCCAAAGTGTTGATGATTGCTTTGCCAAAATATGGTGTCTGCAACGCAGAGGAATGAGTTTCTTTGCACAAATAGAAAGAGAGAGAGAGAGAGAGGGGGAGAAAGAAAGACAGGATACAGTAAGGCGACTGTGCAATGGGGAGATTGGGCTGGATTCGACCAAACTACACCAAACAACGTGAAACTAAGCGTCGTAGATTGGATTTATATAAATAAAGTAAACCCATTGAATATCCTCTGCTAATAGATGCGAAGGAAGATCAGAACTCATTGCACTGCATACAGAGTTCATGTCTATATAAATTGACATATGTATGTGCTTATATAAATATATACATCTGCAGATATTCGTAGAAAATTGTATAGGTGCACATCGCGACAAAGGCATCTATTCTATTGAAATCTGGGATGTCAAACAGGGGTACAGATCGAACTGATCCAGGGTATTTAGAGGATTTGACAACCCAAGCGAATGTCAATCCCTTTGACAAATTCATTTGGAAATCCAACATGCACTATGTGTAGATAAGTTACCCCTGTGATATGGATGAGTTAATTTAAGCTCTACTGATGTGTTTTGAGGCGGTATTCGGATAGTGACATACCAAAATTTCCCTACAAAGCCAGAATCAAGATGATCATGATCATGGTTTGGGCCTCATGTTGCGCTTATCAAACGTCACACCACCAACGAGTCCAACGAGTCCAACGAGTCCAACGAGTCCAACGAGTCCTATGCTGTGGCAAAAAATGTTTGAAACCACCAACCAACTATGGTTAGAAAGGGTTTAACTTGGTTACGAGCATGGTCAATACTGATGGTTATCATGGAGAATATTCCAATAGTGGCTGCACTTTGTCGCTGAGTTCGTTTGCCTCTGCCGATGGTGTTGGATCAGGCAGTCCCATGCCTCAGCAGCAGCGCCCTGGTCACCTGGGGACCCCCTGGAAGCCAACACGTTGAAGCGGTCACCTGGGGACCCCGGGGTATCCCATTGGTGCAGGGCTATCACTGCTGTCACCGAAAATTTGGTGAGGGTTTTCCATGGAACCCTTGAGAAAACTGGACATATATCCCACAGGATTTCATAATATGCTCGAAGTTCTTCCACCATTCAGCTAGCCGCAGTAGCTTCAGCACAAGACCAAATGGCTAGTGTTGAAACCTTCAACCATCTTCAATTGCTATATTTCACCTTCATCGGTTTCTTGGCTTGGTATTTCTTAATCTGCCCCGATGTTTGTCCAAGCCATAAATGATGCTTGCTTTGATGGAATTCCGCGGGATGATGATGCTCTCAGGTGTATCAGCGATTCATCAAACTGATGATATGAAACCTCATAATAGTTGGGTGAATAATCAATTGTATCACTATTCTCAGTTGACTATACCCTGGTGCTTCCACCATCAACAGATAGAATCACCATCCATCCACCGTGGTATACCAACCCCACCGTCAACCTGCAGCCCTGGCTTCACCCCGCGGTGACCTCCCAAGCTTGGGCTGCGGCTACCGAGCACATCTGCTGGCTTCTTCTTTCCCAACGCCTCGGCTAGCGATTCAGAAGGCGTGTTGCCTAGACCTCAAAGGATCCCGAAAAGGGGGTCTCTCCAGTGCATAAAACATGTTAAGTTATCTGTATGCATGTATATAAGTATAAAATTTATATATATATATATGTATGTGTATTTATTTATTTATTTATATTTACGCTTTTATTTTTTTTTGAATACTATGCATTCATAATCACGCCTTCCACCAAAGTGTCCAGCACACTCCAAGCAGCAACCCCAGCCAGGAATCGAGCCATACCCTTCTTTGGAGCACCAGGTTTCAGAGGGGCTGGACCCGAGTCCTGACAGGTCGTTCATGTAGTGACTGCAAATGAATCGCATGGGTCTGCCTGAAAGTTCTTCCACCACCATGATTGAAGATGTTGAAATCCCAAAAATCATCGGAACATATCGGAACCACAGAAATAGAAACAGTCATGGACCTCTACCTCTAGAGTTGCTTTGCTGCCTGAACTCTACGTCTACGTGTATGGTTCTTGGTTTGTTCGTGGCTTTGTGGGGCCGGGCTCTGCAAGGAATCACCAGTCCTCGGCAAAGGAACTTGACCACGGTGCACTATCATTGCCCATTCCACCGCCTCGACCGCGCAACTCAGCTGCATATGGGTCCACAAACAATCGTTTTCAGGAGGAAAAACTAGGTAGCACATGAGGTAGCACATGATAGTGCAATCTTTGGGAACATGGATACAGCACTTGTGGGCAACCAGTTTCAGTTCGGATGGGGCGGGAACCAGAAACTGAGAGTTCCCCAAAGCGAAAAAGTGGCGTCATCAGCAGCTGATTCTGAGGCTTTGAGGCTTGGAGCCGTTGGGATTTTCAGGTGCAGAAATGACCCAAAACAACTGCTTAGCTCGTTGAAGACAGTCACAGCAGTTCTAGGTGTTCCGCCACCCACAGAAGGCATCGCATCTTGGAAGGAGCTGCTTCCTGAAGTGGAGCGAGTCGTCAGCTGAGTGTTTATCGATGCTTCCTGTGGGTTCCGCACCGGTGAGGAAACGGAAACAGCTAGACCAGAACCACCTGTCGATGGGAATCTCAACTTCCCAAAAACCATCAGCCTTGTCGAAATATACATAATTCATCTCTTCAAGATTCATATTACAGGGGGTTACCGCGTACCCCTGGTGTACCTTGCTGTTGGTGATTCCCCCCCCCTCATTGATGGGGCTAATATGGATGTGTCTCAAAATAGAGGTGCCCCTGAATCATCCGTAATAAACTATGTGTAGTAATGACTAATAACCCATCCATTTTTGCAGTCCCCCATGGCCTGAGAAACCGCCATATATAGTTGGTATATCTCCTAGAATTGATGATTACTATTTTCTATAAATCACGAGAATCCTTCTATGAAAACCCCATGTTTGAGAAACCACCACTTGTTTATGCCACTATTCTTGGTTCTTATCCCCTATGATCAACCATTGAGGCATATTAACCAGCCAACCAGTAGCCGTCTTCCACAGAAGTTGGTGGTAGCGCCTCAGCCTTCGCCAAGGTTCCCATGCTGCTTGGACCAATGCCAGGGAGTGAATCACCTCGGGGGCAAATCGGTGTCAGCGGGACCAAGTTGATACCCTGCAGGGTATCAGCTGTGGTCAGATATCAACTTTGCAGATGCTTCACTGGGTTTTCGTAGCTGTGGTAGCTATCACTAGACCTGTTCGCTTCGGAAGGCTGCTGTGGTACACCCAAGGTGACCCCCAGGGTGAACAAGGCACCACCGACTCACCAGGTCCTGGCTGCGGCTAAGGTGCTGCCAAAGCCAGGTCCTGCGGCGTCTTTGGGCTGCAAAGCACGCTGCTTGGCCTCGCGATGTTGGGCACAAGTCGTCGCTGTTCAATGCGACTCGATGCGACGCTACGTTTCCAGGGACTCGCATCCCAAACAGCTGTGATACGAACATTCTGTAGCCGATCAATCTCGTTTTAATTTGCTTTTGACATGTTTTCACTAACCAACAATGGTGGATGAATGGCCAGTTGATGATGGTTGATGATAAGTATCCCGGGAATTTACCGTCATTTTCTCGACAAACGAGTACTCTATGCTCAATATATACATGTCGGAGTCTTGAATGGCTATTTCTTTACTGTATGAAGATTGGGAAACTGCCAGTGACCAATTGATGCCCAAATCATGTCTGGATGATGAAATCACTTGAATCACGCTTGAACCAGCGTATGATAAGCAGCATGTCCAAGATATGTTAGGAATTGATAAAGGTCCTTAAAGAATCAAACTGTCTGAGAGCGACTGAAGCACTGAAACGTGGACACATTTGCTCAAGCTTGCTCTAAACTGGTCGATGTTGGCTCTGGGCATCCGGCAAGCTCCATCTGTTTTTTCTTTGCCATTTCTCTCGCCTGTGCGCAGCATAGTGAACCCCAGACTTAAACTGATCCGTTTCGATCTCTTGGATCCCAAGATCCATTAGGATACAAATCTGATGGGGGGGGTTCAAGCCCTAGGAAACATATTGGTCAACCAACAAAAACCATTTCTGAATACTGGGCAAAATAGAAAATGCTTAAAACCACCAGCCAGAAATGCCTCTGCCATCCTGTGCCTGACATTCAACTTGTTCCCAGCCCCCAAGACCGACCTCGTTGATCTTACTTTGTTCTACCATCATGTGCCTCAGCACGGACGCAGCAATGGAGCAGCCCATCCAGTAGAATTGGATGGTCCTCATGAAATGGAGCAAGGGCTCAAAAGTGCATGAAAATGTTGTGAACATGTTATGAAAATGCTCAAAAACATGATCCGAAAAATGGTGGACACGCTCATGTTAAACGCTGTTTCCAAGGCTCCCCCTTAACATACTTGCAGCAACCATCCTGTTTGACAACTAGTGTACACATGGTGGCTTCTCAAAATAAGGGTACCCCTAAATCATAATGTTCAGTTTTCATAGAAATAAACCAACCATCACAGCTGCAGCAGCACCGCTGAGGTTCCAGCAGCCTCTCTTCATGGCTGTCCATCTCTGTGTAGGTCTTGATCTGCGATAGAGTCACCTGGTGCCCCTCCATGCTGTCTCTAGGGTGTTTTTTCTTACATCTATGTGCACATGCATTTTTTGCGAAATAGATATCGACATATAGATGTATGTATATAGACGTACAGCATTACATGGAGATATGTGCATTCTGGATATGGATACGAGTATATGCATGTACAAATGTGCACGAAACTACGCTACGCTAGGCGACGCTACATCATATGATGATATCATGATATCATGTCACATGAAAAATACAGTGTGTCATGTAGATTACAAACATTGCATTCCTCATGTACATTCGGTACAGCATGTGCACTGTTTACATCTGTTTACACTACTTACATTGCAATTGCGGCACTACACGTTGCTTTCCTAGACAAGATTAGGGAACACACATAACTGTGTTAACCATGACATGCATTACATGGCGCCGCACTAGAGAAATGTGGTATGCTTTGCAGTAGATTTGCGACCCAGTACATACCATGGGATTTCATGCATGCATGCATCAAAATACATTGAGTTCTTACATGTTGCAATACCTTACAATACATTACAATATGTTACAAGAAGTTACATTGGGTTAGATTAGGTTGCATTAGGTTACATCAGGTTACATTCGGTTCCATTAAGTTGGGTTACATAATTAGATTGCAGTACATAAGCACATTATACATGCATTCAGTATCCCTGCCACCGAAAAACTTGTGGTTGTAGGGAAATCACCCAGAAAACCCAGGCCTACCATATATATGCAAATACATGTGTGTCTTTATTTACCTATGCTTGATGTATATATATTGTGCTCTGTCAATCGCTCCTGGATTTTTTCAGCCAAGACCCAGAAGGTTTTTGTACAAGTCTGGGACTTGTACCCTTGTTTCGAATTTGTGGTGCCATATGGCACTCTTCGTTGCCATCTGGCTTTTTTCGTGGAAGTTGCGACCATTTTGGCAGGTCCTTCCATTTGCGAATGAAAAATTCGGTAAAAAATCTATTCATCAAAGCTCTTCTTTCCTGTCCAGGGCTCATCCACCCGGGTGGGTAGGGCTGGGCCCTGCTTGAGCTAAGATGAGCATCGGTGAAAAAACTCACTCTTGATTCGCACAAAAGTTCTCACTACGCAGAACACATTGTGCTCTGTCAATCGCTCCTGGATTTTTTCAGCCAAGACCCAGAAGGTTTTTGTACAAGTCTGGGACTTGTACCCTTGTTTCGAATTTGTGGCGCCATATGGCACTCTTCGTTGCCATCTGGCTTTTTTCGTGGAAGTTGCGACCATTTTGGCAGGTCCTTCCATTTGCGAATGAAAAATTCGGTAAAAAATCTATTCATCAAAGCTCTTCTTTCCACGATCCCTTGCCTGGCCCCAGTCTGCTGGGGACGTAGAAGGAACAAAGTTGCGGGCGAACTTATGAATCTGTTGACTTTGATGCGGTGCAAGCTTGATGGTAGTCAGGACCGAAAGGCCCTCTTGAATATATTGCCTTGCGGCGAAGCTAGTTCCCCAACGTCCTTTTATCAGTGTTCTTTCCATTGAATGAAAGGCTCTAAAGTCGGCGGTAGCTCCTCCACGCCGTAAACTGTATGGCCTAAAAGGGGTGGACCAAGTAAAAAACTTGGTCAAGGCAGCAAACTGGGACCTGAACTGGGGACCTCCACCCAGAATGATTGGGAGATGCATTGTCCTTTGTTGGCGACGGATTTGAAGGAAGGTCTGGACGAGGTACCACACACCGCGGTGGAGGACGATGACATTTTCATCCTGCTGCCTCCTTTGACCTGTCTTGGTCAAGCCCAACTGAATGATGATGTCAGAGTGGCCCAGCAAAATCTGAGCTGGGGTGAGTTGCAAAATCTCACCAGTGCGCAAAAGGCCCCAGAAGCCCATAGCTAGGGCCACTGCCATGTCCAGATCTGCATCTTCCAAGCACTTTCCCACCATCGCTTCCACAAAAGGCTCTGGAAGTGGTGGACTTTGTTGAGGTTTTTCGATTCGTCGCCACAATCTGAAGAGCCTCCACGAGCTTCTAATCTCGCCTCTGGTCCAAGGGGCGAAATGGTGGAGCCCACACAGCGCGTCACCCACTCCTGTGATTGCTTCACCTTCCAAATACCTTTGCTCGATCCATTGACTGAGACGTGAATCAATGGAATGTGGGTGCCTCTCTAAAATGGGCAGGACTTGCCTGACTGCTAAGTAGTATCGCACTCTGGTGCTGGGTGCTAAAGCGCGATCTTCCAGCGCTATCCCTTTCCGCCTAGCCAGGCGTTCTTGCTTCAATTCAAACTTGCCTCGAATCTTCATCCGTGGGGTTGTCAGCACTGTCAACGTGGGAGATGATCAGCTGAGTGTGGCAGGCTAACAAAACGGCTGCAATGCGACGGACGACATGCTGCATGGCTTTGCTGCTGGTGCGGCCTTTTGACAAAATGCTCTGACAAACATAGCTATCCGTGAGATGAAAAAGTCTTTCGGAGACTCCTCTGCCTCTGCGAATCTGCCAAAGGAGTCCCAAAAGAATTGCCCTGCATTCCAAAGGGTTGATATGTTCATCATATTCCCAACGAAGTTTAAAGGCCGGTCTCCAGGCCCACCACGAACTGACTACGGACTGCCTTGAGAATTGCCTGGGGTTCATGATTTCACCTGTAGTGATCCTAACATCTGACCCTGTGTGGTTCGTTCGCTGAGCCAAAAACACGTTCATGTCATGAGGAGAAAACTTTGGCGACTCCGAAGCTTCAGCAGAGAACCCCATTGGCCAGGGTTGTGACAAACATGAAGTATACCCAGGGGGTAGTCCTAGTCTGTTTTGCATGGCTTGAACATCAAATTGTTGGGTCAGAGAAAAAGAAGCCGCCGCTGCAAGTAGCATAAATGATGAACAGGCGAACGAGTCCCCCACCAGGCTATTTCTCTCATCCTCAAAAGCGGTGGGGTTACTCTTTGCAGCTGAAGCTGACAGGCACACCGAGGTGTGTCCTTTCCCAAAGCCCATTAAAGTTTCTCTTTCTTCGGCATTCAGAAGTCGATATCTCTGAGTTTCTTCCATCCAAATCAAGTATTGAGCCTTATATTGATAGGGCGGAAAACGAAAGCTATGTTGTTCCCATCGGGCACGAGTTGGGCCATCACACCTCTCTAATCCAGCAGGTCGCACAGGAGGAGCAGAGCGAGGGATAGACTTCATGCAAGTAGGGTAGATGACACTCTCATCATTTTGGAAACAGTTGGGAGTTAGCCACGTAGAAGCCGCGGGCCACTGAGCTGTCACGTGCACTTCAATGTATCCTACCTTGTTTTCCAACCATAGACAGGGGTCCACCAGGGGGATCTCCACGTTTGTCCACGCAAACCTTGGCCTCGACATGGGAACTTGTTGAGAGGGGTCGAATTTGTAAGGTGTGACCTGGAAAAGTTCACTGATTTCATCCCTTGCCTCAACATCCATACTGGATACGTTCTCAACGATGAACTTGAGTGGGATCCTGGGGTACAAAACCTCAAGGTCATCCTTGACCCTAACTGCCTCATAGACCAGGGAGCTAGATTTGCCTGCAAGGTTCTGCCTGTTAGCTCTGACCTTACTGAGGTCCACGCACGGGAAACCAGCCCAAAGATGAATTTCGCTAAAGGGGGAGAATTCCTCTAGAAGTTCCTCAAGCCTTTCCTGAGTAAGTTCCTGGATAGGACCTTCAAGAGTTACCCACGGCCATCTCCTCGAAGTAACCCTGTGTCCTGGTCGATGGATATCGCATGCTATACCTCCTTTCACCTTCAGGCCAGCCAGGTCATAGCACCTAAATGCTCCTCCAATGCCGTTAAACAGGCTGACAACTACGATGGGGATTTGCTTGGCCTCAAAGCCCTCTGCCTTTGATTGAAGAAACCTTTCACCCAAACCTGAAAGCTGCGTTGCGCATGCCACGGCGCCTCCACGTGACGATGCATCACTGCAAGTGATAGAATCACAGATAGGTGCGCCTAAAAAGGTGTGGAGCAGGGGGAGTGAAAAACAAGCAAGCAAAAGTTCCATCCTGACTGCCTTATCACCGAAGACTCCTCCCACCTTTTCACCTATGAACTCCCACACAGCCTCAAAGTGGGACATAGCTGGCCTTCTAAACTGCAAGACGAAGATCCACCTACCCATGATGACCTGGATAAGCTTGCGAGGAAGAGATCGCTGAGATAATACCCAAAGAATCGATTTGACAAGCTTGAGAAACCTTTCGCCGCTTCCACCAATGGTTTTTGAAGCACCGCCAATTAAAGCACCTAGCTCGGTAGCCTGCGTTG
>VSDK01005752.1:137093-157228 GCA_009767595.1 Symbiodinium kawagutii
ATGCCTGCCTGTTCCCACCAGGTCTCAACCTTCTCTTGAAGAGATCCGCCTTGTCCTTCACCTTGAGATACCTTTTCACCACTGGCATAGTTGTCAAGGTAGACATGCCACCACAACCTTCCATCACGACTCCCATCCTTAATAGAGTCAACCATCCACCTGGGAAGGGGGCTAGTCCTGCGAAGTTGACCTAACTGCGTCATGCCATTCCTGTAGAGAACCTCTTCTGCAACATACTGCATGACTCCAACCGCGCTTGCCCAACCCATAGGTAAAACGGAGCACGCCAATGCCACCGTCCTCTTTGCCTCTTCTCCTGTGAAACCAACTTCTTCACCTTTGAACTTCAGGTTGAACACAAGCTGATTACTCCAGGACGGTGGGAGAGAGAAAAGATAAAAAGCAGAAGCCATATCGGACTGGCAAACCTGTAGGATTTCCTGATCCTCTAGAACAATGCTTGTCCATTTTGTGATGTGTGGCAGTTGGCCAACCCGGCCATGAATGATACGGTGGACAGAGTTTGAAGGAATTAAATTCATAATTAGCCTAAGGACGGGGCGTTGGTCGGAAAGCTTCTTACTTTTTTCGACCCCAAAAAGGCCGTTCAACACCTCTTGTCCTCGAAATCTAAGAATATCCTCTTCAAACACCCACCTACATATCCTCCTCTCAATCAAGAGCTTTGCAAGTTCCAACCGATGTTGGGGAGCAATGTGAACCTTGGCACTAAGCTTAGGTAGTTCTTGACCAGTATCTTCAAGAAGGCATGCCGTCGGATTGTCCAGATACCATTGACATCTGCCGCCTACCCATTCACGAACAGGAATCCTACCTCCATGGTCAGCTGGGGGCAAACCAGGGATGACTTGTTCAGGAGTCAACATCTCAGGTTTGGAAACTTCCTCCCCTGTGTAAGAAACAAGTTTCTTCGATAAATCGGCCCTTACGTCATCCATGTGCCATTCTAAGTTGCAATCCTCCGCAAGCATTCGATCAACTCCTAGTTGAATCGCCTCTAACATCCTCTTCTGAGTTTCAGTGGGGCGCTCATCACTCCAACTAAAGATCCTATTGTGAAGATGGTTGCAAAAACCCGCGGCGAGGTCAGCCCAGCAAGCAGAACTAAAGGGAACCAGATTATCAACCTTAGCAAAAACTTCCCCCAAACTATTAAAATTCGGAAACTTATCCAGGCTCTTCCCTCCGTTGTGAGGCAAAGGAAAAAGTGCCCGGGCTTTCCGGGTCACCTGTGGGTCTTGGCCTAGAGCTGCGACTGCACTTTTTGCCTGCGAGGGTGCCTGGCTGACAAGTCCTGCCCGATCTTCCGGGGCAGCTCGGAGAATTAGCCACCATAAAATGGGGCCAAGCTGCGTCAGTGAACTGACTTCGGAGAAAACTTCAAAAACACTGCTCTTCAGGTGGGGGTTCCCTTCTCCTTCGGTTCTCCTCCTTTGGGCTGGCCTTGCTCCACTTGGTTCCAGCCTCCTTTGCCTTTCCCTTTGCTCCATGGATCTCCTTGATTCTTCTGCTTTCCTTTCTTGCCTTTTCCTTTTCCTCCTTGCTGGCCTTTGGCATTCTGGCCCCAGCTTTCGGACCATCCACCCTTTCGCCAAGGTTCCTGCGTCCTCTCGGGAACATTTCCTCTCACCTTCTCTAGAAGGCGGGAATGCCTTCTGGCTGCGATGGTGATCTGAGGTCCTGCGGCTGAGGTGAGTTCGGGCGTGTGGATCTCTAGGTTTCGAGCTCCATCCCATGAGCCATCTATGCTTGCTTGATGGAGAGCAAAGAACCGGGAGGCAAGTCCATCTCCCAATTCCGCAAGCTTCCCCACTCGCAATTGATCCAAGCAAATGGCGAGTAGGTAGAGTTCTCGCCCATCTCGGCTTAGGGCGTTCACACCTCCCTTTATCAGCGCATTGTAATACGCTAAAACCTTGGTACCTCCCAAGGTGCTTCCTGGGCCTCCTGCCGTCTCCCCGATTGCAGCCAGGTGCTCCTCCACTGTCTGCAAAAGGAGTTGAAGGACCGATCCCGGCCTCCTTGAGCTCTTCTTCCGAAGTGGAGGAAGATAACGGCTTGAGCTGCTGGAATCCTCTGATGATGATGCGGCTCCTCTTGAACTTCCTCCTGATGAGGACGAAGATCCTGACGACCCTGGATCTCCGCCGCCTCCTGTCAGCTTCCTTTGGGACTTCCTTTTCTTTTTCTTCTTTTTCTTTTTCTTTTTCTTCTTCTTCCTCCCACCTGAAGGTGGGGGAGGCTTGCCTCCAGCTCCCTGACCGGGTCCTCCTCCACCGGTCGGATCTTGGTGTCCAGGGCCTGTCGGGGCCACTGCCAGCTGTGCATTCCTCGCTAGCATGGCTCCCACACCTTTGGGAGGTTTCTCTTTCGAGCCTCTCGAAGTGGAGACGTTTTGCTCCCCCGATGCCCTGGAAGCCACTGCCTTCTTCGCCTGAGTCATCGCTGCAAGGTCGGTCTCTATCTGCTGCAAAGTCCTCCCCGTTCCAAGCTTCGGGATGGCTGCAGAGGCGAAAAGCTCGGGGTCCAAGTCTCCATCCTCCAAGGCTTCGCCATCGTAAGGTCCTAGCCCCCCTAAGTCCTCCTCCATGTCGGCCTTTCTCTTCTTCAGGTCGTCCAACCTTTTCCTTAGGTGGGCATAGTCCTCTGCGGGCTGCTCGGTGCCTTTCTTCCTCTTGGAGCTGTCCCTTCCTGGTGTGCCTTTCTCCTTCTCCTTGCCTCTCTCTCTCACGGGTTGCGTGAAGCCCATGGTCTCGTCCTCTCCAGGGGGTATGGCTGTGGGTGGATCCTCCTCCTCTTCTTCCTCCAGATTTGTGACTCCTATTTCTAAGTAGCTCCTGAGAGTCTTTCGTCCAGCCGGGCCCATGTAGGTGGCGTTGAATTCCTCTCCAGCCCACAAGTTCAGCTCTGTCAGGTGGAACGCGACATCTCCTCGGTGCTGACAGTCGGTTCCGGAACAGATGTGAATGTAGTTGGTTTTCCGGTTGAAGATGCTCGACAACCTCGTCGTAGTGCTTGGGTCTGTACTCCCCAAACTCTTCACCTCCAAAATGAAGTCGCCGGAGTCCCCAATACTTTTTCCAACTACCAACAGGGCCGCTACTACTCCCTCTACGAAGCAGAAGTCTGGGGGGAGCTCGCATTCGATGACATTGCCTCGGCATGGAGCCAGCAGGATCCATGAACTGAAATCTTGAACACTGTACCTTCCCCACGGTGAGAACCCCGATTCGAGGTCCGCTACCGTCGCTGTGGCCATCGATTCTTGGAAACCTTTTTCTTTGGTGACACTTCGTCCTTCGGCAGAGCGAAAAGCTGCGGGGGCAAATGAGAGTCCGCCCGTGCGAGGCCCCTAGGGGCTTCAATGGGTGATCTTCTCCGAGTGCGCTCACCCTCTCTTCTGTGCTCTCTGCGGTCTCTATGACCTGTGTCCTCACGACTGGCAACCGTCCTGGGTGTCCGACTGCTCCTCCTTGGTGTCTCCTCGTGAGGGCGTGAAGCGTGGTGTCCACTCTTGTGCCTGCGATTACTTTCTCTCTCACCGGTCGCTCTAGGGGAGATCTCCTCCGTCCCCTCAGCGTGGGTCCTCCTCTCAGCTGGCGGGCACTTAGGAAAGACTCCTGGTGGTGAGTTTGAGGTTTTGCTCTTCTCTTCTCTGCGAGGCGGAAACGAAAGGCTGCGATACCTATCCTCGTCGTCCTCACCTGAGTAGCTATAGTTAGATCCTTCTTCCTCTTCTTCTCCTCGATCCTCAGCTTTCCTAGACCGGGAATCTTCCACCGGCCTTCCTTGGAGCACCACCTTTTCACGAGGTCTCTCCTCTCGTGGCTTCCCGCTTGCAGCAGGGGCACTGGCCTCAGCCTCTTCAGTTGGTCGCGGTCTCTCTCTGAGAGAGTAGAGCCTGAGGGCCCTCACTTGCCGGGCACAACCAACAGCTAAGTCAGTGCAAAGGCTGCGGACAACCTCACAGCCAAAACTGTCCTGGAATTCTTTGGCTAAGGTGTCAACGGCCCCGCAGTGCAAGCAGTAAGGTGAACGATTGGTATATACCTCTCGCCCGCAACTCTTACAAGACATTTACCCTGCTTGAGCTAAGATGAGCATCGGTGAAAAAACTCACTCTTGATTCGCACAAAGTTCTCACTACGCAGAACACATATATATATTCATACATGTGTAAATATATATATATATAGAGGAGAAAGAACCTATTCTGCTGATATAAACATACATTTACATATATATATATAAATATGTGAACATGTATATATGTATGCACATAAAGTTGCACATATGGCATCATCAATCCATCTGACAATTTCTTCTCCCATCCAAGATCTCGTGTTGCGAAGCCACGAGATCAGCAGTGACGAGTCTGAGGTCCCTACACTCTCGCGATAACCAAAGGAGATCACCTGGGCAAAGAAACTAAGGTTGGCGGGCATATAATATTTACTGGTTGGTGGTTGAACCACCCCTATGAAAAATATGTGTCAACCAACCAATGGTTAATAATCAATAGGGAAAATAAGAAATGTTTAAAACCACCAGCCAGTTTATATATCAAGTGGAATTGCTGATAGGCATTAAGTTCAAAAACTAGCAAGGAGATGGCATGATAACTGATGATAAGTGATCAGCTGCGGATATGATAACACTTCTGGGTTAACTAAAGGAGATTATACACCTAATTTCAGTTGGCTTGGAAGGTGTTGTCATATCCGGAATCATGGTAAGACTACCAGCACGTGAATGAAGCCTAGAGAACAGGTTCACCATCCCACCAAGTGGGATGAACGCTCAAGTAAGGCACCCATGTGTGCGTGTGTGTGCATGGTGCAAACAAATACAAAACTAGTGTCCTTTGGTATCAAACAATGTCTGAATGATCAATGGTACATATGGTATGCATATTCATACAGACTAGTACAATCTAGTACATGTTTTAAATACATACTAGTACAATCTAGCATTTTCTTAAATACATACTAGTACAAGCTAGTACATGTACATATCTTCATGGCATCAAAAATCGAAACCGTCCAGAGTTGCTTTCACATTGAAGCTGGAACGGTGGCCCTTTTCAGAGGCTGCTAGACGATTTTCAGGTGTCCAAAAAGTCTGTATAGCCTTCAAATGTTTGGCTGTCATGGCTTGAAACCTAGGGACAGGAAAGGTTGGCCATGCCAGTGCAGGATAACTATGGATCACTATTGGTTCGGGTCCAGATTGAGTGGCTACAACGTAAAAGAACAGAAATCACATTGTCGGGGACTTGGGTAATTGTTGTTCCTGTTCAAGCTTGCGAATCATGCAAATGATTTGAATGTTGATGCTGGATATTGCTGGATGATGTTGGTGTACTGTTACTGTCATCGTAGTACTAGTTCGTATGCATACATCCACCGCTTCCTAGCAGACCATGCCGCATGTTCGACGCTTGGACTCTGGATCCCAAGCATGCATATTACAAGAAAGCCAAATTACAAACTGGACGACGAAAATGGTGGTCTTATCCCAATGGCTTGTGCACCCAGAATCACAATATGCACCTAAGTGGGTCTGGGGATGCTTGGCATGCCAAACATGAGCTCAAGTCGATGGATACACTTTATACCAGTTCAGCAACCAGTCACTATCGAACAAGATGAGCCCACACTGCCAATTGCAATGCAACTTGGAGTGATCTGTTCATGTAGTATGTTTAGTTTAGTTTGCTTCCCTTTGCCTTAGATGCTCTGTATCTGTGTGTCCTGTTATCTCTTATACCCTTCCCCCCTTGTCATGGTATTTGCTTGTAATTTACTTCCATGTCAAAACAGCCCTAAAACCCTGTTTCTCTCCCTTGGCCTATGTACTTCTGTACAGTGCCAACGTAACCGCAACATCATACTTTCACCGTCCTTCTGCCCTGCCTGCATGTTTGCCCCACCTACCTATTGCTACATTCTAGCTCATTTCTCGGCACAAATTTCCCTGGCTCCTGCCAAACAATGTGCTGAATGGCATGGCCTTTTTACAATTCAATTCCACGCACAATCTTGTGTTCGTTCTTGCTTATTCTTTCCCCTCTTTCCTCAACGTTTCGTGCCACTGCATACCTTGCCTACAGCCCAGCTCAAGGCCAGATTTGTGTCGAGAAGTGCGTCAAGCGCAACGAAGACGGTCCAACGGTTCTTCTCAACTTTCCATGACTTTCTTAGCTCATGTTCATTGATTTTCCTTCATTTTCATTGATATCGTTGATGTTTATTGATTTTCCTTATTGCACCCCAGTTGCAACTGAAACGGAACTCAAACTTCTCACCCTTCAGCTGTCCAGAGCCTCGTCAAAGGCAAAGACTATGTCGAAGGCATGTTTCAGAACCTCAAGAAGCGGACTGCAATCAAAGATTGGGAGTTCGCAAGGGGATGGTTCATGATCCCCAATAAATGATACACGATCCTGCCTGGACAAAATGATGCCTATGGCATCAGGCTTGTTGTCTAAAAAGTGAGATCGCCTTCCAACAGTTGGTTCAACTGGGCTCACACATCATTTTTGGCAAGGCAAGACCTCCAGCTGGCTCCAACAAGTTGTCTTCGTCTCACAGAGTTGCCGCCAAGAATGTCAACACCCGGCTGTGAATTGTGTAATCTACTACTCCCAAGCCATGAACGGTTGTCCGAGATATCCAGAGATCGCTACCAGTCTTCAGATACCACTTGGATCCACTTGGTTACAGATTGTTCTAGCGCCGTGTCACCCCCCCATTCGTAGCTCAGGTACATTTTCTTCGGAGACCTGAATCTCACAGCAATCTTGGACAACCTGCCAGGTGATCGAAGAACTCAGCTGATCTACAGCCCAAATGGGGTGCTGAGCACCTCCAGTGAAGGGATCAATAGACTTCGAGAGGGAAGCATTAAAACGGAGCCAGGATAAGCCAAGATGAGCCAAGAGGGGGGCCCCCAAGGCAGCAATTCCTTCAATTCCTTCGACTCCTTCCCCTGAAACGATAGCAGTCCCCCTGGCAGCGGTCCGACCTTGGCTAGCAGGCGCAAAGTTTCCAAGTCCTGCATGCAAAGGCCAGCAACAGCACCCAGGAAATGCTGCGATGACCGGAAGACTATGCAAGACTATGCAAGACTTCGGAAGACTATGGAAGGCTGGGAACGGAGGAAATTCCTGGTGAGTTTATAAATTGTGACAGTATATGACAGTATCATGCATTTCTTGCCTGACAAGGACCGTAGAGTAGAACGAGACAGAGAGAGAGAGAGAGAGAAAGAGAGATTTGCTTTAAGCATACGCAGACTGACCGGACTTGGCAAAATCGTCGAAATTGACGTGTGTGCGGTCTGGCCCTTTGGCAAAGCCTGACCGGATCTGGGATCGATCACCAGCTCAGTCTATTTGAAACAAGAATTCCTGCAGGCCCAAAAGAACATCCTTGAACTGTGTCCACAAGATAGAAAAATCAACTGTTAACTGTGTCCACATGCTTGAAAGTCAACGGTTCCAAGAGCGTGTTGTGCGTTACCCAAATTTCAAATGCCCGGTTCAGCCGCCATGAGGAACCTGCCGCTTCGCTGCACCCGCTCAGTCCTCCAAAATGTTGCTGGCCTTGTTTGTGATCACTACGAGGTTGAGAGACTCCATGGGCTGGTACACGTAGCGCACAGACCTCATCATTGATCCATGGATCTGTGTCATGGTCCGCACGTGTTGCTGGATGGTACAAATTGGCACGTGACTCACAGTCCTGCCCAGGGCACCGCACTCTGTCTCAACCTAGGTCCAAGCAATGGGGTACGAGGGATGGTCTGCCAAACTTGAAACAAAATGAACGAAGCCTAACAAGCTGAGCTGGAAACAAAGGTGTGATCTTTTCCGCTGTCTACCAGCTTTGTGAAGGCACCAAGCAGGCCCTGCACAATTGCTTGTTCAGTGCCGACTTTCAGCGACTCAACAATTGCAGAAGCACAGGAACCTCGATGCGGAGTCGAGTCATCTCGACGAATTGCCCTGGCACCAAGCTCAACAATGACATGGTCGATAGATCTTGACACTTTATACTTTATATGAAGTGAAAGAGGAGAAGCAGTCTCACCCATCATTCCGTGATGGCCAAAGAAGGCCGCAACTGAGGTAACTAAGGTATACTAAGACAGACTAAGGTTAATCATACGAAGCTTAATCTTCGCACTTAGATGCTGGATGCTGGTACGCAACAATCAATGCTTGATGGATAGGCAACAGACATCAATCAACCAACTAGATGATCTAAAATGATCCAAAATATACCAATTGGATCTAAAATCAATGATCTAAGTAGAAATTCCAATGGGACCATGGGACCCAGTGGTGGCCAAACATGTCGGATCAACGCGCTACCAGGGTCTTGTCCTTTTTGATAATGGCTGCCGAGAGGACGACCATCGTGGCCTGTCATGTGGTTTCTCAGGCCGGGACTTGAGGACCCCAAATCGTGCTATAAAATAAATGATTTACCTGAAAAAAATGTCTCACTATGGTATAATAGATGAAAAGACTATGACTATAATACAATTCTCTGATAAATCAATAATTCTGTGAGAAAATCAATGAAAATATCATAACTATAGTATAGATTGAGTGATTAACGCATTTTCAATTAGCAAATAAATGATGAACTATGTGTTCATTACAATACAGCAAATGGTTAGCTTGAGAAAATAGTGTATATAACATTATATAACTATAGTGAACCCCCAAACATGACTTGGTGTGTCTGTTACTATAAATGGTTAATCAACTCGAGGAGACTGGAAGTGCTCCTATGACTTGAGAAATACCCATGTGGTTCCTTCTGAATCAACTGTCATGAACCATGATCAACCAAACTGACCCATCCCTTAACTACTGAGCCATGAGCCTTTAGAAACCATCGCTTTCACCACTGTCACCAACGAATCGGAAACATCTCCCGTTTGCGAACTGAGCAAATCCTTCCTTCCGCCACAGACGCCTGGAGCAGGCCGTTCAAAGCCTGACAAATTTGCGCGGCTCCGGAGCCGGAGCTGCTCGTTCGAGCTCGCTGATTGGATGAAGCACTCAGCGGAGCTGTAAGAAATCGTTGAAGAAACCAACCCTTGAAGCTCAGCAGCAGCTGCGACCGGATACACCAATCAGCAAGTAACAATCATCAACCAGGCTTTCTGTGTGAAGAGCTTCACTGCAGCGGCAGCATGGTACAACATCCGAGGTATGTGTACATCATGTACGAACACACAGCTGCGACACCACACCGACCATTCCCACCCAAATTCATACCAGGTAGTTCCACAACCTTTAAAAATCATCCAAGAGGTCCACGGGACCCAGCTCAATAGCCAGCAAATACAAGACTGTGTTTGGCTAGGGTGATACCCCAGCTCAAGTAAGCATCATGAACCATGATGAAACATGATTGTATGAAAATTAACAACACATGATGAGTCACTGCTTCTTATTAGATGTCAGCCATTGTTACCACTAATCCAGAACTGTTAACCACTAAGTACTAATTACTAGCTAACCATTGTTGGAACAGCCTTTCTTATTCGATATTACTACCCATTGCCACCACTCATTTGCTAGCCTTAGAAGGTTCCATTGGAACCTCAACTTCTTGATACCAGCTCCACCGGATGCCTTCAGAACTGAAAGCTGCAACGGGGCCCCCGCGCCGCCCCCCGCGGCCCTACGTCGAACTAGCCCAAAAAATCAGCGGGAAACATGACAGTTGCAAGACCTTTCACCAGAACAAGCAGCTGGATGCCATGGCACCAGACCCAGCAATTTGCCAACAATTTCCAGATTTTCAGGTTCCATCTGCACGCGTCACTGCATTTTACCGCCGATTTCTGGCATGTAAGGTGTCGTTGGCACGTCGTTGGCGACGGAGTCGACTCAATGGCGATAACCCAATCGTCGCTCCAGTTCGGCCACCTACAGGGATCATCTTGAAAGCTCCAAGAAGCAAGGAATTAATAAGACCCAAAAAATA
The DNA here is from genome assembly GCA_009767595.1 of Symbiodinium kawagutii. Classification (NCBI taxonomy): domain Eukaryota; class Dinophyceae; order Suessiales; family Symbiodiniaceae; genus Symbiodinium; species Symbiodinium kawagutii. The sequence goes on from VSDK01005752.1 coordinate 147,125, forward strand.
TGGGTTTAAAACGGCATAGGAAGAACCTACAATGAGATCCTTGTTATCAAAATCCATGATTGTGGGTATAAAATAGCATAATATCATATCATATCCCATTTGTAAGAACAAGATCCATCAAAATCCAATGGTATACAAAAAAAAGTAGGAGCTATTCAGCATACGTAAAGATAAAACAACAGTGGAGCCAGGGATATCAACAGTCATATCGCATCATACGTAGTCTGTAGTCATATAAAAGAGTAACAGCTTGCTGAATTGAACATGTTGCTGAATTGAACATGGGAAGATATCCAACAGCTTTTAGTTTACGTGTATTTTATTGTCCCTCTCTGTTTGGCTGCGGTTCGAAACCCCAAAATTGTTGCCATCAATGATCACGGAATAGATTCCCGCCATTTCCCAACACCTGGCTCCACGACATGGTATGGCAAGGCAAGGTCAGTAGTTTTCGAGTCCCTGCTGCCTGCTGCAAGCAGTAATTTCACCGTTGGGTAATCCAAATCAACTGGTGGCTTATTGGTTCATGCGGAATCTACAAGAAACCCATAGAATTGGCTGTTAAAACAAGGTTTTCTTGTCCACTTGTCCATCAACCCAGTGATTGACACTGACCAAGCAATTGATTTCGCTACAACTAGGGGCATTCCACCAATGATGGCGGTACCTAACCTTCTAGTGATGTCCATTCTATTTGGAAAAAGTACTATCTTTTTGGCAAATGCATTTGTGCAAAATCACCTTCTTGTTTGTATGGTCATTGGTATATCCCCTGGTTGTGTTCGGTTTGTTGACCCTCTTCATCTTGGGTAGCAACCACCACTTAGAACAATTCCAATAACCAACTTACTTATTGGTACTGGTTCATCATCAACCACCACTTACAGTAGTACAATTCCAATAACCAACTTACTTAACGGTATGAAGATTCACTAGTGGCGAGTCATCAGGAACCCCAATTATGGGGTGCCAGTTTCTGCCTTTCCACAAAAGTCTGGGCAATCTGCCTCCGCCAGACTTCCCGTCGACCCCAACAGCAAGCCGACTGCCTTCCCGTGCCGTTACCCGCACGTTGAACACAATTCAGTAATGTAGTCAGTGTTCCCCCTGATGTTTGATATTGCTGGGTATCTTTGTCTAGTGAATCACTATTCCACCTCCTGCTAGTCATCATTAGTCGCAAATCAATGGTTGATTAACGCCACAATCAATAGTATATTCACCATCTTTCATGGCAAATCAACCAGCTCAATTGCCATGTGGTGGTTTCTCAAAATTTCGGTCCCCTAAATCATCCTTTCTATCAGCCATTTATAGTACTAAACTAAGTGTAACTCGAGGGGTCCCATATTTTGAGAAACCCCCGATGTAATACTGTAGTTAACCATGATTGCTGGTGATTCTTCACCATTTGTAGTTTTTGACCATTCAACCATGATTGTTTGAACCATGATGATTTTCCATTCGAATCCCCGAACCATTTCGAAACCCTCGAGCCCCAGTGCAACCCCACGTCGCGCCTCAGCTTCCAATGCAGAAGTTTCTTCTCGGAGACGTTCCGAACCCGCGCCAGGCTGCCCAGGAGGCCGGGCGGCCGTGCTCAGGGCCCCCACGCCCTACCGGCGGCAAGAGAGCAAAGGGGGGGATGTATGTAAAACATCTGTACACATGATACATAGACATACATTTTATACATATATATCATACATATTTTGTACGCATATCCATTTAGGAGAAATATCCATGTGTATATATATATATATATATATGTACTGTAGAGACATGTACACAAACAAACAAACGAACAAACGAACGAACGAACAAACAAACATGCAGACAGGCAGACAGGCAGACAGGCAGACAGGCAGACAGGCAGACAGGCAGACAGGCAAACAAACAAATAAACGCAAAACTAAACATTCCAGTAGCAGGCGGGAGTAGCTGTAGCAGAAGTAGGATGCCGTAAGTAGTGCTACATGCAGCAGCAGCAGCAGCAGTCGTGGTGGCAGTAGTGGTAGTGGGAGTGGTAGTGGGAGTGGTAGTGGGAGTGGTAGTGGGAGTGGTAGTGGTTGCCGTAGCGGTAGCAATAGTGGTAAGAGTACTAGAAGTGGTAGTAGGAACGTTAGTGGTCGCAATGTTGTCGATGTTGTTGTTGTTGGTGGTGGTGGTGTTGTTGTTGTTGTTGGTGGTGGTGGTGGTCGTTGTTGGTGGTGGTGTCGTTGTTGGTGGCGGTGTTTTTTGTTGTTGTCCTTGTGGTTGTGGTTGCTGGCTGCGGTGCCTCGACAATTACATCACGGGCCATGTATTCGTACACATGTTCATGTATACGTGTATATTTAAATATATTATATATATATATATAGTTTATCATTCAAATACATATGTATATGCATAATTATCATAAATCAATACTGCTAATTCAACATGTTCGCCCGAGCCTTAGGGTTTGCCCCGCATGGGTCTGAGAACATTTCCCAATGCTCAAATTCCTGCACAGGGCCATTGGTTTTTGATTTCTGAGTTATCAAACCCTAAACCTCAAACCCTAAAACCTTTAAAATCAAAACCCTAAAACCCTAAAACCAAAACCCTAAAACCCTCAAACCCTAAACCAATATATCATATGTATATTTACCTCTTAATTAATGGGGCCGTGGTCCCAAGATGGCTCGCCCAGGGTCTGAAACCTGCATTTGTTCAAGGGTTTAGGGTCTGGGTGCTTCAAACGCCTCACCTGGATGAGGCTAACAGTAACCACAACAACGATCACGACCATGACAATCATAATAACAAGAACCATAACAACAACCAACCACAACAACAAGAACCATGACAACAACCAACGGCCTTGTTCAGTCAAGGTACGGCCTCAGAAAGCCATGCCGAAGACAGCGAGGGCCAGCGCATAAGGCAAGCGGTAGCCCCAGGCGCGAAGACGGAGGGACTGCTGCCAACGGCGCATTTCACGGCGCATCTGGTTTCCGGGCGGGCGCATGGCGATATCCAGGATCCAGCCTGTAAACTGGATCGGTTCCTGCTCGAGGCGTCTTGGCGCCGGCGGCTTGTCCCACCCGCAAAAGAAGCGGAGGCAAGGTTCCGGCCACAGGGGATCTGGCCAGACGCTTGAGCTCTGCACCGGCACGAAAATGATCATGGGCATCCTGGTCATCTCTGGTGGTGTCTGCTCAGCTTCTGCCGCTGGTGGGATCTCTGGGTGGTAGCGAGGCGCGTTGTCTTCTTGCGCCGTTGGTGACCATGCGCCCCAGCCGTCCGCCATTGCACTAGCTAACTGCTGCAAGATATCTGATTGACTGTCTTCGAATGGCTGCGGGAGATGCGGTTCCGTTTCTACGTTCTCTGTTTCTACGTTCTGATCGCACATGTCTTCTACATTCGCTTTGTGGTGAGCGTGAAACAGATCTGCATGGAACATTTCAAAATTATGTCTGTTAACCCTGTTGCACTTTTATTTTGTTCTGAGCCAGGGTTGCTTTGTCTCTGCGCAGTGTGAGGGCCAGGCTGTACTTTTGTTGGCCCTCTATCACCGTCTCTCACGCAGGTTCTGTACAGGTCTTGACTGGCCTCATTCGAACCAGCCGTTGATGTCGACGTGCAAGGATGCTTGATCTGAGTCGTCGTCGACTTGCATACCCTGGCTCATGTCCTCTGAGCTCTGTTCGGGCTCTGCGCTGCTTTCGCCGTCTCTGGGGAAGGCATTGGAAGAGGGTTCCTCACTGTCCGACGAAGGATCTTCCGACTCGGGCTCTTCACTGTCTGACAAGCTCAGCACCGACAGCTCCGACGCGCCGAGACCACGATCATCTTCTCCCACTGGCCGCCAGTCGGCGCGACGGATGCTGCCGATAAGATGTACATTGACCCTGCGGCGTGCACGGGACACGCCCACATAGCCGTAGCCGTGGTCGGCCAGTCGCCGGTCGAAGTGGACGCCGATCAATTGCAAAGTGGCACCTTGGGCTCTGCGAATGGTTGTGGCATAGCCATACGTCACAGGCATGAACTTCTGACCTTTCTGCTTGATGGGATGAACAAGGAGCAAGACACCGGCATCTGTCTGCGTGACCAAGACATCTTTTCGCAGCACACGCTGGATGGTACCCATTGCACCGTTGACGAAGCCACGGTCTTTGTCCAAGTTCTGTGTGAGTCTGATGCGCACGCCGGGTTCAAACCAGAGCTGCTCTTCACCATACGACGGATCACCGGGTAGTCCCCTGCCTGCTTCTAAGACGGCTCCTGCTGTTGGAAAGCATTGCTGCACCCATGCGCGGTTCAGGGCCGCGGCTCCTTTGTTGGTCACGGTCAGAAAGGTAAAGGTCTTCCCGGTCGTTGTCTCCAGGGCTCTCGCTTTGCGGACTGCTTCGTTCACATCCTTGCCCCAAATCCTGTTCTCGAAGAAATTCATCAAGGTGGTTCTGGACGGTTGCCGGGCGCGGCAATGTTGCAAGAAAGCCAACATGTCTGGGTCTGCGGAGCGGGCGGCTGCATGCTGCTGCAACTTGACTTGTTGCACTGTGCCTGCTTGGGATTGCGTCTCCAAGTCTCGTTGGAGCTGGCGCACGCCATGGATCGGCTGTAGTTGCTGGAAGTCACCGGCAAACACGATGTACGGCAAGTTCCGGAGCGCTCGAAATGCCGTCTGTAGTTTGCTCCACACAGCCCCATCGATCTGTGGCACCTCGTCGAAGATAATGAGGTCATAGTGTCGCAGCCTCCCTGGTGGAATGTATTGTTTGTCTTGGTCGCGGGTGATCTTGAAAGAGGAATGCACGGTCTCCACGGTGATGTCCAGCTCTGGTGGGATGCGTTGACGATGCGACGAGACGAGCAAGCCGATCGGCCCAAGGATCAACACCTTGCAGCCTGCAGTTGCTGCACGGATTGCCGCTTCCAAGATAACCTCTGTTTTGCCCGTTCCCGGGCCACCGGATACCTGCAGTAATCGGCCGGCACTTCGTGCATCATTGGCGTCCACGACGGCGGCGCCGGACTCCACTGCATCGAGTACTGCTTGTTGTTCTGGCAACCAGATCCGGACTGGACGAGGGATGAGCCGACGAGCGCTCCATGCGGAGGGATCTTCTTCACCACGGTGCACGGCCTCCAGGAGCAGTGCGCAGCTTCGGATTCTTGCATCGAACGTGGTGATCCGGTTGTCCTTGAGCCCACGAAGCTTCATGTCCGGGATGATAGCTTGCAGCAACCTTGTGGGATCGTTGTGGAAGTATTGCTCCATGATGTGGCTCAGATGCTGACAATTTTCTGGTAGTGACGACGGGTTTGGGTCGACCAAGTCTGTTTCCCGCGCGCCAGGAAGAAATGCTGCTGCCCATTGCCCAATGAAGATGTCCAATAGCTCGAAGGCAAAGGACATGCCGACTGCACATTTCTTTCCGCGCCCACCGATGTGTGAACTCATAGGCCAGAGAATGTTTGACTACTTCTAAACAGGTGTTGGGCTTTACATTTCATCACCTACTCCCTTATTATTTTTTGGTTTCCCGAGGCCTGCAAGATTTCGTTTCTTCACCGTGTACTCGTATTGCACTGTCTCCGCCTCGGTTCGGACTTCTTGCTTGGTCTCAAAATGCCATTTGCGGAGCCACTCCAAGAAGGTTCTCTTCTGACGGTTTGCGGGCCCGTTTCCTGCTATGTTTTCCTCTCCGGGGAGATGGATGATCTCATCGTCTGTTGGTGCTTCTTCCTCTCTTTCTTCCCTGCCCTTGTCTTCTGCCATGTAGATTGACTTGTGGTTTCTCGTCAAACACTGTTGGAAGGCTAAGTATTCATGGCGGGAGTTGTTGACCGCGCTGCTGCCGGGCACTGGCGCATAGCAGCGCGCTCCGGTGAAGGAAGCTTTCACCAGGGGCAGACAGGCGAATTCCATACTGATCTCCTGCTCCAGCGGTTGCCTTTTGCAAAGCATGCGGTAAATTTGGGCCCACTGACTTTGCTGGTGTTGACTGCCTTCCCCTTGTGCTTTTCGGCGGTGGAAATGCAACGAGTCTGAAGCTTTAGTTGCGTAGCCTACCACATAGTTCAACAAACAATGGGTGGTGTCTGCCCTGCTGCATTGGACATCCACTGCGCCATAACGAAAGGTCTTCTCTAAGAAGGCTACGAATGGTGACTTTGGCCCTGGCTTGTTGCTTGTCCCTGTCAGCAAATCGACATCTTGACCCTCCAAGTATTCCACCCAAGCCAACACATGTACGTGCAGTGTGCCGCGGCTCTGGAACTCGAAGCGGAAAACATACTCCTTCACCTTCTTGACGCCGCACTCTTTCAAGTTTGCACCTTGCTTGAGGAGGGCGTGCTCGAGGACTGCCGACAAAGCGTTGCGCAGGTGGAGCGTCAGGACGGCTTGGTGTTCACTCAGCGTGCCTGCTTCTGCTGCAGCTTGCAACATCCCGTAGCGCAAGGGGAAAGACCACTCTGCGGGCGCTACTGTGAAGAACAAGTTGGGCAGGGCATCCATGCGGCGGCACATGTCTTCCAACCGCTGTGTTTGTTGCAGCCAGTATGCTTCAAAATTGTTCATACTTGAAGCAATCTCGTCTGGAGCCAAACGCTTCAGCGCTGCAATGGAGACAACCTTGTTGAGTTGCTTCGCCAAAGCTACGTCGTGAAGGTAGCACACCAAAGGAAAGCCGGCGGCATAGTCAAGGCAGCGACTGCGTAGTTTCCGGTGGAAACTTGTTCGCAGGCTGGGCTGCGAGTTTTGCGGCAGCAGGTGCAAAGTGTTCAAGCGATCTTTGACATCTGTGTCGGCGAACGAGCTGCGAGGATACAGTGCAGCCATGGCCGGGCAGCGACTTCCAAGCCCGGCGCATGCAAAAGTAGTTGCGCAGTTCGAATGTACCGCCAGCTGTTGTCACCTGCAATGGCTGCATCCAGCAATGCTTTGTGATGCAAGACCCAATGCTTGTAGGTTGGGTTGTTTTCCATGAGCCAGGCAAAGGCGCGTCTCTCAGCGTCTCCCGGCAAAGTTTGTTCTATGTCCGTTGGCTTCCAAATGCCTCTCACCAGGGATTGCTTTTGTTTGCTTGTCACTGATGCCCGGCCGCCCCGTCGAGTTGTGAAGTCGACCTTCAATTCCACGACTGCCAAGGCTGACCAATCGATGTGCGGCAACAATGCTGTTGTGTTCGAACCTGCAAACCCGAGGAGCTCTTCGACCAAACTGTTCCAGTGCTCAGCTTGGGGAACCATGTAGGCCATGATCTTTCGGGCGCGTGGGGGGATGGCATCATCTGGCGCTGCAACCTCAAGCTGGTCTGGGCTGCGGTCGAAGCCGCCCCGGCAGAGTTTCGCGACCTGGTGGCGCCCATTCTTTCGCCATCCGAGGGTCACCGGCGCTTCTGTTGATCGAAGGCCGCAGCTGGGACAAAAGCTCCAAGATGGCACTTGCATCCATTTGCCCAGTGTGCTGAGGCCTGTTGGCAGCGCTTGTGGACCTTCAACTTGTTCCTGGAGCAGTCTAAACCGCTTCGTTGCTTCTGTCTTCCATGCCTTTGCTGCTCTTGGAACATCTTGGAGCACAGCGCCAAAGAATGCGTGTGGGATAGCGCATTCTTGGACGACTTCACGTCGCGTCTTCCCGCTACGGATCATGCCCATGGCCTTCATGTGTTCTGTGAAGGAGTTTTCGATTCTCGTGGGGTCTCTCTGCCAGCTTGTCAAGGTTCGCTGTGGCACCCCATATTCTTTGGATAGTTGATGTTGGCTTTTGTTTCCGGCTTCCAGTTCTTCCAGCAAACTTTCGAACCTCTCCGGAGTCAGGGCTGGCATTCCTGCACTTTGTTGTAGCGTCCCCAAGGGCCATGGTAAAACAATTCCTCCCGCAATTGTTCGGACATGCCGGTCCACTGGGCACACCAAGCCATTGGCACGTTTCACATCGGCGAAGCCTACGGTCCGACACTGGTTCTGGATGTGCTTGGGCGGCTGCCTTTTCGTGAAGGTTTTCGGGAGGAGCTGTGCCAAACAATGCGCGTGGTCCATGCCCTTCTGCTGGTACAGGCGCTGTCGCTGGAATGGGTGGACCTTTGCTCCGACGCCGACGCATGACAACACGAGCGGCTGCCAGTTGGCCGACGGCATGCAACAAGCCCAATGCCGCAGCTGGTCGTTTTCGGGATGCTTGGTGCTTTGCTTGTGGTCCAGGACGTGGTGGTTCTGCACCTGCTTCTGTTGCCAACTCTGGGAAATGCTCTTCTGCGAAGCCACGGGGAAGTCTTGCTAAAGCTGTTGCACGCTGCGCGGCAGTAGCCATTCGCTGCAAGGATTTCTTCAAAAAGGATCTGCCACCAATGTTCCCAGAGACCACTTGCAAGAGAACCGGATCCTGACACGTGTTGCGACGGGAAAGAAAGACATAGATGCATGAGCGCTTTATCCATGATGCTTTGTATGCTTGCAGCCAAGATTCACACCACACGCAGCGGTCATGCCCAGCTTGAGGTTGCACTGCGCCGCCGGAGGAGCTAAAGGTACACGGCACACCGTCTTGCAGGCCACGGCAAGCACGCGGCATGGCTGGCAAACGGCTACCGGAGGGACTGGCTAACGTACAGATGTTACTCCTATGGCGCACGTCTCCCTTGTATTTGCTTCTTGGTTCCTGTTGTGTCTTTGTTGCTTGTCAATAGATTGTTGACACGCAAGTGTGTCACCTCACTGGAGCCCAAAGTAACACAGAAACAGACTTGTGTCGGTGGGCCGCTTCCTTCCGGGAAAGCGGATTCATGATATAACTACAACACTCATGTTTTCATGGGGATGTATAGCTGTGTGACACGGTGTTTGCTTTGCGCTTCGATGTCAAACCTTTGACTCTCTACCCTGCCCTTTGGTGCGATCTTGTTACCTCGCCACTGTCGCTGTTGCTGGTGCGGCTTTGTGCTCGCACCGGCCATGGCGTCGTGGCATGGCTGTTCCATGTGCTCTTCAAAGGCGGCTTGAGAACACGCCGCTGCTGCGAGCGCGGAGGGCTGCACTGTGCTATTTGCTGCCCGTCACTTGTTGCGCAAGGCGTTCAGAACAAGCCGCTGGTGTCTGAGGATGGTGCGCCTCCAGGGACTGGGGGCTTCTGGCTCTTGCTCCTTGCCACGGCTGCTGCCGCCCATGATGCTTCATCAAATGGCTTGTGCTCCACGGCTGCCCGGCATGTTTTGTCCGACACTTGAGCCATTTGTGGAAGGCCACGGCTGCCTCACGGACCTCTGCTTCCGTTGCTGGTGCTCGGGTTGGCTCCTCGTGGACACGTCGCTTCTTGACTTGGCACATAGTAGGCTGCTTGGACTCTGCTTGCCTTTTCCTTGGTTGAGCTTCTCCAGCACGGGCTTCAATTCTTCTGCTTCTGCCAGCGCCAAGCCCAACGGCTCCTCTTTAACGAGCTTGGTGATGTTCTCGGTCTCCAACGTAGCAATTGCTGCCAGCACGGCCTCGGCGCTGCGGGAGATGCCAACCCCCTGCCTCCATGGATCTGTTGCCGCGAGCTCGGTATGAAAGGCGACTCGTTTTGAGCCTTCTGCTGCAGCTCGCCAAATCACCTCCGTAGATTGGTCTGTAAATCCAGATTCTCCGTATGGATTCAGCATCTGGGATGCTACTGAATCATACCAATAGAGCTTTTCGCGCCGACCGGGAGCGGCTACGCTGGGGGCTGCACTCGGTGATCCCGGCGCCGAGGGTGCACCGAAGAGAGCGGCACTGTCGCTGGTCATATTCGCAGCGATATTTCGAGTGATGTACGTGGAAAGCTGCGAGCAGAAAGTTGCTGACCGTGACTCGGTTCAAAGTGCTGGTACATGTGGTTACATGTGTGCGGCGACTCTGCTGAGAGCTGTCTGTATGTTCAACGGCTCACGTGTGGATGCGGTACTGTTCCATCCGGCTAACAAGTTGATGCACGGCAACGCAACAAAACTCTCTATGTCCCGGAACTGCTTGCATGGCTGCGGTTTATTTCGCTGCATCTGCTTACTGCCTCTCTGCTCGGACATCCCTGGCTCTAACCTTTTTCTTCAAAATCAGGTCTTGGAGCTCTTGTGGCTCGACGGCGCCGCGCGATCGAAGCCA
>VSDK01005752.1:157305-170429 GCA_009767595.1 Symbiodinium kawagutii
ACCAAAACAACAACAACAACAACAACAACAACAACAACAACAACAACAACAACAACAACAACAACAACAACAACAACAACAACATCAACCACAACAACAACAACAACAACAACAACAACAACAACAACAACAACGACGACAGCAACCGCAACAAGTAGGTTCAAAACACAACATCACCCGTATAGCCACTTATCTTCCGGGGTCGACCGGCTGCCTGTCCCAAGCCGCCCCTAAAGCAATATCTAGTTAAAGAGCGGCGGGGGAAACCACACACGGCTCCCCCTTAATAGTCTATGTCGTCTGGTTCGGTTGTTGCCTCCTTGTTTATTTTCTTCTTACTGATAAGGTTTATAAACGTGACTTTTTTACTTTGTACTTAAGCTCTTTTCCGCGAAAAATTTTCCAGCAAACTTTCATGATTTTGGCTGTAAATTTTTAATTACTTTTTCAATTACCGGATGGGACCGTCAAATTTAGGATGGGACCGTCCAATTTGAGCATATCGCGAAACTGGACGGTCCCAAAAATAGGGACCGTCACATGTGCTGCAAACTTGACGGTCCCACGTGCGTAAATTTGACGGTCCCCCCGGCGGGACCGTCAAGTTTCGGCGGAAAATGTAAATTGGACGGTCCCGTTCTAAATTTGACGGTCCCTCTCCCTTTTTAAAAGCTTTCTTATACAAATTTCCCTGCCCTGGGGGAACAACAGCAACAACAACATCACCACCACCACCAACAACAACAACAACAAGAACAACAACAACAACAACAACAACAACAACAACAACAACAACAACAACAAGAAGAACAAGAACCAGAAACACTCTCAGGCCAACGCTGGATGTTATGATACTGTTTCTTGTTCATGTCCATGGCTTTGATCCTTGTACAATGGAATACCAAGTCACAAACGAAACATGAAAAAGTTATGTATCATGTAATGACTAGGGAGCTTTGGGCGGGTGGGATGTAGCCATGTAACCAACATACACTACGCGGCTCTAAAGCCTACAACCCTACTGTACCCTAAAACAACCATAAATCACTGCGTCTAGCCAGTGTTTTTCGCATCTTGTCCAAGCCATCACGACCTTGTACAACATGCTCCATTGCAGCGGCGCTTTATGCGGTGGGGCGAACGTTAAGGCTGGAGGGAACATGTTGAACTCCAATCACATGACCTGACATGTCACTCGTGGAACCTGTTTCCCGAACCTTCCGGCCATGCCGATGGATCAAATGTGGTGGGTGGGACGAGGCATCTTGAGCAGACAAGGAAGAGGGGGCTACGGTGAGACAGGGTTCCTCAGGGTCAGGGCACCCCAAAATAAAAGGAGATTCACAGAATACATATGCTTATATCTACATATATATGCATACACATATTCATACATCTATATATATATATATACATATATATAAATATATATATATATATAAATATGTATATATATTTATATATATATATACACACACACAAGTGCTTCCAAGTATTGCGATGCATTTTGCAACCGCAGGAACTATGATTTGACTGCCCGCGCCTCTGAGTGCAGGTAGCCTACCAGGACTCCATGATGCCATGGACCATCCAATGCCCCAAAATTGGCGCGGGTCCCCTGAGGAAGTGGCTATGGGTCAATATTAACCAACAATAATGGTGGATAATGACCAACTATTTTTTAGGGAAAACAATGGTTAATGATGGGGGAACCAGGGGTACAGAGTCTTGACCCATGGCCAAGTAGCGTTGCATGGGGTGGGAGACAAAATGATCAGAAGCAAACCTGGTAGCTTTGGGGAAAGAAGGGACTGCTGCACACATTTCTTCTTGGCTTCTTTTATCCTCCATTCCGTGCACTCAACAAATGGGTGAAGGCACAATCGTTTCCTGCGCTTGCTTCGACTCCTCCAAATATAGATGGTAGATAAGTCCAACTATTCGTGGCTGATGGTGCTTAATACTGGTTACTAGTGGTGAATCGTCTGTGAATCGTGCTGCAATATGGTTGATGGTGGCCGCTGAAGCCTCGAGATACACCCCACGGGCCCCACAGTCCTTGTGGCATTGGCCGCACTTCCACAGGTGTCAGCGCACTACAGGCCTTGGCAAGTTGCGTGTCTTTTTTCTCGAGCGCCACAGCTCCGAGTTACAAGGGTCACTCAGTGACCGTGGCCTTTGTAGAGGTCACAGGTGGAAAACAACAGTCATGGTCAATGACGGTTGGTAATGGTTAGTAATGTTTACTGATGGTTGACAATGTTCAATGTTGGTTTTAAGAACAGTTGGTGATGGTTAAGAGTGGATGCTAGTGATGCTAGTGATTCTAGTTTTCGGTCAGGTTTGATAATGTTTATCGGTGGTTGAAAACCGCTCGTAGTGGTCAATAATGAGCTATATATAATCATGGTTGCTCACTCATGGTCAGTAGTTGCTAGGAATGGCTGTCATTGTTTTACACACTCATGATGAATCATGACAAATCCTTGATCAGAAGCACGGCGCCAATGATCAGTGGTGAGCAACCGCAATCTTATCAACAAGTCATGACTGCCTTCCAGTGATCAATAACAACTGACAATCCTATTGCTCGTTAAGACACGTAAAGGTTGATGAACAATGAACAAGGATTTTGAATAAGACCGAAAAAGGATGACAGCTATAAAACCAACAATCCAAAAAGATATCTCTGAAATGCAAGACACTGGAAGCCATTTTCCCTGTGGACATGATCATTGTTTTGTCAGCTGAACGGGAATATACGCCACATATGTGTACCTATGTATTTATATATATATATATATATATAAGATTGTATTTGTGTGTACCTGTCTTGGTCCTGTGACATAATATACATCTGGGTGTTTCTCAAAATAGGGGTACCCCCAAGTCATCCTTTAATAGTCATTTGTTAATAATAAACCAACCATTTTTGGAGACCCCTATTTTGAGAAACCACCATCTATACAAATATGATCATATATCATACATGTATGTATGTCTTGGACCTATGACATTCTAAATATATATATATATATATCTATGTATATACATATAGATCTATACATATATAAATATATATATATATATATATATACGCTCGGGGCCCTAGGTTCACCGATATGGCAGCAACTCATGCAAGATGATTCCTGGAAAATGACGTTTTCGCTGAGGCGAAACGCGAGTTTTTCATAACATATGTTGTTGTGCAAAATAGCCCTGCGCGGGATGAATTTGGATTTCATCCCGCGCAACTGCATCAACATACTTCTTCTTTCTTGGACACTCCGAATGCAAATTTGCGTTTCGTGTGGGTTTTGAGTGTGTTTTGCATGTGTGCATGTCATGTCATAAGAAAAAACTAGCAGAATTCATTGGGAATTCTAAGTCAAAATGCACGTGGGCTATAATATCATGGTATTACAGCATTTCGTAGCGTGGACAAAAATGCAAAGTGCTGTGAGTCAGCTTTTTTTTCTCCTTTCCATCATTGCCACAAAGCTGAGTCAAAAACTTGTGTCGGGGGACGCTAACTTTTCATGGACAACTCTCTGAATTTTTTCAGAGCAGTCAACACGGTTTGCAATCTGGGTCGTTTGTTCAAGTGGTGGACCGCCAGCACGTTCCTATGTTCGACTTTGTCATTGGTGACAGATTGCAGACCATGTCTACGAAGCTGACGCTTGGTAATGGAAGCGATTGATTCAGCAACGTTGTCACCTCCCACCACCGTGAACCCTAGACGACTTTCCCGAGCACACCCTTGCTTCGCAAGGTTTCTCAAGAGGTCGATCTCTGCCTTGATGAGTCCTTGTTTCTGAATCACTGACAAAGGAGTGAACAAGTGTCTGATGTGAGAGACTCCTTTCAAGGATGGGATCTGAGATCGACTCACTGCACTTTGCAGCGCTGGGCTGCCGTCAGCACCAGCAATATGAACACCTTTTCGGAGTTTCTTGGAAACCGGCTCAATGGTTTCTGTCAACGACTCTGCACCAGCTCCATGACCTATGTCGTTTCAATCCATTCCGCAAAATCACAGTAGGAACAATTAGATGATACTTGTTTTATCTTTAAAAAAATTTGGCACCCTGGACCTTCTTCAGCGATCTTGGGTGGCAGAGGGAGAACTGCGTACTTTTTCCTCTGCGAAGTTCCATCTGCACAGCGCAGGCAAAAAACGATGCGTCGTCCACGAAAGATGGTCTTACGTCCAGTCTTCTTTGCTGGCTTTTTCTGCACTTGTTTTCTTCCATTGGAAAGAAATTTTCTTGCTCTTTGCTCTATCTTCTTGTTCACAACTCTCGCCTGGACAACATCTTTCGCAGAAGGATTTCTTTGAACCACCGCAGAGGCTGCGTCGAATTCCAAAACGCCTTTGTCAAACTCGAAGGAGCAGCTGTCCAAGTATTCCATGGTGGCCAGAGCAAGACGGATTTCTTGGCTCCATTTCGTGATTTTCCTTCTGTGGACGTTTTGCAGCAGGTGTTGCATTGTATCTGGCGGAACACGAACTCCAATGAGGTAGCAACAACGGAGAAAATTGGCACAGTCAACTTCTTCTTTTTGCCGGGCTTGCGAACGCAAAGGCGTGTACGCTTCCACCGGCTGTGTGAGCTTCGGGCGCCAGAAGCAATTTCGTTCTTGGCATTTCACAGCTTGGTCTAAGGTAGCGTTTCTGTCTCTTTTCATTTGTCGGCCACATCCCCAGCACAAAGGCAAGTCACGACTGAGAACCCCGTGTTCCAGGAGATAGCTTCGACACTTTCTGTCCGGCCAGGAGCAGAGTTCCGGGTAGCTGATTTGCTTCAAATTCCTGATGGAGTGAGAGTCTTCCTTGGAGCACACCGCGGAATATTGCAAATTCAAATCTTTGTGTTCCGCATTTTTGCGGCCACCGGCACGTTTGGAAAATGTGGGACCGTCTTTCTGCAAAGTCCCTCCGTGCTTTCTTTTGGGCATAGTCGGCCACTGGGCAAGTACGTTCCATGATGAATTTTAAACATGTGACACGCAAAGACCATGTTTGGCTCGACCTGCCAGCTCACCTAAAAGAAAACCTGAATGTGAAGTTCAAGATTCTTCCACAAGTGACAAGCTGGCATCGGTGGCAGCAGCAACTGTTTCAAAGTGAATCAACATCAATGCAGAAATGGCAGGACATCTGTATCTCAGTACATAATAGAAGCCAACACATGTATCTGTGAATGAAAATACATATATATGTAAATCCATATATATATATATATATAGAAGTATATATATATATATATATATATTGTGTATGTATTTTATCCAGATATATAAGTATATAGATACAAATATACAATGTACATGCACAGCAGGATGTGTTGCTGCAGCTCAGACAATTTCTCTTCGAAAACGGAAGTGCTGCGATCTATTCTCCTTGACCAGCTCGCAAGAAACGATTCTGCAAAGATTGAACTTTTTGACGATGGAAGCGCGGCCATTCTGCAGCTTGCGCAAGCGACACTTTTCGATAAAACCAACACAGTGGCTTGTCATCAGCGCCTCTTTTGAGAAATCTGGAGCACACCAACGCAGGCTGGCCACGCTTGGCAGAACGAGCCGACCAAACATGCGGTTGCAAGGCAGTATGATGATGGGGGCATTCACCATATTTGAAGACTCTGCGAGAAGCTTGCTGGGCAGCAATGGGACTCAAACGTTCGCTCAGAGGCGTAGTGCGCGAAGAGGAGCTCGAAGCATGGCTGGCAGCTGCTGGGGCTGCCGTAGCTATAGACCTTTCCGGAGAAGGAGTGTCATCCCGAGTGTCCATGTGCTGGCACCAGTCTTTCTCCATGGCTGCTTCGACAACATCGACTTCCATATCAGGCTCAGATTGATATTCTTCTTCATGTTCTTCAGCCCAGGATTCGGCAGGCTGGCCTTCCAGGGAGCTCATCACAACATCAGGCGTGTTCTCCGAAGCGGACGCAGAAACACCCAGTGACAGCACAAAGGCTTCCTTACGCAGACTGGTCCACGGAAAAGAACTCAGAAATGCTTGCGCCCAGAATGGAACAGGCTGAACAGCACAGAATGCAGCCCAATATTGCGGCAAGCGCGTGAGTTCCTGCCAGGCCAAATATTTTAGTTGTTTTCTGATTTGAAAAAACACAGTTCCACTATTTTCAACATTGTTTTGGTAGTACGACAACAGCTCCAGCCTCCATGCTAACATCTGGCACATCCATTTCCACTTCTGCACCCTCAGGAGGAAAGAGGACGCCTCTGCGCCATCGCGAAGAACCAGAGGCAGTGACTGACTCATTGTCTGAAACCAATTCAATGCATGGTGATCGTAATCGTTGAATGTCCGGGCTATCCAGTACCTCAGATCCAACTTCTTTCAAAATCTGAAAGAATTAATCAAATGTGACCACGTCATCCATCAAACACACAACTGCGGAGAAGGAGCTGGAATGGCAGTTCGATGAACAGGACATGGACTGTGGTCTCTGCTGGTGGCACAACTGCGCCCTGAGAGAAAGATCTCATGAACTCAGGGCCAGCCACGTCAAAGTCATTGTTCCGCATAGCAGCCAACCTAAGCTAGAGGTACTTCCAAGAAACAATGAACCATTTAAACGAACATCTCAGCAGGCCAATTTCCCTTTGTCCAAAAGTCAGCCAAAGTTCTTGCGGTGCCTAACCTATAAAACCATCAGTCCTAGAAACTCATTCCAACCCAGAGCGGCCGACGGAGCAGGCTCATTGAACAGCAAGCCACCGGCATCCAGATCTTGCAGAAACATGGCGTGGTTTTCCTGTAGCGCTTGCACAACCTCTTGCTTCGCAAGCTGATACTCTGTCTCCAGGTTTTCGTGCATAGTTTGCAAAGCATGTTCAAGGATGTCTTCTGGCGATCGAGGGCAGTTGGTTTCTCGAACTTGCAAGCGCTGTAACAATGAAACTACAACCGGAGCAGGAGATGCACAGCGCCGAAGATATCTCCTCCAACAGTCTTGTAAGAGAGGCAGGCCTCTTCTTAGACTTGCAAAATCATGTGCAGCGCTCAACAGTGCGTGCGCTGAAGCATCGTGTTCACAACATAAACACAAATGTAGCTCATGCAAGTACGCTGGCGAGAAGCTTGCCCACGCTGCCAAAAAAGGTGGCAGGCGCACACCAGCAGCTAGAAGAACAAGCAGCGAAGTAACTGCTAACAATTCCATCTCATGATGAAGCACGTACGGTAACAACCCTGAACCATAGAGCCAAGCAACGAACATCAACAGTCTCTTGTTCTGCTGCAACCAGTGCACACCACAAGTACAGTGTTGCCACAAGGTTGAACTGTCCGTGGCACATCTGGCTAACTGTAGTCAGTTTGATTCCACACATCTCACATACTCAATAATCGTTTGAACCTAATTAAAAATATTATACGCCAAACAGCCAAACCAAACCCACAAGCCAGAGCTCCGCGTCTGATTTGCTGCCCAGGCCCAGTAGCTGAGATCCGAACCTGCAGCGAGCAAATGCTGTCCCCCGCGAAAACCGAAGGCATCATGAAAAAACAGTGAACGTGTCAGTACATTAATGACATGAAATGTGCAGTAGTAACATCAGTCACATCTATCTATATGATACATTAACGACCCTCGGGGACCCCACCTTCCAGAACCCATCGTCAACGGAGCATCAACGTGACATCCACCTCAACCTGAACGTAGCATCAACGTGACATCCACCTCAACCTCAACCTCAATCAACGTGACATCCACCTCAACCTGAACGTAGCATCAACGTGACATCCACCTCAACCTCAACGTACCATCAACGTGACATCCACCTCAACCTGAACGTAGCATCAACGTGACATCCACCTCAACCTCAACGTGACATCCACCTCAACCTCAACCTCAATCAACGTGACATCCACCTCAACATAGACCTGCAGCGAACGTTAACATGCCCCACCCCACCCCACCCCACCCCACCCCAACGCAGCATCAACGTGACATCCACCTCAACCTGAACGTAGCATCAACGTGACATCCACCTCAACCTCAACGTAGCATCAACGTGACATCCACCTCAACGTAGACCTGCAGCGAACGTTAACATGCCCCACCCCACCCCACCCCGCCCCACCCCACCCCACCCCAACCTCACCCGACCTGTTAAACTCATCGGTGAACCTGGGGCCCCGAGGGTATATATATATATATATATATATATATGTGTGTGTGTGTGTGTGTGTATGGGCTCGGTGCGCTTTCCGGGCCCGCATAAAAACGATTATTTGTACTTCAGGTTTGTGTGTCATGTCTGTGCTCGGTTGGAAATCCTGCGGAACCCACATATATGTATAAATAAATAGACAGATACATAAATAAATACAGGCACACGGCATCATGTGGAAGTCTGTGTTTGTTCATTTGGGTACTTAGGCTAAAATCACGTAGTGAAAAATTGCAATTTTTGCACTTTCCAAGTCCCAGGATTCCAATGACACAATTCAAAGATTCAAAGATTGAAAAGTAGTTCTTTGAATCCAAGCCCTCAAGTCAAAGATTCAAAGATTCAAAGAACTACTTTTCAATCTTTGAATCTTTGAATCTTTGCAAAGTTGAATAGACCATGACTACATAGACAGCAATCATATAGGACAGAATTAACTTTTGTGTGATTACAAATGGGGTAAATATAAGACATATTAGATGAAACATAATTAAAGATAGGTCATTATCAATCAAAATATGATTTTCTTGGAAATAATCAAGTAGGGCACAAGTAGGCTATAATGCAATAAAGCATAGTCAAACAAGGTAAAATATAGGGCAGCAAATTTGAATAGAATAGACCATGACCCAATAGACAACAACCAACAGAACAGAATGAAGTAGGCTATAATTCAACAAACCGCAATCAAATAATAGACAAAGATTGCACTATTGAATAGGACAAATATCATTTGTAAATTTGAATTATGAATAAATGAACCCTATAAAGGTCGTAATCAAGTAAGATAATTTAACATAGGTCAAGTCATGACATCTGCATTCAGTCTTGTTTGCGTATGAATTCGAGTTTTATGCGGGCCCGGAAAGCGCGCCGCGCCCGTATGTATATATATATATATGTACATATATACATATATAATTATGTATATGATGTATCTTGCACCTGTGGACACCTGTGCGCACCCAAAACCGTGGCCAGCCACACAACAAGACAGTGTCTGTACGCAACCAAGATTTTACCACATCTTTTTGATCCCCAAGATTTACGCACCCTGTTTTTTTGCTTCACAGCATTTAGGACACAAATTGATGAGTCACTTGTATGGTGGTTTCCCAAAATAGGGGTACCCCCAAATCATCCATTTATAGTCATTTATAGTAATAAACCAACCATTTTTTGGGTACCCATATAAGTGATCCCAAAATGATGCCCTGCCAGGCTGTCAAAAAACGGCTTCCAGGCCGCGGCAGCAGCCCCACAGCTCAGGCCAGGACCACTTTTCCATTTCGATATTCGACAAATGGTCCCTGACAGGTTCGGCCCACGTCGTTGGTCCAAGCATTAGCCACCTAAGCATTGATTCAAAGGCTAAGGTAACAACCAATGAGAATCAACAGTTCATTCAAAGGCTATCAGATCTATCAGCATTGTTTCTGGATTAATCACTTGATCACTCATTTTTGAAGCTTTCGCGGTCAAGAACCCCTGTTTACAAATGCCATAAATAGGCTTTGCATTTTGCCGTTGTGTTTGTTTGGTTGTATGTGCATAGATTCTATGAATTTACAAAAAAACTGACACATTCTCCTTGTATCTCCTTGTGGATAGAATTGTTTCAAGCAAAAGGTGCGTAATATTATCCATGACCTAAGCATCCTGTAACCATCCTGTAGTCCTGATTCCCCCTCCAAGCTTGCGCCAAGGATCCTCACAGCGACAACGCAAAAGCAATCGGGGAGCGAAGAAGAGGCCGCCGCGCCTCCTAACCCACCACCATCACTCGGTACCATATGTCGATCACGACGTATAAGGCAGCTAAGGTAGACTGAGGGTGGATTATCGTGGTTTATGAAGCTCTATTAATATGGATCCACCATTACTAGATATTACCAGTCACTATCAACTTCGCTATCAAGGTGAACTGCAAAAATGGCAGCACCGCCATGCAAGTATAGTATTGTTTCCTCGCCTTCTTGCTCTTCCTCTTCCTTCCCTTTCTTCTCTTCCGTACTCTCATTGCTGTCGTGGTCCAAAATGTCATCATTGGCCGCAGTATCAATGTCATCGTCATCACCACCCCCATCGTAATATACAATCCTAATTGTGGTCATCCTCTTCATCCAATTTCTATCCTTATTTTCTTTCTTATGTTCATCCTGGTCCTGATGGAATATCTCCTCATCGTTCCTGCCCTGATCCTTATCATCGTCCACGTCATGATCCTCACCCTTATACTCTAGTCCTTATCAAGAATCCAGAACAACACAATGCTTCCGCCAAGACTTTCTTTCTCATCAGGGGTTCACCGTTCGCAGAACTGAGGCAGCCACGCTGGCACGCGATGGCGTAAAGCTCCGCCTTCAGTCTTGCAAACGTACCTCCAAAATCGCAACATGCAAATGGACAAATTAGGATATGGGTTTGTGCACAAATGGATAAATGGTGTACCCCGCAAGCTGATTGGTGGTATCCACTTGATCAATGACCACAACTTGGGGGACCAGCATAGCTATGGACAGCCCCAAATAGCACCCCCTCATCACATGCTTTTGAATCTGAGACTCTTCCACAAGCAGGGCACAGCCCGCCAGCATGCTTTGGGCGAGCTTCATCCCTGACAAGTCTCACAGCATGGGCCTGGTCCCGCTGGTTTTTCCGTCTACCCAGTACCCTTGGATACCTATCAACGATATGGGCTTACAACCAACTTCGAATGCGTGGCGTAGCATGGCCCACCTTGTAAAAACGGCTTCGCGATAGACTGGGTAAGCAGGTCATTTCTGAACATGCCAAGAATCCCAAGTGGACACAAGCAATCAAGCACCTGACGGTAACTCCAAGAGCGTACTCCATTCGGTCGCCAGCCCAAATACTGAGCAGGCGATTTCCAACCTACGAGTGGCTGACAGCATGGCCTACAACTCGGTGCTCTGAATCAGTCCAAAAGCTGCACCTTGGCCACCACTTTGTAGCCAGTACCGCTCCAGCCAATGATTTCATCGACACAAGCAGTAGGGTTTGCACGCAAATCCTGCAGTGATGAACAAGCTGTTCCGCTGTCGAACAACAACCAGAAATCCGATCTGCAGAGTGCAGAGTTGCCTTGTCTCTGACCAGGTTCAAACGAGCAATGTCTGGCAGAAAAAGGGCTTTCTGCGTAGAGCAATTCTCAAAAACTCTGCAGCGTCCGACACTATTTGGGCGTTTGTTGGGTCTTGTGGTTCCTATCATGGGCCTCTATTTTGTGCCATGTTGTTTTGACGCGCTCGTTCACATAATTGCTTGCATTGCCGGCAAATGAGGGAAAAGTCTTGGCGAACCAGGTTATGAGTTCTGTGCTTGAAAGCACGTACCTACTTTTGCTTGAATATGGAGTTTTGAGGAGTTTTGCACACCCTTGGGGTATGTTAGCAATGTACTTCAACTGGCACTTGTTTGTTCGCATTTTGAACTACAAGTACAACGTAGTACAACATTTACGGCATAGTGCAACATATTTGAGTGTTTCTCAAAATAGGGGTACCCCCAAATAATAATCCAATATTATATAACCGTTGATGGTAATAAGCCAAACATACCTTGGGGGTTCCCTATTTCAAGCAACCACCATGCGGCCCATGTGTTTGCCGAATTCTTCCCACAGGTTCATTGGCTGACCAGGGCTGTGTGCGCAGGGACCACTGGGCAATTCTATGGAAGACCTGATCCTTAACCTCAATACCCCTCTGGCTGGTGGTTGAACCACCAGTATGAAAAATATGTGTCAACCAACCATTTGTTTATAATCACTAGGGAAAATAGAAAATGGTTTGTCCAAGAATTTTTGTTTTGAGAAAAACAACTGAAACACACGGCAAACAAATGATACTCGAATGTGATCTGGTCGCCTGGCATTTCTATCAATGATGCAGGCATGATAGGGTCCCACCAGCCACCGAGCAAGTAACTATGCAATCTGGACATTGCCGTTTATCAGTTACCGAGCAAGTAACAGTGCAATCTGGACGTTACCGCCCACCAGACACCGAGCAAGTAACAATGCAATCTGGCCCCCAACCTTACTGCCGATAAGCCAGCAAGCAAACGGCACCACCATTTCGCTCCCCATCTACCCCTATCTTGCCCATGTCTTGACAGCAGGTGGACGAGGGGTGAAATCTCAATTGAATGGACACTGAAATATATTACTATACTTGGAAATCTCCATGGCGCAAGCTTCGCAAATGATACTTCGACAAGCAGGATTTGTTGAAACCCGGCACTTCAATGGGTACATCTCTGTGATGAAACAGGACCTTCGAAATGTTCACTGCGCATTAGTGCAATGTAGAGCTGCTGCACTGAACATTTGTTGGGCCAGATCCAACAGCCCAAGGCCACACAAACATTGGCCATCTAAATTGGCTCCAACGACTTCCACAGTAACAATGGACTGGCCTCTTGTGAAGCGTGGGGAATCTCATGCCAGGAAGATTCACCACCACTTCGAACTTGAAACTGATGAACTCTTCACTTCCAAAGCAGCAAAGATGCAAAAGATGCAAAAGAACAAAATGAATAAGGATGAAATAGTGACGCTGTTTGAATTTGGCGGTTGTGAGTATCGTAGATTTGAAAGGTAATAAGTTCAAATTTCAGCTTATTCTCGCAAATGCAGACACATTACCAAAAGATGATCGGACTATCTTGCCGTGGTTCTCGGTGATGTGGCAATCTTGGTGTACAGTTGAAAGGCGAGAAAAAGGCTGCCGAAACAGAAAGTGATAGCGGTTGCAATCATCCCAGCATTGTTCCCGGATTCATTGTATGTTAGCCCGTCTTCTGTGCTACAATCCCAGTTGCATCGGGTGTCCCATACCACAAATCCAACAACCTCTTTGCTGCTGCTGCTGCTGCTGCTGCTGCTGCTG
>VSDK01005752.1:174771-188410 GCA_009767595.1 Symbiodinium kawagutii
GATGACGATGACGATGACGATGACGATGATGATGATGATGATGATGATGAGGATGATGATGATGATGATGATGATGATGATGATGATGATGATAATGATGATGGCGATGATGGCGATGATGATGATGATGATGATGGTGATGATGACGATGATGATGATGATAATGCAATGCTGATGGCGATGATGATGATGATGATGATGGTGATGATGATGCTGATGACGATGATGAATGATGATGATGATGGTGATGATGATGATGGTGATGATGATGATGATGACGATAATGAATGATGATGATGATGATGATGATGATGATGATGATGATGATGATGATGATGATGATGATGATGATAGTGATGATGATGATGGTGGTGATGATGATGATGATGACGACGATGATGATGATGATGATGATGATGATGATGAATGATGATGATCATGATCATGATCATGATGATGATGAGGAGGAGGAGGAGGATGGTGATGATGATGATGACGATGCTGATGCTGATGACGATGACGATGAGGATGATGATGACGATGAGGATGATGATGATGATGATGATGATGATGATGATGATGATGATGATGATGATGATGATGACGATGACGATGACAATGATGATAATGATTATTATTATTATCATGATGGTGATGCTGATGATGATGGTGGTAATGATGACGATGATGATAGTGATGATGATGATGATGATGATGATGATGATGATGATGATGCGATAATCAAGAGAATGGTGATGGTGATTGTGATGATAATTTTGATGGTGATGGTGATGGTGATGATGATGCTAATGACGATGATAATGATGATGATGGCAATGATGATGATGATGATGATGATGATGATGATGATGATGATGATGACGATGACGATGATGACGACGATGATGACGATGATGATGATGATGATGATGATGATGATGATGATGATGATGATGATGATGATGAATGATGATGAATAATGATGAATAATGATGTCCCTGCCGCTGAGCATGTAGTTTCACAGCCTGACAAAACCTTGCATGTCTTGCATCGAAATCACAACATCACAGTGCTGACAACGCCCGGCTGCCACCAAGCTACTATTGATGCGATTGGAGTAGTGCCTGTCCATGTTGACCACCATCTCAAGATCATCAGCCAAGATGTTCATGGCGCGCATTATCGCATCAAGATCATACACGGAGAAGTTCCCCTTGGCAAAGCAGGGACACTAAATATGCCTCAACCACAAAGCATCTGAAGTTGAGAAACCGCTCGGTAAGCTTCGGCAAATCTAAAACCTTTGTGAGCTGCTTCATTTCTTGGGGGTCGAAACTTGCTTCTTATGAACGTTGACAGTTTGGAGGATACCCTTCTCTGGAACTTTGCACCTACAAACTCTTTTTGTTCTTCGTTTGCTAATCAAAAGGTCTTGTCTTTCTCTGTCTTGCAACCCTGCCGCTTAAGCTGAAAGGTTCTGAACAGTGACTCTGGCTCTTTTGATAACTGACTTAAACGATATGTGTCCAAGGTTACCGCGATCACAAACATTGTGAAGTGAGATACAACATTGGATAGTGATGTATAGTATGTGTGGAGTGCGGATCGCCCAGTAGATTCCATTGTTTTCGTTTGTTTGTGTTGTTTCGTACTGATTTGTCTAAAATGTGTGGTGGTTTCTTCAAAATAGGGGGTACCCTCCAGTCATCCGATGTGAATCATTGACGGGAATAAGCAATTTGCATGACCTGACTCCCGAAACTGACTTGAAGCTGGGAACACATGCGACGCATGCGAAGGATACTTAGGAACTTGGTGGCGTTGGAAACGTGGCAGTCTGAGAACACCTGGAGACCTGGGATGCCTTTGAACCTGGAAAACTTTGGACCTGAAAACCTGTGTGGCGACCCTTCTTAAAAGCTCAAATCTTGAAAGACCTACTTAGAACATCTTAGAACCAAGGAAAAACCTTCAAACCCTGGAAACTTGAGGATAGCGACAAACCTCCAAAGCTTTGAGCTGTAGAACCCATGATATGTAAAGATAGACCCTTCGGGAAGCCAGTTCCGCTCGAGGGGTGCTGGGAGGCCTCGCTTGTTGGGCACCACCGTCGGACTTGTCGAACAGTGAAGAAATATTGGTGAAACTTCTAGCGTTGTTTCTACTAAATGTGACAAACAGCAGTGGAACAAAGAGGTGTTTTGCTCTTTTGCCTAAGTTTGGGTGCCCCAACTTTTCAGCGCAGTTTGGGCCAATTCAGCTTGGGTTCCAAACTCTCAATCAATTCCTGCTCCTTTCCGTCGCCTTCCTCATCCAAGTACTGACGAATGTCCTGCAAAATGCCAAAGATGTCACGAGGATCCGGCACCGTCCCCAGATTGAAGAGTACTGAATCTCGATGGTTCCCCATGGCCGATGAGTAGAGCAGCCCTATAAAGCTGAGAAGAATCATGAAGACCAAAATCAGCACCTGGAGCTTTGCAAGCGCTTCAGATCTGGATCCAGCGCCGATTTGAGCTGAACTGATGTTAGTGACCATCGATCACCATGTCCGTCGGGGCTACGTCTGAGACTGCAAGGGGGGAGTGAAATGGTAACCACCTGTAAAACTTGGGGTTGTTTCATAGAGTACCCCTGAGCATTGAATTGCATGCTTGTAAGAACATCACCAAAATAAGTTTAGGGCAAACTATAGTGCTACAAAGAACTCACTAAATTACATCCAAATAAGCAAGTGCTGAATTATACCGGTGGGGACCCCAGACAGATTAGGTTTTTTGAAGACTGAATTATGGGGATTTCAAAAACCGCAGGGAAAATGAATTACACGGATTGTGACTGAATTACCGGGATGGAAAAAAATGCAGGAAACGGAATCACGCAGATTCAACAAAAGCAAGGAAACTGAATTATGGGGTTTAGAAAACGCAAAGGAACGGAATTATTGGAGTTGAAAACAAAAAACGCAGGGGAACGGAATTGTGCGAATCTAAAAAACGCAGAGGGGGCTGAATCACCAAGATTTGGAAAAAATACAAAGGGGAACTGTATTATACGGAGATTCAAAAAACCCCGAGGGGAACTGAATTATGGGGATTTAGAAAACGCAGAGGAACTGCGTTGTACGGGGATTTCAGAAACACAAGGGGACTGAATCACAGGGATTTAAGAAAAACAAGGGAATGGAATGAAAGGAATTAAAACGCAAGGGGATGCAAAAAACGCAAGAAACTGCATTGTGGGCATTGACAGGATGCAGCAGAACTGAATTGCGGAGATTCAAAAAGCTTGGGGGAATCGAATTAATTACATGGATTTGAAAAACGCAGCGGGCTTCAAACAACTTATTAAGACAAGGGGACGGAAGCCCGATGATTGAAGAATTGCAGGGAACTGCATTCTACAAGGATTGAAAAAACAAACACAGGCACTGAACTACGGGATACTACGGCTATTTGAAAAATGCATGGGGACTCAACTAGAAAAATTGTGGGGGACTTACATTGTACAAGGATTGAAAAAAAAAGCACAGGGGTTGAATTAGAAAAACGCAGGAAAACTGCATTCTGTACGGGGGTTCAAAAAAGGCAGGAGTTCAAGTGTGAGGATTCAAGAAAACCTAAGGGCACCGCATTGTACGGGGATTGATAACGTGCACAGGGGCACGGAATAATGGGGATGCAAAAAACGCGATGAAAAGAAATTACGGGGGCTGAAAAAAATGCAGAGGGACTGAAGCACGGGGAGTTCAAAAACTCAAGGGAACTGAATGATCCAAAAACAAAGGGGATACAATTCCACAGATTCAAAAAATAATGGATCGTGAATCATAATGGATAATTATCCGTCATCCTTCACTGCGAAGGTCATCAGGAAGCACAAAAGCTGACATAAAAACAACCGCACTTGGTTGCGGGACGGCTTGTAAAAATGTAATTGAAAAGCAATAATTAGGTACCATCAACTTGCATCAACTTGCCACAACCCTGGGTTTCTCAGCATAGCGGGGTTTGAATGGAACTCACTTCACGCTCCCAAATGGCAAGCTGGACAAGACGGCCGAGACGGTCTTGGGTTTGGGTTACTGGGTGTGGCTCGAGTTTGTCTTGCTTGGGTTTGTCTTCGGTTTGTCTCACGATTGGCGCGTTGAATAGACTTCAAGTCAAGATCTTCAAGCGTCTCTGCTGGTGTCGATGCGACTATTTAGCATTCATCAACTCTGTGTTTTGCAACACCTGTGGGAATTCTGACTGTACAGTATGATTATTCGTTGCAACAGCCGTGGGAATTGTGACTGTATGATTATTCGTTGATGTGGCTCCATGTTGTTCCTCAATTCCGTACTTTGAGTTTTCCAGGAAGTCTCGAACGAATTCCTCTTTTTCAACTCGTCGACTGTCAGTTTTTGGGATGTCTTTCGCGAAATCCACGCTTTCAGTTGGCCAACTTGCAAAATTAGAGGAAGTCTGGCAGGAAATCCATCGAAATCCTCCTTTTCAATTTGTCGACTGTCAGTTTTGCAGGAAGTCTGGGACCAAATGCTTGACCTATTGGTTTTGAGCGCAAATCCTTATTTTTGCTTTTCTTGGCACTGAAGCTGCGCTGAAAGTCAACGTATCAGCCCTTCTTAGGCATTCTTCTCACCATTCGCCAGATCAACCAGTCGGCAAAAAAGTGTAGTCCATCAAGGGCTCAATACATCAAAAGCCGAAGCAGCAAAGTGCAACATGAGTTGTCGAGAAGCCAATGCGTCAACAGAACGACAAGACTTAAGTCAGAACATCCCTACAGGCACATACAGGACATGCTTGCCTCCCACCATTCCCCTTAGAAACTTCTGCCCCCGTCCAGAAACTACTGAAAGTACATTTCCTTTCCCAAAAAACTGCTTCAAATATGTACCAAATTATACACCTATTTTCTGTACATGTTCTTTAATTCCACCCAAGGCACCATGGAAATCGTGAAGATCAAGGCCACAGCTTGCAGAATGCCCTCCGCTTCCGGCGAGTCGACCTCTAAGAATGCCAATGAAACTGATAGGAGCGCAACGAAACAACCATTGCTCAAGGCATCCACCAGATTCAGCACCGGAGCTTTCCATGGCAAGAAGAAAGTCCTTAGCATCGAAATCTTCGGTCCAGGTGTCCAGCCTCTCCTTACCTCTCCTTGCCTCTCCTTGCCTCTCCTTGCCTCTCCTCCATCCATTCAAAGCTTTCCTCATACAGCCATTTTCAGTACATCGCCATAAAAGCTCCAGGCTCCGTGCCAAATATCTGTCAGAATATAGTATGCTGTGCATGCAACTTTGTCATTCCCTATCCCTGCTTCACGAAAGTGCAAACCATGTTTTTGCGGGTCCGTTCATCTGTGGTTCCCCAGAGGTCCTGAAAGGTGACATCTTGCTGTCTCTTTTGTTCTACGTATCAAGATGCCACAGGCAGAATGCTCCCAGGGTCCCACAGGGTCCCACGGGGTCCCACAGGAATGAGTACATGCTCACGCAGGTTCGCCCTTTCCGTGCAGCCCAGGGTCTGTAAACAAAGAGCGATCAGCAAAACGATCAGCATTAAGGCCTTAGCTGCGTCAAGTTCCACACTTGACAAGAACTCAGTTCCACTGCTAGGAAGAATTGGTTTGCTTTCAGTAGGTGTTTCGTACGATTGAGTGCGCCGTCATAAGCCAACAACTCTCCATTCCTGTATTTCTCTGATTTTCGAGTGGTAGATCTTGGACTGGTTTGTTGATGCGAATGGCTACCATTGATGCTTATATATCCCATGAAGTGACGCCAGGGGAACTCGGCGTTGCCAAGCATTGCCTGAAGCATTTCCTCACGCATTCCCTTAAGCATTGCCTTAAGCGTTGCCTTCAGCATTGCCTTAAGCATTGCCTTAAGTATTTCCTTGAGCATTGCCTTAAGCATTGCCTTAAGTATTTCCTTAAGCATTGCCTTAAGCATGGCCTTAAGCATTGCCAAGCTGCAATGTGGATACTCGGCATGTCTGTCACAACAACTGCAGGAACTGATAGGAGCAGTCCCCTCATCAGCAGAACGATCCCAAACCACCACACATCTGGTCTGAAGCGCACAACCAGGAAGCGAACCGCCGCCAATCTCCTTGGGAGACAAATACCACTGGAGAAATGATTCCTCTATAATAACCAGTCAAAAGCAGCAACCAGTAGTAATCAGTCATAACCAGTAATCGTTTTCTATCAGTTTTGGAGAAATGTGTTTGCAAAACATTGAACTCAGGCACTATGCAAGCTTGCTAGTATGGGGGACTGTACACAAGTAAAGTCAAACGAAGCAGGAAAATACACAGGACTACAATCTATACTATACAGCCATCGCTTACCAAGCACAGCTCGAAAACGGGCCTGCACATGTACCACTCTGTGCATGTCAATTGGATCCCTTGCTTAAACTTAGACTCCAAATACCTTTGCCGCAAAAGGCGGTGGC
Source organism: Symbiodinium kawagutii (assembly GCA_009767595.1). Classification (NCBI taxonomy): domain Eukaryota; class Dinophyceae; order Suessiales; family Symbiodiniaceae; genus Symbiodinium; species Symbiodinium kawagutii. The sequence goes on from VSDK01005752.1 coordinate 181,241, forward strand.
ATTTTTCGTCTCCAAACTAGTAAACCTATACAAAAAGGAGGCCGGCTGCGATGCATGGATGACAGAGCGATCCACTGGAAGAGCAGCCGGCAGCTGGAATCTGCCTGTCTGTTTCTCTCCCCCTCTCTGTCTGTCCATCAATCTAATCTAATCTAATCTGATCTAATCTGATCTAATCTAATCTAATCTGATCTGATCTGATCTGATCTGATCTGATCTAGTCTAGCTATCTATCTTCACATCTAGTTCTGCATCCATTTCTCCATCACACCTGCCTGTCTATTCATCTACCTTTAAACTATCTATCTATCCATCCATCTATCTATCTATCTATCTATCTATCCGTCCATCCATCCATCTGTCTATCTATCTCTCTATCTGTCTATCTCTATCCACCTATCCACCTATCCATCGATATATCTATCTGTCTGTCTGTCTGTCTGTCTGTCTGTCTGCCTGCCTGCCTGCCTGCCTGCCTGCCTGCCTGCCTGCCTGTCTGTCTGTCTATCTGAATCTATCTCTATCTAACTCTGTCTTTCTGTCTGCCTCTCAGTCTGATGATCTATTTCTGTACGTCTATCCCTCCTTCTGTCGAGCTCATCCTTCCGATTGTCGTCCGCCTGTCTTTCAGTCTACCTTTCTATCTGCCCATCTACGGCCAAACGAAGCCGTGACCGGGGACAATGGAAGTTTGTCAAATGTTCAACATCTGAACTTCCAAAAGTGCTCCATGCCACTTTTTTAACAGAGCTTCGAGCTCCGTCTAAGATCTCAACCGCTCTGGTGCGAGACTTCCCTCAAAAATGACATGTTGATAACTCACTTGCTGTCTGCGTTCCAATATATATGGTTTAGCAAATTTGACGCTCAAATGTCTGAAGTACTGCACGTGCCACGAAGAAGAGGCTAGGCATACGAAGTGCAACATGAGTAGATCAAGATACCTGGAGTATCCTCGAGCATGAAAGCACGCCCCTTCCACAAATTGAGCGCCTCATGCGAAAATGCTATGCTTGTCATGAAAAATGCATTCCTGCTCTTCAAATCCACCACGGCTGCCAACGTTTTTGCAACCTTCACAAAAGCCCCTGCCACAGAATTCGGAGCATATCGAATTCCTTGCACCTGCGACACAAACAGAAGTGGAACCTCAGAGGACGTCACGAGGCCCGCATTCTTGGAATGTTGACTTGCAAATGTGCTTCGCACTACAGCCGCTGGCTCGCTACCATTCGCCACGGACCTCTACACCCGCTTCACTAAGCCTTCCTTTTGATCATCTCGGAGTACCTGTCACCTATGCAAAACACTGCAGGTGGCGTCATTGCTACCTTTCACCCATCTGACTGTCACTCTTGCCATCGCTTTCCCTCGGACATCCCTTCTTCTGGACAACCTGCTGCAACTGTCCAGAAGTCGGAAGTTTGACTTCCAAACTTTCTTCGATTACCAACTTTGTTGAATGGGTCTTCGAAACAAATTTGTACTCGGTGATCACACATTAAATAAATGTTCAGATGTACTGGGCATGGCAAGACAAAGGAAGTTGCGGTGAAACAAGACAATTTGGTGCCTATTGTGACAGAAGGGGTATACGCTTGCATACGTACAGCAGTCTTGCTCTGGGCCGAAACACGCGTGAACAGAAACAGAATAGGTACCTTTGCTGGGTAGATGTTCATCCTATCCTTTGTTGTTGTTGACCCATCACAACTTGGAAACGGAGAACAAGACCCAGCTGCCACAAACATGGATCAACTTGGAGTCAAGAATCAAGCGGTAGAAGAGGGGGCAACCAGGGTGGGATATGACGAGTGTGGCCAAGTGCGGGGAAATGAATTCAGGCCCGGGATGAATACCGTGATGAATATGTGATGAATACCATAGGAAAGGGAAGAGAAAGCTGACAACAGGGGAAAAGAGGGTAGTGTGAGGTGGTAGGAAGCAACAAGGGAAAGGATGCAGAGAAGTTCAGAGAAGAACACGGAAGCGGCTGAGGAAATGGAGATTCAAGTTGCTGCCGTTTCGGTGCGGCTGTACTCATATGCTATGGAAGAAGATGGCGGGGGGAGAAGGAACACAGCAGTGGACGAAATTGCAATAACTTTTTGGAATGCGAAAAGAAAAAATAAATAAGGCAAAAGACACTGAACAAAATGAAAATCTAATTACAAGTAGCACACATGCCTCGTCCCACACATAGCACGTGATTCGAAATGGTGCAGGAATTTAGACTTTTTTGCGTGTTTCTCTGAAAAAAGGTCATCGTGGCTCTTCTTCAATGTGCCCCATTCGTTGAATCTTCTTCATCTCCGATCACACCACACAGTCTATTTTACTTCCTTCTTTACCCAGTGCCTATTCTCTCTTTTGCTTCTTTTAGATCTTTGAACAACGAACAACTACTTGCTGTATCCTCGGTCGCACTCCAGTTTCCCTGCTGATCAACCGACAACAAACAACCAACAGTGGTACAGCAACAGTGGATACAACCAGCAGTGTATCTGTGCCATTGACCAACAAATCAAATGCTATTTTCCTTTTTGGGGGGCCTCTCGTTCTCAGCCCCATCCTAGTCTCACTGAAGAAAAAGGCTTCACCTACATGTCCGGAGCTTTTCTATCCGTGGATTGATTCCATGGCTGTGTTGATCCCTCCAGATATCACCATTGATCTGGTTGTGGGTCAAAACCCTGTATCCCTGGTTCCCCTATCATTAACCATTGTTTTCCCTATAAAATTGTTGGTTATTATCCCCCATCATTGGTGGCTTTATATTGACCCATGGCCCTCTGGCACCACAGGTCCAAGCATCTCTGAGCCGGACCATGTGGGCGCCTTGATCGCGGCATAGGTGCAAAAGACGAGGAAAGTCGAAGACAAGGCAATCAAACCCGCACCAAAGACTTGCATCGTGGCGTGCTTACGTCCACCGCACTTCACGCCGGGGTACTTGAGGATGCTCTCCTGGATCCAGGCTTGCCACGACCAGGGGCTTACTTGGGCGGTGCGAGGCAGTACTAAAAACAGGACGTGTTGAGCCGCACGAAGGGTTTTCTCAGCACGGTTCCCAACTGGCAACTACCATAAAACCATCTGCTTTTGAAGGTTTTCTGTAACATTTCCATCAACATCCATCAACCATGGTCCAAACACTGACAAGAAAGTACCCGTGCACTTTAAGGCCAATGTGTCCAAACATGAGAGAATCATGCCACGGTTCATAGTGTGGTGTTTGCAGCACTGACTGCTGAACAGATTCTCATCACTGATGTGTTTACGCATCTACCTATCTATGTACTTTTTGACTACTGTATCTATGCATGTAGCTAGAGAGTTGCTATATATAGCCGTCTATGTGTCTTTCTATCTCCGACCCGATCCATATCTCTATACTACATATCTACATCTCTTTCTCTATCTCTGTATGAAAACGATATTCCCCAAACAATGGAGAAGAGGAAAACGGAAGCCAGGTACGATCAGGAGAAACCCAACCCCCCAACCCCTTCACCCACCTTCCAGAAGCCTCCTCTCTGGTCTCCTTTTCCTCAAAGTCCAACAGGTGCTGCCCCCAGCACCTTCCTATTCAAAACCCCTGCGCCCACCCTGCATCCACAAGCCTCCTCTCCGGGCTCCTTTTCTTCAAAATCCAACAAAAAAGGAGCCCTCCACAGCTCCACAACATGTCCTCCCCCCAGCACCATCTCCAAAATCCCACCAGAAACGACGACTCCAAGCCTTGTTTTTGTCCTCACTGCCCCTATTTTCCAACCAAAACGATGGACCAGGGAGGATCGAAGCCCCACCGTCGCCACATTACCACCTGGTACATCTCGCGGACTTCAAGCCCTCCAGGCCACCCTCCTCCCCACCTTAGTGCGAGATTTGGGCCCATCTCGTCAGCCTCCCCCACACCCCCTTTCTCATTTCATTCGCAAATAACAACTTCAGCCAGACGCCTACCGGCTGGCTTCCGTAAAATAATTGTGAACATGTGCGTAACCTTCCTACAGCTTCCTGAATTTCTAGCTTTTGTTTGGGCGCGTATCAAGCCGCTCAGTCTGAAGGAACTGAAAATTGGTCCTGACCATTTGGATGCTGGAAGCACATGAAGGGTGTCATGCTGAGGCTGGCCATGGTTGTGAAGCCCACTTGCAAGAATTGACCAACAGTGCTGAATGATTTGAAGAAATCCCAGTCCTTGGCTGCGCATAGCGTGCAACTCAATGGATCGAATCGGACCTACTACTGGTAGATATGTCGAGTCTATAACATGACAATAGTTCTTTGTTGACCAGGTATGACCAGGTCCCGTAGTTCACATTTCTGGCGTCATGTTCCTGTGCCCCAAAACATGCAGGCACGCGATGGCATGCCATCCAATCCCTTCACCTTGAAAGGCCTAAGGCTATTGGATCAACTGGCTGTTGAATACATCTTAAGAAATGGGGGTTTCTCAAGCCAGACACGGGGTTCCCCCAAATCATCCTTTATGAACCATTTATTGGTAGCAAGCCACCATTTCTGGGGTTCCCTATTGTAAGAAACCACCAAAACGCGTTGAGAAAAACGTGTTTTTCAGGTGATCAACATGCCCAGCTAGGGCTTGTCTCACCGATGGTGCAGCCAAAATGATGATGGTAAGGCTGCACCCGGGTCTTGACTCATGCCATGGAAGACAAAGCATGACAGTCTAACTTCCAGTTCCAATTTGCTGAACCCAAGGCACTAGCTTACGCCTCACAAGAAAAGGGATCATCTTTGTAATCAGAGTAAGGGCCTCAGCTGCGTCAAATAACAACGAGAATGAATAGTAGTGAGCTCGTGGAAACTCCAGCGTGCTTTGCTTTGCAACGATGCTTTCCGATGCACAGCTGACTGACATCTGCTTTCCACTTGCCGAGTTGATCCAAGTTGATCCAAGTTGCTGGTAATGAAAAGATCAGAAACCAAAAGACCGAGGTGGTCAAAGCATATTCCCACACCACACTGTTCCAAACGAAGCAGCTGAGGCCAAGCCCATCCAAACGGAGCAGGAACAACGAGGCAAAGCGCAGGAATTCGTTCAAGCCGTTGGGCCAAGGGATGGAGATGGTGTGCAACCTGACCCGGACCAACTGAACCATTCACCATTGCTTTCGTTTCTATCAACGTTCTTCATCAGATTAATGAGATGAGTTCAAAATGTGTCAGAAATTTGGTGGCAAGGAGTTACTGTTCCCGTTGCCTCAGCTCCTGAGTTGAAACAGCTGGAAACTCCGGTGGAAACATCGTGCAGTTTGCGTTGCATTCTTCATCATTCCAACTTGTTGGATGTTGATACTTCTACGACTCTCGTCTACGATGCGGACCACGGACAAACTGCAGCACATAGACTAACAAAAAAGACGCTCGTGCAGAACTTGACGCAGAGACTAACTTGTGAGACACCGCCTTGTAGAGGCTCGTGCAGGTAAGCCATGACAACTACAACTAGAACTACTTTGAACTACTTCCCGCCAACCCTGGACACCATTGAGAGAGTTTGACATTATTTACACGTTGGGCCGGCAAGAAAGATTGTCATTGCATGTTGCCCGATGTCACCAAATAGCCTGCTATCAATATTCCACTCTATTCCACTTTACCCAGCCAGCAGAATGTTTTTACACATTGCAATTGCTGCTTGAAATATGAAAACTGTGTGCGTGAGCAAAAAAAAAGATGTCTGTGTGACTGCCACTGCAAGCCCCTGCCAACATATGGATCAAGTGACACACCGAGGTTCTGGAAAAGGACCACAAGCATTCCCACACCCGAAGTGATGCAAAGCAGCGAAGTGGCTTTGTGAGTGTATTTGCTAGTTGCCATCAGGTAGGAGGCGATGACAAGTCCACAGAAAGCAAGGCCAACGAAAACCCAAATGAGCTTGACCATAGCACTGCAATCCAAGCATTCGTCGCCAGCCACGAAGCGGCCTTTACCACAATTAACGCATGTGTCACCTCTTAGAGTACCCCTGCAGTTGCCTGGTCTACCACCTTGACAGACACTTGCAGGTTGACATTTGAAGACATCGAAGGGCCGTTCTGGATTGCTATTAAAGCCTAGTAGTAGCTTGGTCTCCTCTTCTGTGTTATTGGACATCAACAACACATCTCGAGTGCTTCCTCGGGGGCAGTCAAGCCCTTTCGAACAGGGGAGGCAACTCTTATCATTGCCAGTCAAGTCCTCAATGCGACCTTGTTCACACACGCACTGCTCGCCAGAAATCGAAGCTGGCAGGCGAGTAGTTCTGTACTGGCCGCAAGGGATGCAACCTCTCTGCATAGTGGCATCCTGGTATGTTCCGATCTTGCAAATCGAACATGATTCACTGCCTGGTGTATCCGAGTAGGTGCCTTTCGGACATGCCTCCGGGGGTCAAAACAAGATTGAGCACAACATTCTAAACCAAAAGAGCCAATAGTCTCCCACCTAAGAGATTGTTTTGGGACAGAAAGCTGAAGAGAACGCATTTGAGGCCAATTTTCACGTCAAAACCCTTCAAGTATTCACGCGGTTTTGCATTTCAGACGTCGAACCATGTTCCCAATGCCTCGCAAGAAGTCGCAAAGATTTTGGACTGGCTGAATCCCGGTGGGCACAAAGAACAGCGATACGTCTTGCCAAGTGCATCTGCCGTTTCCTCTGAGAAACGGCCAGCTGGGCACAAGTCACAACCAACAGCGCCATCGCGGCTTTCAACGAAGCCTCCCTCCGAATTCACCATTCCGGAGCCTTGAAAGCAATCACTTTCAACGGGGATCCATCGTTTCCAGACATCTTTGTTGTCTCTCACCCAGTGACATGCAACCTCCTCTCTTGAAGCCCTTGTCGTCTCTAGCAACATATCTTGAACTTGTTCAAGTTCGAATTGGATGTTTGACACAAAGGTATGGACGGAACTTGCTTTCGTAGCCAAATTGGAGCTCACGACCTTGGTGACCAGGCTTCCAGTGCCACCTGTGGTTTTGTCCCCTCTGTCCCAGGCACTTGCAGAGTGTCTGCGAAAGATGAGTTGCATTGGTTGTAAATCAATAAATGTCGAGTCGGGAACCCACCAATAGAAGAGCGAATGAATTTTCCTCACACGCTGTTGGTAGAGTGCGAAATCTCCGATGATGCCAATCGCAGCAGGACTGCCGT
>VSDK01005752.1:188437-262322 GCA_009767595.1 Symbiodinium kawagutii
CCGTGGTCCATTGCATCATGGCCTGCAAGCGCCAGCCAATCGAAGCCGTGAGGGTTGGAATACAACCCGAGTGATTCTGTCTACACGCCGGGGATATCCACCAAACGTCATCGAAGCATTTCGCAACGACGTCACCGTTTGGTTGCTGAACCACTCCTTCGGTATCCCCGGAGAACTGAAGATAGAAGCCCATCCGCTGAGGATTGCTCATGTGAGTCTCGCTGCAGGAGGCTAATTCGCTCTCTGGGACGTCTTGCATGGAATCGAAATATCTCTTCGGATCATGGTGCGAGGTGTTGTAGCTCCGGTAAAAGTCTAACGACAGGCCAACGTCGTTAAAGGCTCTCTGAAAATTCGCTTCTGTGACGTAAATGCTCTCCTCGCCCCCATAGCCCATACTGCCTGGCCATCAAAACATGTGCCTCCTGGCACAGCCGCCCCTGACCTGCAAAAATTTGCAACTTGAAGATGGAGCTTACCTCCGAAAATGGAACCCTGCACAAAGCCGGAATTTCCTTCCAGAAATCAAACCTTGATGAATTTCAAAGGGGAGTTTACCTTCAAAAACGGAATCTTCCAGAACTTAAGATTGAATTTGACTCCGCAATTGGAGTTTTCTTTTCTCTGGAAACAGAACCTTCGAGGAGTCCAGAACATAATTTACATCCAAAAATCAATCCTTCCAGAATTTAACAGTGAACTTCCTCAGGAAATGGAACCTTCTTATCCCTGGAGAAGAAACGTTTTCAAACTCCGGAATGGAAGTTACCTTCAAGGATGAAACCTTCCAAACCCCTAACTGAAAATAGACGAAGTCTGTGCAAAATTGGAATGTTGTCACCTTAAGAAATGAAATTTTCCAGAATTCAAAATTGAATTTACTTGGAACGTAAAGCCTATTTCTATCACAACTTAAATCCGAAATGGGAAGTTTCATACACACCAAAAATAAACCTTTCAGCAATTCAAGATGGGACACCCTCGAAAGTGAAAGTTCCAAATCTTCAGATGTAACGAGTCTCCCAGAATCGAACCTTCCTTTCTCGAACAGATCGAACCTTCCAGAATTCTAGAACGGAATTGACCTCCAAGAGGTTGAGTTTTGGCAGGGTTCAAAATGAAGTTCTTTTCTGATATCTGGGGTTGGGTTCTGGCGCCATCCTATGTCGGCGATTTCCACGGAGGATGAATATCATGAACCTTTGATTTGGATACGAAGGAAAACATACAAATACTATGCAAGCGTCCTGCGCGAAGACACGAAGGTCTTTTACAACCAACTAGTACAACCAAATACAACCAATATAGATTTACCCATTCGTAGCTGATGTTGGGCTACAGAATCCCACCAAAGAAATCGTTGCGGCAAGTGCGAACTCGATGGCCAAGTGATCAGCTGGGGTAAGTTTGTGCATGGCAGTGGCAAATCAATTCAAAGCAGGGCAGTGTATTCTAGTAGAAATGCATGCCAGTCTCGGCGAAAAATCAGAAATCCCGCAGCGAGTTATGAAGAACACTAATGAACCGCAATGAACCTCTTAAAGCATAGTAAAAATTGGTCCTTTCAGCAACGAGGTTATTAGAGTTTTCATGGTTCATGTCAGTTGGCATCCCACGTGTAAATATCTACCAAAGCTTCAAACATCCGCGAGTACGCGAAGTCACCTAGTCTTTCAAAACTTGCCCGCCTACATCGACTGGAACAATGGCCGGATAGTCGTCTTTCATCTTATCAAAGTCTTCCTGATAACTCTGCACCCACGAGTCCACCGAGATGTGAACCTTTGTCTCTTCCTCGTCACACCTCTTTTCCAGCGGGGCATCGAAATCTAAGCATCCCGCCAAGGCCCAGATAGGCGAGGCGCCAAAGCTTCCAATCACATCGTGTACTTTGGCATGGTATCCTTGGTCACAGGATGCCCTAAACCATACCCCAATCATCCTTTCTCAACCATTTGCAGTAGTCAACCAGCCATTTTTGGGCTCCCTATCTCAAGAAACTACATTGTCGTCCCATAGATGCCAGGCAAACGTATGCATATACTTGAGATACGTACTTTCCACTCCATCCCATCCCATTACATTGCATTACATCACATTGCTAAGACAACATGGCAGAAGACAACTACACTGCATATCCTCCAGAAATCTCATACCTCACATTTATTACAGCATTGTTACAGTATGTAATGCAATGCAATGCAATGCAATGCAATGCAATGCAATGCAATGCAATGCAATGCAATGCAAGGCAAGGCAAGGCAAGGCAATGCAAGGCAATGCATGTAATGTAATGTAGTGTAATGTCATGTCATGCAATGCAATGCAATGCAATGCAATGCAATGCAATGCAATGCAATGCAATGCAATGCATGTATGCATGTGACGCATGTATGTTTGTGTGGGTGATTATGTGTTACAAGTAGCATGTGTATGTGTGCCTCTCTGGTTTGGTACCTCACTTCACTCTCCGAACATAGACGAACAGAATTTAAGAGACCCATAGACGAACAGTGTCCCATAGACCCAACAGTGTCCACCCTCCCTGTGTACACCCTCCACTTCTTACAGGGATCCAAGTGCTTCTTTCAGGAGGATCAAGGTGATCTCAGTAAGCAGGCCTGAGGATGGCCAATTGCCCTCCAGCAAACCTAACACCATGACCTGGTCCAACTTATCGCGGATGAAACGCCTCTCCTCCTGGCATGTGAGGTTTGCTCCACAATTCAAAGAATTCAACTCATAGGAAATGCACATAGAATCTATGGAAAGATGTGATATCGATTAGTTTTGTATTTATATATGTATATATACAATATAATTTGTATTGAGTAATCTATAACGTCAGCCCCAAGGTCCACTTTTGCACAGCAGTCATGGCCTAGCCAAGTTTGGACGAATTCTCAGTACCATTTGAGGGTTGGCCCTGCGGAACGCTACAGTAGCGAAGAAGCAGAGTGACTAAGTCAGGTTCCAGGTGTCGTAGATTCACCACCTCACTTGATTCATGTATACTCATGTTATAAACCCTGAAAATCAAGTGATAAACACAGCCCTTGAAATGTTGTTCAACACCTCACTTGATTCATGTTATAGAATGGTCATTCTGTCGACAAAATTTCAAGGGCTGTGAATTGTGTGCCCTTTTTGGTTGCTGTGTGATGCCAATTGTGCGACAACTTGTCCTCCTTGACTGCATCATCCAGGCATGTGTTACTGGCATTGTGAAACTCCGAGGCGTTACCCAAGCTAAGCAAAGTGAAAAGAATAAGAGCGAGTCTGTGAACCATGGCGGTCACAGGCTCTAAGCTTGGCACTTCCACGGTAGACACTGCGAGCCAACATGTGGCGGCCAAACAACCATCCCATTTGAGGAAGCATCTACATTCGAATACCACCTGGACATACCTGGACCAACTCACACAAAAAGTGCCAGAATGCTTAGGTCAAATTGACCGACGCATCGATGAACCTTTGATGTCTAGCCATGACAGATGGCCGTATGCAACTCTTGATGGCACTCCAACGCAGAACACGATCTCCAACTTTCTGCCCCAGAGCCAGAGAAAGAAACGATGTCCGATAACATTGATGGCCACGGCACGCTTCGCATGCAGTAGCTTGCTGAAAAATTTTATTAAATGCATGCAGTCTGGAGAAACTCAGAAGAAAGCTCACCTCGGCTCGGCATCTAAAAGACACTGCGTCCCCTCGTCACCCTTCAGGTTTTCTCTCTCCCCCTCTGTCTCTCTTTTCTATTCTGTTCATTCTACAGTATTCTGTTCTATATTATTCTCTCTCTCATCTCTCTCTCATACCTCTCTCTCTCGCTCGCTCTCTCTCTCTCTCTCTTTCTCTCTCTTTCTCTCTCTCTCTCTCTCTCTCTCTCCCTCTCTCTCTCCCTCTCTCTCCCTCTCTCTCTTCTAAGCCAACTGCTTCTTCGCATACTTGTTCTTCGCCAAGGAGTAGATCAGAGTGCCTCTCCATTTGGACCACTGAGGACTCATCACTAATCAAACACGTTTAACACATAAAGGAACCTGAACATGTCTTTTTTTGCCAAGCCAAGGTAGACTCCAAATCTTCAAATGTCATGGTCAAGGCTCGAGATTGGCACCTGCAATGGCAATGGCGCTACCAAGAATTCCAAGCGGTGTGACGGGATTGCGGAATACAAAGATGGCCGTGATGATGATCACAACGCGCTTCATCGTGTTGCACACGGCATGGGACCTTGAACAAACCAGAGCAGACGCAAACTTGCGAGAGTCATTTCAAAAGCCCAGCTGCAAAGGGTAAACAGTGGTTGGTTCCTGGGGATTGATCTATAAGAGTGATGAAGTGGACGCTAGTAATAGATGAAGCCTGATCAAGCAGGCAATGAATTCTTCTGAACCGATGGAAGCCTTGCCCACGCAGTTTCAGGTCAGGAATGCAGTCTCATCCAGACATGGATATGGACACAACCTCTTGTCCCCAACTATCTAAAATTTGTGGTTCATGGGGAAAGCTCTGATCCAGACCTATTTTACCATAGCTGAACTGTGAAACATTGGTGGTTTATGGTGACAGTTCATCAGCAAAAAGATCTCACAGTACCATGAATCTTTGGCCAAGATGCACTGGGTCTAGCTTGCCCAGGGCGAGGAAAGCCACCTCGTTGTACATGTAGTAGTAGAATCCGCCTAGGAGAAGAAGGGCTCGGGAAAAATGGCACTTTCAGCCGTGACTGCCCCGCCGCCCAGTTTGCTGCATCCAAGGATCTGAGGATCATCCTGGGATGGGGGCAAGAATCATCGCCGAGAATCAAGCCAGCTAAGTTTACAGAATGTACAAGCGTTGTATCACTTCAAAGGTTGAAAAAATGCCAAAGTAAACAATACACAACAAAAAATGCAAAAAATCTGGAATGGTAAGATGTATGTACGACTGAGATCGTCTTCCACATTTCTACCACCATCATCATCATCATCATCATCATCATCATCATCATCGTCATCGTCATCGTCATCATCATCATCATCATCATCATCATCATCATCATCATCATCATCATCATCATCATCATCATCATCATCATCATCTTTGGCTTGGTTGATGAGAAATCTACAGGAAACTCTTGTTCTAACCACCAACTGAAAGGCTTTGCTGGTTTTTCCATCAACACAAGGCACTTTATCCATATCCAACACCCCGTGCGCAAGTCGAGAGGCTGCTTCATGAAACCCATGCCACCAGCGGAGAAAGCCACCTTGAAGCCCTTGATCATTGCCTCAAGAAGATGGGTCATCCAGAGCCATGGCTATTGCCAGTTAGCCACAGGGATGATAAGCAATAATCCTCCATCTCTACAAGCATTGGGGATACCAGTTGTGCTGGCCCATGTTGAGCTTTCGGTTGAAAGATCGTGAGAGCTTCAGAAAATATACTTGAGACGTTCATAGCCCTTGCGCAAAACTATCACTAGGGATGTGTTGATTGGGCGGATGGTTGCATGATACAGCCCTCATGATGCGCTTTGGGTACTGTGTGTGTCTAGGCGGGGGGTGCACACAGGGACACATATGTATACATATGTGTACACGCAAGTCTGAGCTTTGCCCAGCCAGTGCGTGTGGTAATTCTTGTCAATGGAACACTGCTCGAAGAACTTGCGAAAAAACACTGGCCATACGCAGTGATTTTCGGTTCAGGTTTTAAGGTTTTAGGGTTCAGGATTTTAGGGTTTATGGCTTAGGGTTTCTTGCCTCTCAACAACGGGCCTGCGCAGAGTTTTGAAGATTTGACACGAGTAACTTCTGGGCAGGTCTTGTGAATCCGGGCAAATCCCAGGCATTTGTCGTATCTGTACATAGGTATGTATGTATGTACATTACACGTGTATACATGAATTTGCATGTATGTGCATAAATGTAGGTACAGTAGGTCGCTCGGTGGGTCAGGCTGTCAGTCGGTTGGTCGGTAGGCAGGCATGCATGTGTACAACCGCAAATTTATGTATACGGCAACAGCATCAAAAATCCATGCGTATATATGCCTATGTATCTATTTACACATTAATATGTATATATACATATATATATATATACATATATAATCATATAAATGTACATGTAAATGTAAATATTTCCACCTGAGAGGGGGGACGAAAGCCACGCCCGGAGCGGAAAAGGCAGGCCGGTGTTTTTTTGTTTTCGGCTGCACATCGCCCTGGGTGAGACACTCTGGACACTCGTGCCGTGACACGGTTCATCAAACACCATTCTACAGTGAGGCATTCATGCAGCAACACTCTGGGAATGACGATCCAGTCAACACACAACTAGTGAAAGACACTTACTGAGATACTCGCACTCTTGGAATGACGATCGTGTTACAACGCGGTTCGCCGGACACTCTTGATAAAAATTCTCTCTTGAGAGTCTTGAAACAGCTTAAAACTGACCCTTGTTTCTTTTTCTTTTTCTTAAAGTGCGGAGACGTTTAATAATGTGCCACTTGAAACTAACAACACTGTGTGTGTTTCAACATGTTTGAAAAACAAACACAAGGAAACAATCTGCATCACCACATTTTCGGCGTAATGTTTATGGTTTTCTGCATTGTGACTATCAAAATCCTTGCTATTTCCACATTTCAACATTATGTCGTCTGCCGGTGCGGACTGTCCCCTCCAAAAACATTGAAAGGTCGTTTCACCAACGTCGTTTCCATCCACCCTTCCAAAACACTTCAAAAAATCCCCACAAAATCGACTCAAAAGCCCTCCTCCCAACCCAAAAACGCAGATGGCAGTGCCTTTGCTTCGATAAGTTCTGTACTTGATGTACCGATCACTTTTCGTAGGAAGTACACCATCCAGCATTTTCTAGTCTGCCGTTGCCCTGCGCCCAAACACTCTGAAAGCAACAATCTTGCTGACAAACTCTACCGCCACCATTTACAACCTCGATATTTAAACGGTTCTCTCTCACACATTACATTACATTTCATACATACATGCATGCATATATGACATGACATGACACGACATGACACGACAGGACATGACATGACACGACACGACACGACACGGCACGACATGACACGACACGGCATGGCATGACATGACATGACACGACATGACACGACATGACATGACATGAAAAGACAGACAGACTGACTGACTGACAGCAGACAGACAAACAAACAAACGTATTTACACAACATTACTGCAACATTTCATAAGATTTTCCGACTGTTAGTGTCAGGGGGAGGACTCAAAACATTGCTCAATATCACATGACATAACATTTCATAACATTGCATGACATTACATGGCGTTGCATAAGATTTGTGTACCGTTGCATGACATTACGTAACACTGCCTAACAATGCATAACATAACACGACATAACATGGCATAACACTACAAAATATTACATAACATTACATAGGAATAACGTTACACAGCACTGCGTGACATGGCACAACATTACGTAGCATTGTAACATGACATAACATTGCATGACATTACAATACGTTATCTAAAGTTCACCAACTGAATAGATACATACATAATTACGTACGTACAATACGTACATTTGTTACAGCATACATAGCATACGTACGATACATACATTACAATTACATTATACACTTTGCATAGATCACATTTGCTACTCGCAGGGTGTCGATAAGTGTATGGCTTCTCTGGAGGAGTGCGACATTTTCTAACAGCAATTTGGATGCTGTGAGACAATACAACGAAACAACTTTGGCATGTTGAAATAAATGAAATCTGTTGAAACACATGCATTTAGATATAATTGGCACTAGACCACTAGCTCAAAATAAACCTAGCCAACTGCATGATCGAACTCGTCCAAGCTGCTGTAGGTCCCTCAATGGCAAGGGCAATAGGGATCAGCATGAAAGTCGCCATGATGGTCAAGACCTCAAATTTCAGCTATCAGCTGTGACAATGATGGGGATACAGATTCCCAAATTACAATGCGATCACAAAAAGATATCGGATTCATGGCCCCCGTAGTGTCAATAGTGACGAATACCTGCGTTTGAGAACTCCTGCTTCAGTGTCTCACGGAAAAGGTGTTGCTGGAGTCCATATTCTCACCTTGGCAGGCCACAGGATGCACCACGTTCTCCCTTTGGACAAAAGTACTTACCAGCAACATGGCTAAGAGACAAACATGTATTACCAGCAACGGTCACACATTGTATGGTTCTCCAGAAATAATGCGCTGTAAAATAAACAAAGACTTTTCAACAAGAAACAGCCGAAAACCGACACAAAAGACACAGGCTTTCAAAGTAAACAAAACCGTGACCCAAGAACAAAAGCGACCGCTATTTTTGCACCGGGAGTGGGGAAAGTCCTATCAATGTCTTTTCAAGGGTCTCAAGCACTGTGATTGGGGTCAGCACCGATGTCTCCTTTCATCACCTGCAAAGAAAGTTCAGAGCACCGGTGAATCGCTGCAGCTCCCACAATAAACTGCGGATGGACTGTTGGAGGGTGACAACACTGGGGCAGCGGTGCCTTCTTGCTGTAAACAGCTCTGGATGCCGAACCCAAGTTGGAGCCCATGGCAGCTCCAAAACACAGCCTGGCTTTGTCCAGTGAAGCCCCAACTGTCAACCAAAACATGGGCTTGTCTGCAAATCAGCGCCCAAAAAAACAGGTTGTTTCCACGCTGATGTGGCAGCTTCGTAGGAAATTGATGCCGACATTTTTTGAAGTCCGTCCATGCGGGTGCATTGGTGATATTTTGTTGCCTTTAGCTGGAAAAGGGACAGTATCTCTCTATCTACCTTTTTCAATAAATTCATGAATATAGCTGTAGTATCTGTGTGTATATAAATATATTTATATATATATATACACCATATGAACTCACTCCCACACCGCCACAACAAGTGCTTTGCATCCAAGGAAATTCCGTGGATCGCAACACTCCCGTGGATCGGGGTCGCAGCCAAGTCACCAGTTGAAGGACAGCTCAGACGCACTGGCTAAGCCGACACCGCCAATGATTGGCAAGAGAGATGCATAGACTTGCCATGGCATCACCTGTACGCGCTGTAACACAACAGGTGAGTTAAGTGGAGTTCGTGCACAGCCATGCACCGAAAAGGAGCACGGAAAAGCTTGACAGCAAATCGTTGATGTGCCTTTTTTAGGGGTTTTTTGGATGATATCGACCAATACCAAATATTGGCAAACCTGGGGGGCTGTATCATGATGTGGAAGAAAACCATTTGGTTTTTCAACTTGCTCACATATCTTAATGTTTGCGGCCGCTCTCCATCTGAACGTCCTGCATGTCACTTGTCCTTTATCTGGACAAGAACAGCAGCTTTAGGCTTCTGTTGGTTGGTTTCGATTCAATCTCAAAGCTGATACTGGCCATGTGGGTGTTTCTCAAAATAGGGGACCCAAAAAAATTCATGGTTTATCACTATAAATAGTTGATATTGGATGATTTGAGGGACCCCTATTTTGAGAAACACCCATGTGGATGAAGATTGTTTCATATTCGGAATTCAGCAAAAGTATGTTGGGCCATGATTTGTTACCCAAGGCTGCAGTGGATTCTTCTGCCTTTTCTTGCTGCCTGGTGTCTCATGGACAGCCTAATTCATGTGTGCCTTGTAGACTGCACATTCTACAAAGATGTTTTCTGCTCTGACTGCAGGAGCAAGTTCCACAGGGTACATGGCGCATCCTTCTTGCACAAGCGGAATGAGGGTCGATATACAGCAGCAAAATTGTCGGATGTCAAAAGCGATGGAAACCGTCTTCCGACATGTTTAACCAGTTCAGCCAATCCAAAAAAAAGGTCATCCTCTTACTTGGTCTCTTCATGAATCATCCTCATTACCCACTACTAACCATTGATATTACGAATTAGTAACCATTATAACCATCATTATCAATTATTAACCATCATTGCTATCTGTTGGTGAACCATCATCATTTCCCATCATACCCACTGTGAACCATCATTACTACCCATCATTACCCACGAAATTATATCCCATTAGAAAGCCATTGTATCCCATGACTGACCCTGGTCATCCCCTGGTCCTCCCCTGGTCATCCCAGCTGGTCATCCACCCTGGGCCTCACCCAGGAAGGCGAAATTCAGGAAGGACGAAACCACGGGCTCCGAAGCTTTCACGATGTGCCCGAAAGACACGGCTCCAGCGAAGAAGGCGATCACCTGAAGCGAGCGCTCGCCGTGCCGCACCGTGCCATCATGATGAACCCAGCGGCTGCAAGCCGCTTTTCCCAAAGATTACATCGCAACAAAGATGATAGTCTTCACAAACAGTGCCTTTCATGACAATCCGGGATGTGGTATCCTTTCATTTTCTATCCAATGGCTGCGTGCTGCGTCGCTGGCGAATCCCGCACGGATCAACTCAACCACAGCCCAGGCCCCAGGGCCCCCCAGGGCCCCCCAGGGCCCCCCAGGGCCCCCCACAGCTCCAACATGGGTGGCAAGGTGACCCAGCCTTGGAGCTGATGACATCGGTGCTGAGCATACTAGGGCATGCATCGGTTTTACATAGTAAATACATGTGCAAATCTACATATACAATGTCTGTAGATATGTAAATGAAATGTCAATGAAATGTCAATGAAATGTCAATGAAATGTCAATGAAATGTACAAATGTACAAATGTACAAATGTACATACACACATATATATATACATATATAAATATCATTTACATTGTGTGTAGATATGTAAATGATTGTAAAATGTAAATGTATATGTAATACATTTCAAATGAACCCCAACAAACAATGCGATACATCACCAATGACCTACCACCACTTTGGACAGTCCCACACTGCCAAGCCACCCAAAAATGAATCCAATCAACGTACAAACCAATTAAGAGATAAGTCATAAATTGGATATATTTTTGGTTGGATTACATCAAACTAATTAAGAGATAAATCCACTAAATTGGATAAATTGGATATAAATTTTAAGAGACAAATTGGATCAAATTGGGGGTCCAGTACATCAATTTGGGTGGATCCCATGCGTATTGCTGGCTGGCGCGTCTTGGGAGGTGAGCAAATTAACGAGCAACAATGCGTCCGGGATATGAAGCAGCAAATCATTTGCAGGCACTGTGCAAGCTATGAAGCAGCACACGTGGTGTCTCAAACTTCAAAGAATCCAGAACAGCTCCATATGGTCAGTATGCTGATCACTATCAATATCTATCAACCATGCAAATTGCACGGGTCCCTACTATGTGCTTCTGGTAATTCCCCCTACATTGACAAGTGACGGCTCCAAAATAGAAAGTTTGCGCCGCAAATGTTTGAATACAACCAAATGGCACAAATGCTCTTGGCGTGCACTCTTACTTCTGACCTCTCTCCTCTGGAGAACCGAAACAATTGTGCAGTATTTCATGTGTATCCTACTCTGTTCCCATTGCCTGTTTCACAGTGCGGGAATTCGGTTTGACTTTCCCAAAACATGCTGAAACGCAGCAATGATACAAACTTCACAAAGGTTAGTGGGGCAAATCACAACCACGAGAATGGCATCGTCCACCTCATTGCCAGCAATGGCATGTGCGTAGTGAATTCGATGGCCTTTCATGGACGCCCTGTGTTGACTGGCACATTAATGCTTTAAGAAAGAACACAACAAGACAGGCTTGTGAGGGTAGTAGGTCATGTTGATGGAAGGCGAGGACCAAGGAGGGAAAGGAAAGGAGGGCTCAGCCGGAATATGTATATAATATGTATATATATATATATATAAAATAAATATATATATATACATATTTATCATATACATATTTATTTACATATAGATATATACATGCAATTATTCATACATGAATACACAAATACATCAATACATCTATACATAATACATCAATACATACAAGACAATAAAGTATAATACAATACGATACAGTACAATACAGTGCAGTACAATACAATACAATAGAATAGCATACCTGACATGACATTGCATGACACGACATGACACCACATTAGATACATGACATTGCATTGCATTGCATTAGATTACATTATTGTTCAAAAAGGAGAATGGCAAAACCCCAGCCAGGTCGCTCCGAACCTATGTTTGGTGGCTTGAAACCGGAAAGATTATAAGGAAGAATATCTGATCTTTACCGGGACTCTGCAGATGAGCAATTCTCAGGCACATCGAGAGTGAAAGCTCCAAGTAAAAGCTGAGTACCCAGCGCTGCAGGTGCCAAAGTGATGGCTTGATTAACGGAAAGCTTGGGGGTCTGGCGTGCAAAGTCAGAATGGCAGTTGTTCAGCTGAAAAAAAGGGTCATGGGTGGTCATGGCAGTTTTTCAACTAGCTGGTCAACTATTGGTTGTCCTGGGATAACGGTGAGTTGATGGTTGATTACTGGTTGCCCCAGTGCGGTCATCTGCCCCCAGCAGCAGCAGGGACAGATTGTCTGTGGTCCTCGCGGTGTGGATTGTAATCATACGGGATATGTCAAATAATGATATTTAGTGGAGCGATCCCAAGATTCCAATCCATGTGCAGTTTGCAACTTTGGCACTCCTAGAATGGCCACACAAAACACAAACAGCTTCACTAATGCAATAAGTTCAAAATAGAAAAATGGTCCAATGACACCCTCCATTGGTTCAAGATCTAGGAGCGCATTCCATTGGCTTTGATGGATTGTCGCAACTTGTGATATCTAGCCTCTCTAGCCTTTCGAGTATTCTCGGCAGGCTGTGGTATGCAAGCTTCAAATACTGGATCTAATTGTGGGATGACTGGTACTGCTGAAAAAATGGCTTTGCCATTGACAAGATGAGATTGCAAATATTCTACCACACATCGAACTGTTTCCGTCTGCCGTCTCATTTGCGGTCTTCGATTGTAGCCGTGTTTGTACACCCCGCCACCAAGTCTGTAGAGTGAAGATACGTGTGAACCATACGTCGCCGGAAGAAGGGTTGTTTGCGTCAAAAACTCCATATGTTTAATACAATGATGAAGCGTCTGCGCCCAACGTGTGATATCGCACTGACTTCTCGACCACTCATTGGACCGGTCAACGTCAATGTAACATCCGTCAACTGGTATCAAAATTGCACGTTGTGAAGTGATCAAAAAATTGATTGCGAGCTCAAAAAGTGTAATGCCAACTGGAGCCCTACCAGGCTCTGCTGCTGTGGGCCAGACCAAAGTCTGCAGCCAATGTAGTACTAATTCGCTAAATTCGGTTCCATAGCGGGATGCATGGACTGCTTCCCAACGATCGGTGGGAAGCGGAAACGGCATAGGGGAAGTCACTTCCAAATTGATGAAATTATCTGCTACTTGGTCAGGATTCCATGTATCTGTGATATCGGCTTGTTTCAACAGTTGGGTTCGCAGCTGTGACAAGGCAGTTCTCAGGGCAAACTGCTGAGAAAGCAACTTCCGGTCTGCCTCCTGTTGGGAGAGTCTGTGTTGCATCTGTTGAACATAGGGCGCACACAAATGTGCCACTGCATGCTTGGCGACATGGTCGGCTACATCATTTCCTAGTTTATATGCCAATGGATCAGATACTGTGTTGTCCCGAAGTGAATGCGCTTTAACCTTAACTGTGGGAGTCTGCATTTGTCGATCCCAGAGCAAAGTATGCCACCTGGCCAATAAATCAAAGTTGGATCTACGATGCAATCTGGAAATATCCGGACACCGTTGCAGAAGGGCATGTCTCGAAAGAACATATGCCGAATCAGTAATAACTGTGATTCCTCTAGCTTGTTCATGAACCAAAAGAGCAGCCGTGAGTTCAGCACGATTCGTGGTCTGCTTACCATGTACATGTCCAACTGCCACTGTGAAAAAACTTTGCTGCTGGATTTCATGGTATCTTGACTCCGGTACACTGTTCAACGTGTCTATGTCAACCAATGGGCAAACTATAGAGAAGGCAGCCCATCTTTCATTGACATGCGTGGGTGCCAAGCATGATCCATCTGTAAAGGCAACAAGGGGCATGTGTCCACGAAAGTCAAGGGTGGGTGCGTGCATGTTAAACTGCATGACCCGCATAGAGTCAAAGTACGGATCTCGAAAAACAACTGGAAGCAATGTATGGATAGGATCTCTATCTTCTAATTCTGCTACGACGGATGCATGTTGACAGCGCACACTTTGGGTGGCATGACAGTGGAGTACCTGATGAATTACCGAATCAGGTTCATCACAAAAGGTACAATGCTCATCCCTATCTGGTAAAAAATGGCGTTTTTGCCGATTTGTCATTGGGGTAAGAGTCATCTGCAATGCTAACGCATGATGGGCCGAAGGCGGCTGTGCAGCAAGGGCATCAATCGTGGAAATGCGATCAATTACAGGACAGTTCCTGAAACCTTTACGGCTAGTAATGCTTGTACTAACGACTTCCATCCAAGAATGTTCCAGGGCATGGATGATGTCTGGCAAATTGGAAAATTTCAAATCTAAAGTGAAAAATGCATCCACGTGCAGTTTACCTTGGCGTGTGAGCTGCCATCCCAAACGGGAGAGGTAATGTTGCAACGCACATGCAGGTCCAGTGATTCGGGCTGCAATGCCATTGTTGGAGGCGACTGTATCCAAAAACTGAGAATTCATTTGATCTCAGCTGAAAACCACTGACATTGAAAAGACCTCAGACCTGTCGCTGAAAACCACCGGTTTTCCGCCGCTCAGCCTGCCTTGCGGATGCGCAAGATCCTGGGGAAGCGATTGGCTTCTGGGGTCAGTCCCCGAGTCCCCGAGTTTGTTGGGATTCAAAGCTCCATCTGCTGCGTGGCAATGCCAACCTCGAAATTCCAGAAGTTCCCTTCTCCAAACCAAAGCCCAGAAACTGAGCCAGGAAAGGGAGAGATCAATAAAAGAGATATGGAAACCTCAAAACTCATGTTCATACAAAGTCGCCGAGCTCAGGCTGACATAAACACCCTTACAACAAAAATAGTCTGGACATCGTTCCGAAAAGGTTTTCATGCGCCATGCCCGTTTCAGAAAGCTAAAAGAATGGTGATGCAAATGACCTTTGGAGGAAGGGACTTGGGGGCAATCATGCAAAGGCTGTGCTGCTAAAACACTACTTGTATCTACTTGACTTGTTCTTTAAGATCCCCAGCAGCTTTGAAATTTGCAGTTCCATGAAACAAGGTTCCCTGGGTTGTCTCAAACCTTCACTTGGTAACCTCGAGGCACCACTTGGCAGCCGAAATCCAAAGTGGGACAAGAAACAGTGAGCTGGGGAAGACAAAGAAGTAACTAACTACAGTAACTAACTAACTGACTAAGTGACTAACTAACTAACCAAGTAACTAAGTATAGCTGTTTCTTTGCTGAAAAATTCTCGCTACAGAAGGATTGCCCTGCCCAAAGGCTTTCTGATGCGCAGATGTTGTGGAACCCGCTGTTGTGCAACTGCTTTGCTCCGTGAAAATTGTATTGTGTGGCCACAAAATCTGAAGCAAAATCAGTGGCCAGGCATGATTGCGCAAAGGCTTTGTTGCAGAAATACTTGCTTTGCAGAAGCTTTGCTGTACCAAAAAAGGGGGTCTCATGAAGTAAGCCGTGTGTGTAAGATCTGTGTTTCGTCAAATTTCCGTTGTGTCAAAAATCTGCCACGTGATTGCTGCACAAACACGAGTCGAGTACGGCTGCCGTGTAAAAGCCTTGATGTGCAAAAGAAAGTGCTCCAAATTGGAAAGTCGATCGCCAGATTGGAAAGTCTGTCGCAACAGCCCCCGCCAGGCCCTCCCCAGTCCAAAGGGGGCAGAAGATCAACCAGCCAAAGGCCATCTGCCACATCGCGCACGCCCACGGATATGGGTAGGAGATCCTTGGTGGGAGATCCCCATGCCACCGGTGAAGCATCTTGAAAGATCGGATTGGATGACCACATTTTAGAGATTGATGGGCTTCAACAACGTAGTCATTCAACCAATCTTTTTCTAACACTGTATCAAATGCTGTTTTATAACTTAATTCAATGTTTCAGTAGTGTTTCGCCACCATTTCCGGACTGGTGGGCTGCAGCCAGACCACAACGCTTTCTTGTTGTAGATGTTGTATCCTGAGTGGAAAGGTGACCAGCAAAGCCAAGTTGGGGCCAATCTTGTGGCTGGTTGAGCCAGGTTGAGCCTCTCACCGATGTTGAAAAGGTACCACAATCCGATGTAAACGGCAACGCCGTATTTGTCCTCAGTTTCTCTCAGCAGCTCCAAGTTAGTCACTGATTTTGCACCTCCTGCAAAGCACACGACCTGACTTCGAAGTTTAGAAATGTTATGAAATGTTGGCATCTTCAAAATCTTCAAAAATCCTATTGCCGACTTTAATCGACTTTCCACATGATCCTCCATGATCCTCCCGAGATCATACACAAGATCCAACGCTCATTTCGCGCTCCAAGCTGCCATGAAGCTCTTCTCCTTCACGGGCTCCTGAGGCGGCACGCGGTACCAATTTTCGAAACGCAGACCGTGCTGTGGCGAAAAATCCGAGGGATGGGGGGCCCTTTACGTGGGAGGGGGCCCCTGGCTTCCCGGGATAGAAAGATTTTGCGATGGGAAGCAGAGTTTCAAGATTTTGGGAGTCAGGACCATTAACATTCTGATGGGCACTATATGGTACTACAAAGATCATAGATTTTGGGGTTGTGGGGGCTGAGAGGAGGGGCTGCGAGAAGAACTCGGCTCAGAAAGAGCTGGGTCCAACACAAGCAAATATGAGCACTGGCAGGAGGGGTCAGGCAAACAATATCGATGTCGAATGGACTTTAAAGTTTCTCAAGCAAACGGATTGTTCTTTCAAAAGATTGATTGTATCCAACGGTTTGAGAATGCTGCTCTTCTGCCATCAGCATCTGAAGCACTGACAGCGCCACACATGGCTGCAGTTCACCACATCAAAAGAACAGATTTTGGGGAGCTCATGATTTGACACTCAGACTAGATGAAAACACAGCTGCAAGGTGACAAATTTGTGAATCTTCTCGAAAAAGTGCTCTGGGAAAACATCTGTCCGCCAGTAGCGATTGCAGGTGCCATCACAAACAGCATGAACAAGTGTGCAAAAGCCACTATTTCCGTGTCTCATTGAAGATGTGTGTTGAAAAAACACATCCATGCCTCTTAGAAAATGGCAGAGAACAAAACGCAGCTGTTGATGTGCGTGTGTGTGTGTGTGTTTTTTAATTTATTCTTTCGTTCGTTTGTTGCTTCTCATAAGATGCATCACGATCTAATATGTAGATATCTATATCATGATTATTACTTGCAGCAGAAATCCATCGAAGGGATCATGTTTATCATGCCGGTTGGTTCACGGAAACTATCATCACACAGCATAATCTCCAATGTCTAAGTGATCCCTGTAGCAACTGCCCGACAGGTGGGTATAGTATACTCCCCCCAACCATGTCAACCAGGTTTGACACCACGGCTTTGTACTTCTACAGTATACCCCCTTGATCTCTGGCAGTGTCCACAACTGATGTGCCTCCGACTTGTTCGTGGTGGGGGAGCCTCTGCTTGTCGGAATAACATTTCAGAAATCCCTAGAATGTGAGTGTGTGGGTGGGTAGGTGATGGGTGTGGGTGTGGGCTATGTACCACCACCTAGGGTACAACCCAAACACCACTTAATTCCTAAATATCCCTAGTTGTGAGCCCTGAGAAACTATCTTTACCAAGAGTGGTTGGTTCATAAATTGGCAGTGGGTCAGTTCACCCTGTACCCCTGGTTCCCCTATCATTAACCAGCCAGTTGTCCCTACAAGTTTGTTGATGATTATCCCCCATGAAATTGGTTGGCTAACTGCTTGACTCATAGCCATTATAGTCATATAGTAGTTGTGTAACCAGCATTTGACCATATAGTAGTTTGTTATACCCTATTCTTAACCATTCTCAATTACTATGAACCACTATTATCCCCCACAGTGGACAGCACATATTAGTTGAGCTGCAGAACCCCTCCTTAGAGTCTTCTGCAGCGGCGGAAGCTGCACGCATCGCCACCTCAACAGCTGCGTTTTGAATTGGCCTACAGGTCTACAGGTGATCTGGTCGTCAACTAGCAGCACTAGCATAGACATTGATCATTCGCATTTTATGGAAGAAATTTCCCCACCCCAGGTATTTTTCATGCCTTTGGAAACGCCGCACCCCAGGGCTGCTCGGCCATCAATTTGGGGGACAGTGGCACTGCCAGTCTCTGGCTCCCTGCTGCGCAACCTGCCGCTGCCAAGGCCATAGAGACCTTGGCAAAGGGAGGTTTGGAGATCTCTATGATTCTGTGCACATGTAAAACTAAAATGTTTCACAAATGTGATACCTCACATACGAAAACGAACATTTGCATGTGAAACTATGTGAAGCTACGGATTCGAGGCTTCTGACCTTCTTCTTGCACAAAAGTCGCAACCCAAATCCTGCTTTCGCGGGTACAGCTCCCTGCTCGAGCAGGAACCCTCACAGAAAAACATCTCTGCCAAGCCACAGCATCAGTGGAGCGGGCAGAGGTATCCTCTGGAACTTTGTCCTGTGCCGAAAGGGCCAAAGAAAACCGTACGGTTTTGCAGTCCTCGTCATAGACTGAAAGATGGCTGCTTGTCAACATTCACCTGAAAAACTAGGTTGACAAGTTTGAGATTCAGCGATGCTGAAGCCGTATCTTGTGTGAACTGCAAGCGGGGGACAGGCAAAAGCAACCGGCACCCACAATCCAATGTCCAGCCCGGTGTTTGGATGATATCGACACATCGAATTCATCAGGCTGAGAATTCTTCAGAAGGAAAAGCATGACCGTGAAATTTGCCCTGCATCTTTGCCTATGTGAAGAGAATGGATGACTGAACCCAGTACACAACTTCCGTGTTTCTCAAATCAAAGATCTGCACTTCAGTTCCCCAAGGGACCTGAGCCTTTGCTCCATGAAAACTTCTTCCGGCAAAACTGCCTGGCCTGAGTTGGGCAGAAGACATAACCAGGATGCCTCAAACCCGGGTCAAAGTCGCACCATTTCACAAGGGGGGTTACCTACCATAACTACTGCGGTATCGATGTGGACTCCTCCTCCTCCTCCAACTTTTCCTCAAACACTACAGCCAGTGCCAGCTCTCTAGGGCAGGATCTGACGGACAAAACATGGGATGCTTCGAACCAAAATACTTCAGGTGCATTTGTGTTACGCGCCACTGGCGATCGCAATATGCCTTTTTGCGTGCACTGACCCCAAAATACACACACGCCACATGGGTTTTCAAATCCAAATGATCCGAAAGATCGGTTTCATCCAAGCGGATGACTGCACGCTCCATTGGGGAAGGCCTGTCCTCCAGGAAAATGGAACCAGGGAAGCGCGCTAGCGAGCTGCGGCACATTGGCCGACCGGTTGAAGCGCTGCAGAGCCAAGCCCGGTACCCGGGCAATAGCTGGGCAAATATTATTTGGACAAAACGTAGATACATGGTGTAGTATGAGGCTCTGAAATTGCACTATTGGTGTAATTAATCTGTTGGTGTAATTATTAAGCTGGATCATTTGAGAGTAATATGATGTATGACATGATGACACTAACAAACAATGTATTGATTAGCACGGCGCAAGGCCTGCTCCGCAAGGCCACCTGGTGTCCAGCAATGCATCCGAGCAGCAAAGCGGCAGACCCCCGTTCAAGACCAGCCTGTGGACCGGGACTGGTTGGTTCAGAGGTGATGTCTCATGACATGGGTCTGCAAATGGCGCCCAAAATGGATGGCTTCCCTACTAAGAAACCATCATCATCGTCATCATCATCATCATCATCATCATCATCATCATCATCATCATCATCATCATCATCATCACCCTTCCTTTGTGGTCACTACTAAAAAATCATCATTTTGGGATGATTGGGCGTATCCATTCTTCAAAACCCCTTCCTGGTAGACCACGTGGAAAACAGTGACCCAAGTGTGGTTCTGGCGCTCAACTCATGGGAAGAGGGATGGCCAGGGGTCAGCCGCTCAGCCCACCTCGCTTGTGATTTGTGTCACACGGCTCTGCGGGGAAGGCACTGCGAAGCCGAGGTCTTGAAGCAGAGACGTCAGCAGCACAGCCGCCACCAAGACAAGCACGCCTCGAAAAAAGCATCAAAAGGAACCAACAGCATCACAAGCGTGCGATGTTGCAAGATAATGACTGCATTTAAACATATGTATATACATATATGCATCATCCTCAGTTTGGTTCAACCTATCGTATCACTCGCAGACTGAGCCATAATTGCAAACAAATAGGCAAACCCTACAAATAACCAGCTATATATGGTGCCTTATTACAATGATCATGTTATTCTGACTTTCTGACAATAATAAGGCACCATATTTTGTATGACTACAGTCTTATTGTTATTATAATAGGGCACCTTAGCTTGTTCTGACTTTCAAAATTGCATCGAACTGCAAACAGCTCTACGTGGCCTCGCAAGGGTCTCGACCTGACACCAACGGAAGGAGGTTTTGGACAACCGCAAGATGAGACCTGAACGTCCCACGATTCACACTGACTAAATAGTAATGTGTATCCATGCATACATATAGGTAGATTTGTATGTATGTCTGCAAAATTTTGAGCATATGTGTATATCCTTGCATGCGCTGCACACACATGTGCATATGTGTATGTAGTTGTATATATGCACATGTAGGCTGCAAAGACACAATCACATGACAAAGGACACCAAGTAAGCAGTTGTGGACCTGAGTGCATCTTGGATATCCGGATACCCGTGACCATTTCACAAGAAAATCGGCTTTCACAGATGTTTCTCATTAAGAATATCATCCTATAGAGCATTGATTGGCAAAGTACTGCGGAGAAATGAAAGATACATTTGTTCCACAACAA
The DNA here is from genome assembly GCA_009767595.1 of Symbiodinium kawagutii. Classification (NCBI taxonomy): domain Eukaryota; class Dinophyceae; order Suessiales; family Symbiodiniaceae; genus Symbiodinium; species Symbiodinium kawagutii. Next base: position 209,373 of record VSDK01005752.1, read on the forward strand.
CACAGGAACCTGACCATTTCCCAAATCATGGGTACACATATTCACGATGTTCCCACACTTCCTCGTCAAACTGCCGCGTAGAATCAAACAAAGAGACGTGATCCGGAGAGGGTGGAGGAGGTTGGAATTCAAAGCCCGAAAACCGAAAGCCGAGAGCCGGAAACCGAAAACCGAAAGCCGAAAGCCGAAAACCGAAAGCCGAAAGCGGAAAAACGAAAAACGAAAACCGAAAACCGAAACCCGAAAACCGAAACCCGAAACCCAAAACCCGAAAACCGAAAGCCGGAAACTGAAAGCCGAAAACCGAAACCCGAAAACCGAAACCCGAAAGCCGAAAACTGAAAGCCGAAAGCCGAAAGCGGAAAAACGAAAACCGAAAGCCGAAAGCAACTCGGAACAATCCGAAAACTGAAAACCTTGAAAACATAAGCAATGCCCCAAAATCCCAAAACAAAAACACCTAATTAAAAGCATAAACCTGAACATCCCTAAAGCTGCAGACTGTACAGCCATCAACTCTTGCACCATGAACCTAAACATAGCTCAAAACATATAGCCGAAACTCTGAGACCATGCCAAAACCCTAAAACCATGAACCTAAGCGCGTAAAATCCATAAACCCGAAAATCCTAAAAACATCAACCCTAAACCCATAAACCCTAAAACCATACACCCTGAAACCCTACAACATCCTAAAACCATAAACCCTAAAACCCTAAACCTAAAAACTCGAACCATCAAGCTTAAATTCAAAGACCCAAACCACAAACGGAAAACTACAACCTGCAACCACAAACCCTGAAACGCTAAAACAATCAACCGCAAAACCATTATAAACCTTAATGCCATAGTCACTGAAACCCTAAACCATCAACCCTAAAGCCATGAACCCTAAACCATCAACCCTAAAACCCTAAACCTTACTGAAACCTTGAAAACATGAACCTTAAAACCATAAATTTCAAAACAAAAAACCTGAAAAAATCGTAAAACCATACGCCCAAACAATCCTATAATACAAAAAACCCAATCACTGAAACATTTAAAGCCATAAGCCACGAAACCTGGAAGCTGAAACACTAAAAGACCAAACCCCGACAACAAAACCCGAAAGGTGAGCACGAAACTCAAAAACGAAACCCAAAAACCCCAGGCCAGAAACCCAAAACCAAAAAACGAAAACCGAAAGCCAAAAGCCGAAAGCCGAAAGCCGAAAACCGAAAGCCGAAAACCGAAAACCGAAAGCCGAAAGCCGAAAGCGGAAAAACGAAAAACGAAAACCGAAAACCGAAAGCCGAAAACCGAAAACCGAAGGCCAAAAGCCGAAAACCGAAAGCCGAAAGCGGAAAAACGAAAAACGAAAACCGAAAGCCGAAAACCGAAAGCCGAAAACCGAAAGCCGAAAACTGCAAGCCGGAAACCGAAAGCCGGAAACCGAAAGCCGAAAACCGCAAACCAAAATCCGAAAGCCGACAACGAAAACGAATCAAAGCCGATCTCTGTGGATCAGGACTCCAAACAAATGCAGCTGTACGATCCTACCACAAATGTAATGCTGTGGGCCATGAATCCATGACCAACTCTTTCTGATTCCCAACAACACACATCCATCTCTTCCAAACACTGGAACTCTAATCGTGGGACAATGCCAATCCAAGCTACATGGCGGCAATGTAGGCCTCAGTGAGCCGTGAAACTCAACATAGGTCTGCAAAGTACCAACCAAAGGTGATCAACAAGGTGGTGAAACCACTATGAAGCTTCACATGCTGCAACGGACCAAAGGGGTTGCACACTTGTGGGACCAGCTGAGTCAGATGATCTTAAGTGACCGAACTGAGGAGGCACTGAGGATGCGACTGTGTCTACGGTCTGAAGTGAGACAAAACTTGAACTCAACGGCGGCGTAGCACAATTGATGCAACTGATATTACAACTCCATTGCTAAAGGTTTTCTACAAGGATCAAATACCTAGTTGGTGCTTTCTTAAGATGGGGGTGCCCCCCGAAGTGGTTGGTTTATTACTACGAATCCTTTGAAAAGAATGATTTAGTGGTACCCCTATTTTGGGAACCACCAGGTGAACCCCCGGCTTGGCGCAAGTTTTCACACGCCGCAAGCGCAGCGATGGGCTAAGATCTCACATGGCGCAACTAGACATCTGCTGATGTCATTTCTGGTGAGACAGCACTGCTCACCAGCAAGGACAGCTGGCAGTTGGATCTGTGGCATCTTGGGCCGCCACTGTGCCCAAAGGGCCACAGGTTTCCACTGGTGGTAACCGCTGGAAAATCAAATTCTTCGGGCGGAGGGAAACCTGCGGCTTGATGAGACTGACGTGAGCAAAACTTCAGACGAGTCCGCCTGAACCCAGCGGATCGTGGGGTTCAGAAACTCAGGATCACTAAAGATATAAAAAAACATCACCAGATTTTGTAATGTCACGTCCATTCACGGTTTGAATATCCAAACGTTGACTTCATGTGCATATCTTGTAGATCCTGTCAGCACACAGCTCTCTCCCCAAGTTTCTACTGTAAATCTGGCGCAGCTTCGTCGTTTAGGAGATGCAAAGATGGTCGCTAGCTGCTCACCAGCGGCGGGGGGGGCCTTGGATCATATTTGTCATGAACCAAACATGTTTGGTTAATTTCAGGTCTGGATTCGGCTCGGCAAAGACAAAGTCGAAAGCCAAGCATGGGAAAGGCAGAGTCGATGTGGACTGACTTAGACTAACATCCTCCTGGCAAACATGCCTATGCTCAAGCATTGATACCCTGAACAAAATCAGATCTGCCTGCTCCCTACTTTCAGCATGGCTTAGGCCCGAGCTTACCACAGCGTGAAGCTTTAAATGTTCACCACTACATGGTAAACACATGTTGCAAACATGGATCTTAGTAAGCTGGAATAAATCTTTGGATGTTCAGCCAAAGTCCATGTGTATATTTTTTGGATGGTTGGAGAAATGTTCAGGATTCCCACTGCACAACTGCGTAGCTTCGCGTAGCCCCGCAGCCCTTCCACAAAATGCAGGGCTGACGACTGCGTCCTCTGCTGCCGCCCTGAGATTCCGGTGTAACAATCGTTTCATTGCCACTGCAAAACTGCTTTTTTACACTATAATTTCTTAGAAGAAAAGAGGTTATAAATGGTCATAATCTATATTATGCTGTTATTTGATTTAATGTTCATTTACCCACCGCAATCTCTGGAAATAATGTCAAAAAACGATTTCTTCAATCATTTTTGCCAAAACACTGTTGCATGCGCGGGTATCGATGGCAACCAACGCTTACGACATGCTGACTACAGTTTGGGACCTCAAGTGGTGGCATTCCGATAAAGTGTAAAAGATAAGTGATGGCATCCCCCTCAGTGTATTGGATTGAAGTCTTGAGAAAAAACCTTTAAATTAAAAAGTTGATACGTATCTCGTTGATAACGTAAATTTGGTACCTGTTTGAAAACACACACATGTGGCAGGTACCACCATTTATGAACCATTGTTGAAAGCTGGTTAATATGCTACCTGCTCATGTACGCTACCTGTTTGTGTATGCTTACCCATGGGCATAGCTCATCGCCACTGCCCCACTGAGGCCCTGGCAAAGCCCCAACTGCCTCCGCCACCTTCGGCTTGAAGGGATTGCCACGGCCCCAACAACGTAGTCAACCCATAAATGTGCCATGAATTCTTGGCACCTCATGATGCACCTGCCAGTCGGCAATTGTTGGTGATTCTTAGTCAACGATTTCCATTTGAAACCAACCAACCAACCAACCAACCAACCAACCAACCAACCAACCAACCAACCAACCAACCAACCAATCACCCAACCACCTGACCAACCAACCTTGAAGCGTCTTTTTCCAACCAGCCAAAACCGCTCCCAACCCAAGGCGACCAGAACCGCTTTGCACCTCCTCGACCACCGCCACCGCGGCCGCCTCAGCAGAAAGCAGCCACTGCACTTCCGGGGGTTTTTTGGGCAAGGAGAGATCCAGTTCTGGAGACACAGCAGCCATGTTTGAAGGTAAATCACCAGCTACTCGTGGCATCGTGTTTGCCAAGGGATGGTTGAGGTCCTATGGTTCATGTGTCTAACTGCAAACGCAAATGTGTTGAACCAAGCTGGTGCTTCTAGAATTGCCACTGCTTCTAGAATTGCCACGATACTAGCGTGCAATAACCCAATCACCAAAAACGCTGTCAAGGACCATTGCACTTATCTTTTCCAATAATATCTTATTCAAGAATACGTCAATTAACCAAAACAAATGCTAAGCTGCGAAGCTAATTGATCGGAAAACGATCCCAATTTCCAGGTAGTCGATGAATGATATCAGCAAGGATAATTGAGCAAAAGCCGAGCTCCATCTGCTTCTAGCAATGGTCAACCACTTTATAAAACCATTGGCCTCGTTCAAACTGAAAATCAAATGCTGATTGTTAGCTACAGAATGTCCCTGGGTATATATATGGCTGTATCCATGAATGGCACGACTCCCAGTATCTGTGGAATGAACGATTTATGGACACCCACCCAGTGATGTCATGACTGATCCATCAACCATCGCATGGAATGATTTTCCATTCGATTGCAACACGTGCCTCGCAAAACCTGGGTTGATATCGCGATTTCTGCGACGTACTCATGCCCATCCAAATCTATCTGCATCCACATCCATCAAATATCGAAGCAAATTGGATGATCAAGCCTTACAACCGAATATCCAAGGAGGATCATCTGTTGCCTTCTTGGGTCCAAGCAACTGCCTGCCACAGCTTCACCCACAGCTTTTTCACAAGGCCCAAGCCCCAGCGCCCCCGGTCATCTTTTCCACCAGATCGAGCCTTACTGGAACTTTGCGTTCTCCAAACTTTGCGACCGCCAAAGCATGGTTCATGATGGGGATTATGATGGTGAAATGATGGTCATTATGAGGGGTTGTAAGGATGGTTATAATGATGGTTGTAAATTATGCGTTACTCGTTATTTGTGGATATCTATGGAGATTATTTGCGACCTATGCATATCAATCTCTGGATTGTCAATAAGTATACAACTGCATGTCTGTACATGTGCCCTAGCTGTTTATTTGTGGTATCATTATTGGACAGGTTCCTTTCTAAGAGTATCAAGCTTACAAAGCAATACCCTTCTGAACTTGTTTCTTCCCACGAAATGATCGAAGTTTGTCCGGGAGAACGAAATACCCATCCGTTGCTGGCTAGTTGCTGGCTAGAAGTATCTCTCGAATGTATGTTGACTACACATGGGTGTTTCTCAAAATAGCGGTACCCCTAAATCATCCTATATCAGCCATTTACAGCAACAAACCAACCATTTTGAGGGGCTCCCAATTTTGAGAAACCACCATATGACTGCATGGCTACACTCACCACTTGTGACCGGTTCTATCGTGGTACACCACGGGTAGCACCCCCAGTTGGACCCGCCCAGGGTGTCCCTGTGGAGCCACCAAGCGGCCATGTCCTGCAGCTCTGCAGGCACATCTTGGTTGGTGCGTTGCATGACCTGTCGAAACCATGGGACTTGGCAAAGGGTAGTGTTAAGTAAGGGTATCGGCGTGTAACACCAACTAGTAAGGGTAGTGTTAACTAAGGGTAGTGCTAAGTATCTTACTTGGCAAGTAACCCCATCCAACTCACCACAGGCTAGGGGCGAGCTGCAAACCAGTGCTATTAATGGTAAAAAAATTACTGGCAGCTCGCCCCTACCCTACTACCCTACTTTACATTACTCCGCGCGTGGATCCATGACATCCCATTGCACTGACATGACATCCATGCATTGACGAAAAAAGGAGTCGTGAGGTCTTTGGGAAGGCCGGTAGCCTTCCCAAGCGTTAGCCCTGCCTCCATGATGCCCCTTGCTTTTCCTCCGTCTGCTCTTCGGTCCAAGAAGGTGACCTGGGTCGTCCGTTCGCGTCACAGCACGGTCCGGAACGACAGCTCTCCGGTCCGATCAAGGCCCTGGCAGCGAAGCCTTTCTGTCCAGCCCGGCCAGTTCGTCCAATGCGGTGGACATAGTCCTGGTGCGCAGTCAAAAACCATGAATGGCAAAGTATCTCCAAGCGAGTAAAGATGAGCTGAAGCAGGATGAAGCCCGGTGGTTCTATGAGAAACTCTCAAATTGCGTGGGCAGTGGCACTAAATACTTTCCTACCGCTGCAGTCTAGTGTCTAAACCACGACTTTCCAGCAAGTGCATAGCCGCTCTGCTCCTCAATTTGGCCCATAAGCGGGCCTGTGAAGCCTTCTTAACCCCTTAATTTGGTCATCCATCTCTCAATGTCATTCAAATTTGTTGGACGCCATGGAGGTGAGGTACACCTGCTTTAGGGGCACAAAACACTGGTGGTTGAGAAGCATTTTCATACGTAACAATGTCTTTACAACTAAACCACTGGTCCAAAAGGATTCAACCAGGGGTGTGGACGCTGCTTCGATGTGATACCACTACTCTACTTTCGCATATAATCAATTTTCATATAATATACTTGCCTATCAGAACATATCCATATCACTCTACATACAAAAAAAGTGCATCAGGTCCTCAAATCTGCAACGACGCAAAGCAGGTATGTGTTTTTTCATGGTTCAACCTTCAATGGCTTGATTGTTATAATATGTTAGGGCACTGTCTTTGGCCTCGGTGTTGTTGGCGGCATCGTAGTTCACCACCAGACCAACCTCATTCAAAATGAACCAAGCGGTGACAGTCACCACCTCTTCGACTCCTGCTACTTCTAACCAATCAGTGCTGGGTTGAGGACACCCTTGATGTCAAGACCACGGGCTGCCACGTCGGTTGCAACCAAAACCTACAGGGTGCCGCTGGGAATGCACGCAATCACAGCGATTGGGGCACTCCAAATTCGGGGAGACAAATCACAGGTTCCACCACTGGAAACACGATGAAACGGGTAGCAAACCTGGACTTCCAAAAATCTAAAGTTCAAATCTAACGATGAAAACTAGTAACTTTCGGGACAAGCCATTGGCGCTGGTTCCATTGGTGCTGGTTCGTTCATCAGGAATCCCGAACACATCATTTCCGCAACTTTGGGCCAGGTATTTGGCTGTGTGTGTACACATAATAAAGAAATCATTGCAGCAGCAGCAGCAGCAGCACCACCACCACCAACAACAACAACAACAGCGGGGCACAGCCCTCTCCCCTGTGACTTCATCACCCTGTGACGAGGCCTTCAATTTCCCCGACTTCAGACCGCCCAAGGCTTCATCCCGCGACCTCTGGTCCTGGCACGGTCAGTCGATCTGACTGATGACTATTGAATTGCCTTGTTCAATGATTATCAACGAATGACTATTTTTTTCTGCTTGCAAAGCAACACTCTGAGGTCCAAGCAAGTTTCACTCCACTCATCCAGGAGGATGAAAAATTTGACATTTATCCAAAAAAAAATGGTTTGAAAAATGTATCTGGCAGAACATGATCCTTCAGCAGACTGCTTGGCAGCAACCGTAAGTTTGGTTCCACTCCAAAGGTACACTTTCGCTTCTACCCTCATGGCGGATCCGCTTGATCAAAGTGTAAAAAGCGTGGATTCCAGTGGCCATACGACAGGCTTCTTGTTACGTCAGAACTTCTTCACACAGGAAAAATCATATTGGAGAGCGAGAGCACTGAATACATAACCCATTGGGTTGGCATGAAGTCGAGAAGAACCAGAAAATCTAGCACCGACAGTAATGTTCGAGAGAAAATCCATAGCTCCACGACATCCCAAGACACACCCACCACTGGCCGATCAGGTTTCCAGAGTTTTCATGCGCCTATCTGTGCACCAACCATTCCACAGCGACTAATGATTAATGACTAATGATTAATGACCAATGACTATATTGAATTACTATGTTTAATGACGAATTCATTGTGATGAATATCTGTTGAATTACTATGTCTAATGACGAATGACTAATGACCCGCGTGGACGTGTCACACAATGGGGCCCGGGACGTAGCCATGACACCATTCTTAGATGGCAGACGAGCCATACAAATGAATTCATGTGAATTCAAACGTCTGTTCTTCAAAGTCACCCCAATGAAACGAGCAATGCGCTTCAAACTGGGGGGTCAATGCTCTTCAAACTGGGGGGTCAATGCTGGCCGCGATATGACTTCGACAGTTGGTTGGGTTCGATCAAAAGGGAAACCATCAGACCAAGTAGTGGTACTGGGACCAGCAAAAGCAATAATGATTAGTGACTAATGATTATATACCGTGTTAAATGCTAGCATGTTCCCAAACATCATAGTGTTGACTGACTTTAGTCAACACCGGTTTAAGGATAGATAATGGTTTGTGTTTGACACTAATTCGATATTCACAAGCAGGACGGTGGATTTATGGATACCATCCAATTGATGGCATATTGCTGGTTCAAAAATGTATATCCACAATCAATCACACATACATTACATTACATTACATTACAATACATTACTTTGCATTGCATTACATTACATGACATGACATGACATGACATGACATGACAAGACATTACATTACATTACATTACATCACATTACATTACATTACATTACATTACATACATATGTATGTGGATCTATATTGTATTATTATCAGTCTATTAGTACTTCTCTAATACATATCTACCGACATCTTTATATATATATATATATATACACACAGATACTGACATTTACATGTAGTTCTATGTATACACCTGTATCGGCTGGTACAAGCTCAAAGAAATAACTTTAAACAACAATGTTCAATGGGTCAGATCACCAACAGGGTCTTGTTTCGTGAGAAGTGTCATGGAGATTCATGTAGCTCGCGGGGATCCATTGGGTGCAGTCCGCTTCCTTGTCGCCATGGATGGATGAGCAAGGCACTCCAGCTCTGTAGAGATTGTTTGATAGCCTGAGATTTCAAGCGCAAACTCGGTGATGAGACAATTCATCCAGTGCTCAGTATAGGGCCGTTCGCATTCTCGCTTCGTTCCTGCAAAGACAAGAGCCTCAGAGGCAACTGGATGCAACCGCAACTGGTGACTCGTCCTCCTGCAATGGACTCAAGAGTCTACATGGGACGTGAAGTTGGGACTGCAACGACCTTTTGGGCTCCCAATCGACACCACTCAAGCACGCTAATGTCTACAGGGAAGGTCTTGATACGTATAGCGGTGTCTTGCTAGTTGCCAGTACCTACTGCTTGATTTCCCTTTGAGGAACAAATCTTTGTGTGATCGCTGTGATCGCTGGATTCCGCCCCGGCACAGGGTGAGTGCTGCAGATTGGCTGCGTGGTTTGCGCTATGATGGGTGACACGGTGAGCCCAACAAAGAAATGGGCCCGGAAGTCTCTCAGGGCCCGTCCTTGCCGTTGCTCCAACGATCCATCAGGCCAGCCTACCCCCGTGACCAGGGCATGGTTCACCTTGGATTGGTAACTCAATGGATATCATCATCACCCGTGGGTACACAGTGGTGCCAGTGGTCAGTAGAGGTCAGTGACCGATAGCGTGTCCCATACTAGATTGGTAGCATCACCCTCTATGGGAAAGCAGTCTAACGATTCTAATGTTGGTGATCACATGTCATGAACATCCAGCATTAGGACTGTATCCGAATGGTGGTCACGAACAGTCAAGCAATGTTCCTAACTTCCACGTCCAAAAGTTTTTCATCAGGTGATTCACACATGGTGACACACCAATTTGCCGCTGGAGACTTGGGCGGACCAGTCCCAACGCATGGAAACGGCCTCCTGTAAGAGGTCGACAATAGCCCTCTCCTGGAAGGCAGATTGAACAATCCGAACGCAGCTCCTTCCTTCTGCCCTTTCCCTCCGGACTTGGAGACGTCTCTACCAGCTTCGAGATGGTTTACAAAGAGGTGGAAGAAATTGTGATAGGACCGGCTCCTTGCTGTAGCCATCAACGAATCTCACTTGCTGGATGATGTCCTGTGGCGAGCAAGACATATCTTTCAGGACTCAGTGATGGACACGGAACTGAGCTCTCGCAACGAGCAGCTCCGTCCTGATTCCCCTTCAGCTCATCCCGGTTTCCAATCATCACCTGGACTCGGAAATCTGGCAGCAAATGCAATGAGCAAGTCATGGGTGCGAGCAACCATGGCGGTTGAACCCCCACTAGATCAACCACCAAAGAAATAGCAACGACCTGGGGGGCTTGACACTGAAAAAACCCTCCCAGAGTCGCAATCTGTCGGATGTCGTGCTGCCTTGTACGGATGGTAGAGAATGTCCGAGGCCAAGTTTCGTACCTGGCCGTGGCCGCGATGAAGCGATCCCAGGTGATCGAAAGCTATCCGTTCCACCGGGGTTCAGCGTTGCCTCTCGAGGCCATGTCGCAGTGAAGAACATGGTGTGTCGGTTGCGTGGGATCCTGGGGCAACAGTTCTGCAGCAGGATATCTGTTTATTTGCCTGTAAACATACCATCCATGTTCATATACATAAATACATTGGTATAAGTACATACACATTTGATATAGATGAGCATAAAAACATATAGGTGCAAATGTCATTTATGAAAATCACCTAAGTCAGAATCTACCACCAGCCAAGATCTCAGGCTGTCAATGACCCCACAAGTCACCGACCCTTGGCAGGTCCCAAAGGGCTCTCCAGCACGGTTCACAGGGAGGTCAGCACCACTGGCGGCTAATCCAGCCACTGAAATGATTTCACCAACAGAGAACGGGGATATGCCATGAAAATCCATGAACCATGGCTTGATAAACTGTCGGATATGCCAACTTCGTAGAACCCAGCTTCACTGCTTCGCTGATTCACTTTGGTAAATCAACCACTATGACACTATGAGCCATCATTAATCACCATTAACCATCGTTAACCATGGAAAATCCCCTAGTATTAACCATTAACCATTGGTCAACCACTACGGATAATCAGAAACCTCTTCAGCCAAGTTGAAGGTTGACCAAGCGAGCTGGGTTTTCTGGCGTACACTGCCTCACCCTATCAGGGAGACCATCCCCACACGATGGTCGTGTGTCGTATAGAAACACCGTTGGTGATTTGGGAAGCAAATCTGTGGGGTAAATCCGTCCACCCACCAACCAGCAGCTGGGTCAGTTGTCCTTGCAAGGATCTTGCGAATCTGAGGTTCAAAACCTTGGAGAAAAAACTCAAAGTTTGGAAAAAAAAAATCGACACAAAATCGTCGTATTAATGCTTCTGTGCCTGGGAAAAAAAGCTCCACACTCTCTCCCTCTCTCTCTCTCTCTCTCTCACAGGCTGGTCATCCATCCCGTATCTTCCAACCAGTTCCTTACTGGACTGGTTCAGCAAAAAATTTGCATTCGTTGCCCCTGTAGAAATCAAACATCGCCTGACCAAAAATTTTGTGCATCCTTTCGATAAATTCCTAAATCGAGTTTTGACGCAGAGTTGACTCATAAATCCCAGCATTTACAACGATCAACAAATGATGGTTGTTGTAGTTGTCGTCGTCGTCGTCGTCGTCATCATCATCATCATCACCATCATCACCATCATCATCACCATCATCATCACCATCATCATCACCATTGATATCAATATCAATTGTAAGAACAATGAATATATTCAACAAAGTCTTAACAATAACTCATAAAACATCATTAAAATGGCAACAACAACGATAGTAATCCATAATCAGTTAAATCCCACGGAAGAAGAACACGATCGATCTAAGGCCTCGACCCATATCAAGCATGCGATCAGCCTCATCCAAAACTAGGCAAGACACCTCAGATGTCACCCAGGGGCTGCCAGGGATAAACCAACAGGCATCGAAAAGTGCTGCATTTGTCAAGGGGAGCGACACGGGTCCGATTGTCGCTTCATTTCTTGTTGGGCCTGAGAAATAACAAAGAACTACTTCCAAGAACCAGGTTGTTGGACCAGATTAGAGCTTTTTTCCTTTGCTGCGCGTCCAATAGTTGTACAGTGTCTACTTCGAGACCATTGCTTTCCATGCTGCATGCTCAATTGTCTACAGCCACTACCGCGTTACAGCCGCACTGCCCTACAGAAAGCAAAGAACCAATATCCATACATACACATATATGAATATATGATATATATATATATATATATCCATGTCCAATTGTTTCCAACAATTGCCCATCAATTCTTGGGAGAGTTCAAACATGTTCAAACACCAAACACTAACTGGGCCTTCCGACACCATCCAGTCGGACTTGCCCACCTTCCAGGAAGTCATTCAAGCGCCCAGGGCATGCCACGATGGTGTGCACGCCACATCTGTACCTGGGGAATGATGCTACCACACTCAACAAGAAAACAACAAGAAAACAAGAAGCTTGCAGAAGGCCAATTCTAGGGATTCAAATGGAGGTTTCTCAAAATACGAGAACCCAACAAATGCCTGGCTTATTATAGATGATCAGTATTGGATGATTTGGGGTACCCCTATCTTGAGAAACACCCAAATGGATTTAGGGACCCACGGCCCCGAACGTCGACCGAGGGCCCGACTTCCTGTACTGGTCATTTTTGGGAGCACCTCCATACATTGCCACCTGTCATGTCCACAAGAAAATCCGTGTCCAAAGATTCTGCACCTTCTAAGCATCTCTTTCCTCTCAGCTTTATGGCTGGGGATCAGAGAAACTGGAGGGTGCAAGTAGTTGGAAACCATGGTTAAATGATTGGAAACCACTCTGCCCAGTAATTTGGAAGGTCTTGGAACGCTGTGGCCTTGGGTTGCGGGTTTTGGTAATGAGCTTTCCGGGAGGTTCCGGTTCTGCAAAGGTGCAGACAGTTTTGAACGCTTTTCGAAGTTGACCAGTCAGTTCAGGAGGTTTGAGTTGAGTTTCTAATTGACTCCAGTTGTGCCTGGGTCCCGAAGTTCTGGAAAGTTCTGGAAAGTTCACACTGAAAAACCTTCTTTCTGGCGGTTTTTCTCAGATTACTAATTCGATTCCGTGTTTCCAGATGGATGAAAGCTTGCTTGTGCCATGACTAGGATTGCAGAGGTTCAGCTGTGGTCTCCTCAGAGTGTCATGTGACCATTTTGGGATCTCGTTCAGCGATATTCTGCGGGAAGCAACTCGCTGCTACAGACCAAAAGTCTCTACCTCTCCTGACCCAGAAACTGAATCAGAGGGGTACCATTCTTGAGATATCTGCGTGCCCATCCATGTAGGAGTATAGATAGCGGCTCGACCTCACACAAATGATCATCCTCCACCAACATTCACCATCAACCTTTTCTTTCCACGATGTCTGTGTCGTTGTGACGCCAGCCTGCATTGCCCTCCTCAAAAGCCATTTTGGCGAGTTGGGACGTGCTGGTGCAAAAGTTTGCACAAGTTAATTATGTACACAAACCGTGCCCTTGGAAGAAGTCGCCATGCATGCGATCACCTTTCTGCTGCAGCAAATAGGGATCATAGACACCGGTCAGAGCGTCCAGGGCTGCCTGAAGGTCATCCGGATCAGGCTCTGACCTTTCGGTCTGGCATGAGGCATCGAACGTGATGTACTGCTGGGCGAGGATCTGACATAATCTGTCAGGATATGCCTTTGCCTTGGCAGTGCGCCACTGGCCATCTTCCTGTCCACCGAGCACCGAAGTGGGCCTCCACCGTTTGTCATACCCCTGGTAGATGGCAGTCGCCAAGCCGTTGAGGCGACTTGCCAAGATCACAGTGGGTTTTGCAAACTCACGGCCCAATGGCCCCTGAAGGAAATACGTCAACCTCCACTCCGGTGAACACAGCAGCTGCTGAATGAAACCACTCTGCCACACGCACCATGGCAAAAGGGGCTTCAAACCATCTGGATCGATGTGATCTGCGTCGTCACAGCCTCGTGGGTGCTCCAACGTCGTCGCTCCACCATACAGAAAGACCAACAACTGGATCGCCAAGCCACGTAGGAAAAGTATCCCGCCCATAGTGAGCTGGACAACCTCCCGCAAGGTGCGAAATGGGACACCCCACGGATGTGTGCGTGCTCGAAGGGGTCGAGGAAAACCCGATTCGGTTTGGATCCACCTGGCGAGACTGAATGTCTCGCAAGGGGGCCCCGCATGCACAGCGGCCACCTTGCGCGCCCTCACCAACCTCGGCCAAAGCGTAGAGCCCAGTACATCTCCATGAATGGGGTCTATGGCAACGTCGATTGGAATGGGCACCAAATCACTGGCGCCTGTCAACCACGAAGCCATGTCATTCAGCCGGCGGTGGCCGGAATAAAGCAGCAGCACAAAACGCCTTCCATCTGCTAATGGGCGCGGCACCCAATCGGGCTGTGGAGTCAACTGCTTGGCTGTGCGCTTCAACTCCGTCTCCAGTGCAGCTAGGTCATGGATCACATGAGGCACCTGTGCATCCTGTAGAGACCTGGAGGTTTTGGCTCTGCCCCCGCGGCCTGGTGGTAGCAGCCCAAGGGTACTCCATCTGGATAACTCCTGCTCAGTCGGCTCAGCGTCCATATCCAAGGGAGCGTCACGTGCTGGTGGGAGAATGTGGCACAATTCATGCGAGTGGCAATACCTCCAAACGCGATCCACCTGAGCTTCTTTCAGACCCCGTTGATGAAAAGCCTGTCCAGAGCTACGATCTTGTTCATCCAACTGCGCAGCTACGGAGGGGTCCAGGGGGGCATACATCCGCAAATGGAAAAGCCAGCACGATGTAGAACTGGCTTGCAAGTGGTTCAGTAATCGCGCCCTGGTGTGATAGTGGCGGCCACAAGCACGACAATTGGCATCAGTGGCGAAGCGACGCAGAACACTGCGTTTCTGATGCTTGTGTGTCTGATGGACAGCAAGGGCCGCAGGGGAACAAAAGGTGGCATGACATTCTTGGCAAATGTGCAAAGTCGGGGGCTCCTCAATGGAAACCGCATGAACGTCTTCCCACTGCATATCACGCAACACTTCATGTTGAAACTGAGCATGGGCTCGCACCTCACAAAGCATGCGAATGCGCAAAAGGTGACTCTTGCGTGCCATCTGAATGCCTTTCTTGAGCAAAGGAACCTGAGATGAAAGAGACTCCCATGCTGCACGATCACGAAGCTGCTCCACTTCCGGGGGCAACGCTTCAAGACCAATCTGTTCCTGCCACCAATGCACACTGTCAATGACTGCTTGCAACCAGGACGAGGCCGGATCCATCTCATCACACGCATGCAAGAGGTCAATCATATACAAATCTTGGGAGTCCAGCATGTGAACAAGCAATGCCAACCGCTTCAGATGAAGCCATTCCATTGGCATAGGGGCCCTCATGTCCCATGCTAATTGATAGAGATAGCGATGGTCTTCGGGAGAGCCACCATCAAACACATGAAGATGGCGGTAGATTTTGACCAATGCCCGCTGCCAAACCTGATAATCACTCTGGTGGAGGCCATGCCAGCAACCTGCATGATGCATGAGCACAGATAGGCCAAAACTTTGGATCAGAGTGCGGCGTTGCTCGATGGCAATGTGAGCATCTTGGGTATATCTACGCAGAGGACGAAGATGAACCAGTGCTTGGGCCTCTCGCACTTTCAGCTCCGGAAGGAGACTTCCCCCTCGCACGATCAAAGAGCCAAGATGCTTGTAATGGTTGACCAACGGGACTTGCACTGTGCCGTCATGTTCCGTCAGCACAGGAAGGGTTTGTTTGAAATTGGTTTCTAACCGCTGTCTGGCTTTGGTGGCACCCGGACCATGGTGTTCAATGAGCACTGCCGTCTTGCCTGATCCCAGAGAAAGAAGGAAGCCGTGCTCCATCATGACATCCATGATCACTGACACCGTCTGGGCTACCACACTGGCAATGTTGTCATTGGTTCCGAAAGCTGCAAAGGTGAGGTCATCAACCCACGCTAAATTGGCTGGAAAGCACCGGTCAGCCGTGGCTGGATGCTGCAACAATCCCAACCTATCCAACCGCTCATTGATCTGGGTCATAATACGACTCATCAGTAATGCAAACAAGACATCGGCGGCAGGGTCTCCCGGTCGACTACCGGTGCATGGCCGCATTATGCGCTGTGCATTCGGGACAGCAAACCATGAGAAGGCCATCATAGCAGCGACAATGTCTGTGACCTGCTGAGACTCAGTAGCGGTGTAAACCAAATGGGCCTGGTGGAGATTTCGCAGGAATGGTAGACAGTAGGCGGTAACTGGAGTATTGCGAACAAGCGTTGAGCTGAATCATGACTGCCATCAAAACCGGCAAGGAATGGCCTAACCACAGTGTAGAAAGCCGATCGAATGTCTATGAATATCAACCCCAACGACTGTCGAGTGGCTTGCGCTGCTCGCTGCCAGGACCGCACGGCCAAATGCAGGGCTGCAGTACACAACGCCTCTTCCTTGGACGCGTTCACTGCTACCCCGAGCAGCGCTGCCGCACTGGCGCGCTCGTCCGCGCTGTAGCGGTCGTCGGCTTGGGTGGACTCCAAGGAGCGCCCTGCAGGGACCACGGCGCCGCTGAGGGCTGCGGAACTCAGGCCTTGGCAGCGATGGCTCCCACCCCATTGCATCGGCGCCGCAACTTGGCACAAAGCGGCCTCAAGGCGTGGCCGCCAAGCACGAGCAAAAGCCCTAGCAAGAGCTGGCTCCAGCATGATGGCGCGATAATTGGTCATCTGATTTGCAGAACCTTTGCGCTTGAACAAGGGCAGGATCCACCCCCCTGCAAGTTCTGGTATCCAGTGTCGTCTCACACTGCATTTAAGCAACAGAGCAAACATGCTTTTGGCAGTACATGGGATGTGCAAACGAAAGACTTCCGCCCCAATGGCGTCCAAGCCAGGTGCTTTCCGATCATCCAAACCCCGCAGGGCATCTTCCAATTCATACAATGAGGGCATTTGCAGCAAATCATCAGTGGTGCGCGGACACGCATCCATCACAACTGAAGAATTCATGGCACTGATGTCATCTGGAAATGCATTCTCAATGTCTCCGAATTGCGTCTGCCAAGCCAGTGCAACATCCTGACGCCCAAGGCGTCGCTTACCGTGTTGGTCGGTCAATCCGGGAAGTGCACGATGAGAATGACCTTTGGCACGCTGCACGATGGCTTTGGGTTTGAGGATTTTAAACAACTGGGATCGGGGCAATGTAGCGAGGTCATGTCTCTGCTGATAGAGTTTCTTCTGCATCCAATGTCGCCAATCCTGTCGTTTCCGACATCGAAATTGCTGGGCTGTGGAAGCAAACACCTCTTGAGTGCATGCGAACATCATGCGCGCCTGGTGCATCATCTGAGTTTGCGACACCAGCGCTGATTTGCGCTGGTCCAGGTCTGGCACAAAACCTTCTGTGCATGCAACAGCGGCCCAAGCCCCAAAGCACTGCTGTAAGGCAATACGCTGGATGTCACGGTGTTGTGCCTTGAGACTCTGCTTGAGCTCCTTGCGATAAATCACCAGTTCCCAAGTCTCATCAGTAAAGTAATGTTGGCGCTTTTGCCTCTGAGGCACAGGGAAAAGGCGACTGCATTCTTGCTGAATGTGGTCTCTAAGGTAGCACCAATGTGTAAGAGCGTCTTCGGTCCAATCACGGACAGTTGTGATTTGGTGCGCAAGCGCACTGTCAGCACGGCCTCGGTCGCGCAAGGCCTGTCGATTGTACAATGTCCGACGTCGGAAGCCTGAATGCTTCTTTTGATGGGCTGCGAGTCGAAGATGCAGAATGACCGGGCGATGATCAACATCTCCATTGAACAGATCAATCTCTTCATCCACGAAAGTCAACACGATCCCAGGGATCATGTCGTCCGACACAGCAATGTAATCAATGCGGGACTGCTGTCCATATGCAGAAGCAAACGTCGCACTCGGTCCCTGATGCCAATCGGAAAATGTGCTGGGAATGACCATGCCATGATGATGGCATAACTGACGCAAGCATTGACCACCAACGTCTTCTATGTCTGGATTGCAGTCACCTACACCATGATCAGTAACACTGCCCAGTTTGGCGTTGGCGTCGGCCAGGATGATGCACGAGACCCCTGGACGTTTGTGTTGCAAGCATTCTTCAACTTGTTGCCACCACGTACAAATCTCATGTTCTGGTCGACCACTTTGTGGTGCATACAAGACCATGAGGTCTAGCTTGATAGCAGGGAGGTCCAAATGAACGGCAACACATCTTTCTGAGCTGCGCCAGACTGCTAAATCCTGCTGAGCATCAAACGGCGTCCCTGAAATGCGTGTCATGTGCGCTTCATGGATCCAGAGCTCCACTCCGTGATGGCCAGACTGGGCAGCAGTAATGATCCGAGCATATGGGCCCGTGCGACGAAAGCAAGCTGTTTTGCATCTGGTTTCTTGCAGACCTACAACAACTAAACCTTGCTGGTCAAATTGTTGCGCCAAGTCCTGAGCTTTCACTGACATGGCCAGATCATGTGGATTCCAGCGATAATCCATAGTGCCTGCGTTGATGGTGGCGCACCTCATGTCATGGTAAATGACACTGCCGGCCTGTACAGAAGGTAGTGTCAGAGTGTGATCCGGCCAAACATCACGTGGCTGGGGCATGGCATTGTCAAGAACTGTGGCAAGACCCGGCAAATCAGGTGAAGGAGCCCATTCCATCCAGGCCCACTCACGCAGCTCATGCTGCAAGACTGGTCCGCTCCTAAGTGCAGCGGCATTGGGACATTGCCATCCTTTGCGAATCACAGTGGCAAGACTATCAACACACTCATTGAACGGATTTTGCTCATGTGCATGGGTGTGGAAATGCTTGACCTGTGCTGCATGCCGTTCGACCAGTGACATCAAAATGCGCGCCATGAATGGCCGTGTGACCTCGTTGTTGGGACCTGGTACACGTTGCAGTCCTCCGGCTCCCTTGCCGACTGCCAAAGCATCAAAATGACAGTGCACTTCCGGAAGTCCTTCAGTGGCTGAGCAACTCAAAAGAAACTCACAAACGGCAATCAGAGCTGTTGCTTCCGCTGCGACTGCATCAACCGTGCACTCCCCATGTGTGGTAAATGTATCAGCCATAGTCCCCCCAGCAAATCCGATTTTGGCAAATCGACAGCCCGAGCCTGGGGCCATGTCACACAAGACAACAAATGCCCATGCGCCTACACCTCGAGAAGCTGAGCCGTCTGTGAACACATGTAAAGCTCCCGCTGGATGCGAGTGGGTGGGCAAGGTGTTGATTGCAAATTGCGCCGCCGGATGCAAGTCAGGTATCCATTCAAAGTCACGGTTGAAGCCTGGCCATTCGGGTACCCGCAAAACGTCCAAAGCAGCTTGCAGAGTCCGGAGGCTGGAGCCCCGATCAATTGACACTGCAGCGGGAAAGCCGGGGACCTGCATGGGCGCCACTATCGGCTCAATCCGTAGCAAAAAATGGTTTCCATCATGCACTGGGAATAGGGCCACATCATTGATGATGTGAGGTCCATGTGTCACAGTACATTCTTGCCTGTGTGACATCGAGAAGCAAGAAGCTGCATGTCCCGAGGTCATGATCACTGTGCGCCGAGTGGTATGGCCAGTCATGAACCGTGCAAACTGATCAAAAGCACCAGATGCCTGCAACGTGGTAATGACAACTGCCCTTAACTCAACTCGTTCATCCTGCACAATAATGACAGCTGGTTGACCTATCATTGAGCCATCACGAGGTGGGGAAGGGTGTACCAGATAAATGGACACCTGTTCCTGCATAACAATCATGTCTCTCCAAGCATCGATGAGTTGATCCTTCCATGTGTCTGGCGCCCCTTGCAAGCGAGCTTCACGAGAAAAGTGGCAAGCAGGAAACCGAGTGGTGCGCAAGTAGAAGGAACGAACAATGGAGACAGATGGCTCATTTCGACCGGCAGTACACACTAAAGGGTTCCAGGCATGCCATGCTTCAGCCGATGGAATAGTGGCAGCGTCACGACCGACAACGAAGGCAGGAGGCAATACCGTTGCGGTGAAATCATTCCATGCGGCCGGACGCAAGTACACTTGCCTGGTAGCTTGTTCCATATGTTCATCCAAAGAAAGGAGGACCCTCTCACTTGCGTGACCATTGGGTGCTTCCATATCCGGGCAAAGCTTCGCAAGGCAGAGCGGTATCATGAAAGGCGTCTCCACAGTCCATGGTTTGCATGTGGTTGTAACAGCAGGGGACGCCGCAATGTGGCGGCGGCCTGTCTGATCATGCATTCCAACTGAGTGCTCGTCCCTGGATGTACCGGGATCAGAGAGACAAGGCCCTTCACACAGTGCCTCTGCAATTTGCTCGAACACTTCCCCAATATGTGAAATGCTGGCAGTTCGTTGCAACAATGCAATCTCATCAATGACAACATCATCCCCGGTGATCTCTGCGCTGTCAAGCATAGTTTCAAGGAGATCCTCATCATGGTACACCACTACTGCAATGTCAAACAATGTGCCTGGCGGCCACAGCTGTCGCATGTCTGGAATGAAGCGCCCTTGGCGCCGGATCAACAAAGGTGTTTCCTCGAAGACCCAAAATGGTGGAGCGGTGAGAACATCTGCCATGTCCTCGGTGTTTGACCATCTTGGTACTCTGACAGCCCATCTTTCTTGTTGGATAGTTCCATCATACACAGCCGTCATGGTTTGACGAATGAGCACAGGTGTATGGGTGGTTTGCGACGCATAGCTGACGATCATGTGAAGCCGCACCCGACACACGCCTTGATCATCCATGGGTTCAGGATCCACCTCCACAAATGCAATGGTGCTAGCAAGATGCCAAAACGGCCACAGTTGTCGAACCTGAGTAATCCATGACAAATCAAACAGCGTCAGCATGGGAACAATGACTTCCCGATGTCCCAGTGGGGTATTCAACGGAGAAATACCATGGACTTGCAAGCACGCCATAGTGGCCTCTGGGTGGGTCGCGTCGGGCAAATTTTGTAATGCAATGTGCAACTCCCGTACCCGCTCAACCTCGGATGCCAGAATGGTAGTGGAATCAGGAAACAAACCGATATGAGCATCGATCAAGTCCCCATCACGAACTGGTGTCTGCTGTCCGAATTGCAACATGGTAGTGCCGCACAGCACATCAGCAGGGAGCAGCCCTTGAGGCTGGCATTGCTCCCACAGACCGATCGCCTTCAAAGCGTCAGCTTTGGTGATCTGAGCGGCTAAACGGTGTGCTCGAGTGTGAGTGGAAGAGTGATGTCCAGCACGATGCTCGTGTAGAAGCACAGTTCGTTGAACTTGTTCCTGTGGAGCTAGCTGGACGATCTCTACGATGCAAACAATGTAAGGCCGATGCATTTCCATGATGGGACGAGGCGTGACCACATGGATTTTCAAGTCACCTTGGCACAAGAAATCCTGCCACATAGCATGGACAATGTCGAACAAAGTCTCCGGTTGCATGGGCGGAAAATCAGCATCTCTTCTCCCTAGCGGAACAAGCCCTATGCCAAATGTAACCAAAAGCCACACTTGATCTGTCATGTCTTGCCGCATCTGACTCACGAGGTCTTTGAAACGATCAAAATCCGCACATGTAACTTCATTTGATTCCAAGAGCATATCACTTGGCATATCTGTCATCGCACTATTGGAACTGGCACTCTGCATGGGTTCAATGACTGGACTTGTAGAAACCAACGAGAAGCCATCATGTTCAAGCTCCACCACCTCATGACATTCGGGCGTCTCCACACAGGACAACCTGAGCCCAGAGCGGAGATCCACGTAATCCTCCGTGTAAGGCTGGTGGTGGTCCCTGGGAGAACACCCCTCAGACATGGGTGATGTTGACACCACATTGCGAAACATGTAATGCAAGCTTCTTGGATTGCGATGAAAAGTGACATCCGCATCTTCCTGCTTACAACCCACCTCAGTGCGAGGCGGCGCTGCTTGAAGCAGAGTGGATGAATCATGTGAAGTTTCACTGGAGATACGAGCAAAAATCTGAATGGTCAGAGCTTGCCCTGTTGGCAGTGGATTCGGATCACCATCTCGCAGCGGCCGATGATCTTGAGTGATTCGGCAAACATGCTGGTAATCACATGCCTCACGCAACCTCATACATCTCAAGAGCAGATCATGTGAAGGTGTGTTGGGTACCGAAAACGCACCTTGCTCATTTGCCATTGCCCGATCCCTTCCATTGCAAATGGTGAGATGCACACTCACCATATGTGCACGATGATGCTGTTCGAGCAATATGTGCGGCATAATTGTCTGGTGCGCATGGGCTGGTGGCAGTGGCTGTGGTGTGATCCAAGTGATCGTTAAAGCTGCATTTGGATCAAAGCGATCTGCCCAAATGCGAGCCACAGCTTCCCTCCACCTTGGCACACTGTTGGGAAATGAAATGATTCGAGGTTGGCGACACTCAACATAGTTTTCATGTGAGATGAACCATGTCATAAAGGAGCCTTGGGCGTCTTCCTCACCTGCGGCTGGACACACAACAGATGACGATGGATCCTCAACATGAAAAGGCAACGTAGGTGAGATGGCAGGCTCTGCGGCAGTAGCTGCAAGACTGGGCCAAATTGTGATTCCTTGTGCCAACAGCCAACTGATTAAATCGCGTCGATATGCTGGGTCTGGTGGGTCATAAAAGGAGATCGAAACATGATCTCCATTTTGCAATCGATGCACACTGCGATCATCGTGGTCCCAATCAACACTGTTGTGTTGGACCCGAATCCATTGCCGATGAGTACGCAGCATATTCTCCAGTCCAAAGACTCGTGACATGGTCTGGAATGAATGCATCACCCTCGCAACATGTACTGACTGAAAGACATGCGGCCCATAGGTCAAGGTGCCTGCAGCGGTAGGTTCAGCCAATGTGTCCCGGCATATAATGTCAAACAAGATCAGTGCTTCTGTGCCATGATTTACATGATCCTCCCGACACTCCAGTATGGCTACATGCTCATGATGATGTTCTGCAAGAGTAGCAACTGGCCATATGCCCACAGGTTCCGTGCTTGGAAAGCCAGCTGCTTGTCCTGCGGTGTGCATGTCTGGCCCTTGTGTCCCTGCATTCACAGTGACTGCATCGATTGGCATATTTGTATAGACAACACTCCAGGCAAATTGATGGTCAACTACAGGCAGCGGATCTTCAGTTGCGACACTTTCTTCTTCCGCCTCATTTTGCTCATCACCCACGTCATCACGAGAAGTGGATGGATGTGGAGATCTGGAGCGATCCCTCTGCAATAAACAAGAACCATCTGGCCCCTCATCTGCAATGAGATCAACCATCTCCAAATGCTCTTGACTGAGTTGATCATCGAAACTCGCTTCGGATGCGAGCAATTCATGAGCTGGAGAATGCTCCTGCGCATCATCAGGAACGACCGTGGATTCATCATCAGAATCACTGGCTGGTTCAGGATACTCCTCCTGAACCGTTCCACGTAGAGCTCCTGTGAGCAGCATGCCTGAGGTTATTGGCGGGATCTGATGAGTAGAATAAATCTCATCCTGTCCGGCAATGCTGACTGAGCACACTGGATTAAACCGGGGTGCTGCCAACGGATGCTGCGATGTGCGAAACATGTCGATGGCAGTGTGATGTTCTTGCACAGCGATAACCCGCAGCTGCGAAAGATGTGGAAAAGAATCACACTTCAACATGATGCCTCGAACCTCAGGCTGCCTAGACTGCAAAACGATAACATGTGCGACAGTTGCTCGAAGTGTGGAAGGTGTTGGCATCACCATATGGAACAAAACCGGGTGCCCTTCCTGCCACATGTCCTGCCACAAAGCTTTGCAAGCTCTCTGAAAAGAGTCTGGGCCATCTTCTGATGCAATGCGCATACGACGTGACCTGATACAAACTGTGGACCACAGTGCATGAATGTACCATGTTTCGATGTAGTGCACAGTAGCGGTTGGTGGTCGATTTGCAATTGCATGTTGGATGCTAGGCCACCATGGAAGATCCATTGTCGGACCAAAATCATGGATGTTCGGTGGCGATTTATCACGACCGCCGCACAGCATGGACATTGATGGAATGCTCAGTCCATTTCCCATGAGAAACATCGAATGCTGGCGTGATCCCCAAGCCTGCACTGTGTTTTTCATCTGTCGATCGGAACAGCAATTTCCATCGAGGTGCCACAAAGTGCGAAAAGCCTTTTGTGCATGAGCCATGGGCAAAACGGCCTTTACATCTTCTTCCGCATCTTCAAGATGCAATTCAACGACATGATCAAAGTGAACACGTCTGTGATTTGGTCTGGCAACTCTTGGAGCATGATGGAACTCTTGATCGTTCATAAGTTCCCTCTGTGCAATGTCCCATGGCTGCACTTGACTCAAAATGTCTTGAACCTCCTTGAGCGTTCTTTTCCATGCAGCTTTCATCGAGCTGTTCTGGTTTTGCCGATGCTGGCTGCGACTTTGGTAGGCGAGGTTGGCGCATTGTGTGTGAATGGCCGTACCTTGGCCTGGCGAACTTGGCGTTCCTTCATCTCGGCATCCTCCACGATCTCTTCTTCGTCCTCTTCTGGTTGAGAGGCCTCCAGATCCACGACCGTGGCTTGCTGGGCAGCCAGAGCGAACGTCTCTTGCAGCGCATTCAACGCTGGTGCCACTTCTGGTGCCTCCTCCACTGCTGCATCTGTTCCCGGTGCAGCTACCAGAGATTGTGAGGCTGTTGATACCATGGATTTCGCCTTGGCTAACTCGTCTTTCTTCTGGCTCAAATCGTCCAACATCTCCAGCCTCCTCTGCTGATAGCAAAGTGCGTGTCGTTGAACTTTTTGAGTCGTGTCCTGGACAAAGACACCCCATGCCACGTCCAGCTCTTGTATCTTCTTGATCTGAGAGGCCACATGTTGTTGTGCCTTCTTCAGTTTGTTCAGGTGCGAATGTGTCAGAATCTGGGTGGTAGCAGCTGCACGATGGGCCGCATCCAGTTCTGCCAATTGCTCCTGCATCTCCTCCGTCAGCTGCATGCCCATTTCGCCTAACGACTTGAGCGCTGCCAACTTCTTCTGCTGCTCCTCGTTGAGCCCTGTAGGATTCGAGATCACAGGTGGGGCTGGGGGAGCTTTGAGCACTGGTTCTGGAGGTAGAGTCGGCTTGGTCTCCGTCTGCGGCAGACGAGATTGAGGAGTGCTTGGTAACCAAGGCGTGCTCCCTGTTGCTATCTCCCAGGGGTCTTCTTCTTGCTTCTTGGCATCCTTGGCATCCTTCCGAGCCCTCTTCTCTTTGCGACTGAGACTGCGCCGATTCTTCTTGGGTGGCTTCCAAACCTTCGACCAATGCTTGCGACATGATTGGCACACTTCGTGTGCATCCGAATTTTGCTTCTGGCACTCGGTGCAGTACCACGTCATGGGTGATGCAAGGTGGCGCAACCGCTGAGGAATCTCTTGGACGTTGAAGGAATGATGGGTACTGAGCTTCCTCAGTATCACCCGAGCCCTGTGCGTCCTCCTTGTTCCCAGCTGCAGCTTGGCCAAGGAACCCAAACGCTTTCGCAGACCTTGTCGCTTCCTGCGAAGTCCACGATGCCAGTTCGGTTCCAGCCTTCGCTGTGACCACCAACCCAAAGCCGTAGTGCCACACCAACCAAAGCACAACGAGGCAACGACCCATACACGCCCGGATCGCGCCCCTAAGGTAGTAGCTAACCACCAGCCACAGGGGGTACTGTGACTAGCGATCGGAGCCGAAACCTTTCACCATCAACCATCATCAACCATCATCAACCGTGACCAATCACGATGAATCAACCATCGACCGTGGCACCCGACCAACCTTTACACCTTGGAAATTCCGCTGAGGCACCACATTGAAGCCAATGCATGCTCCAAAGCGTTCGGCCTAGGCCAGGTGCGGTGGGGAAAGCTTGGTGAAATAGATGATTCACGGGGTGGTTAATAGATGGCTAATGGATAGTCAATAGATGGCCAATGGATGGCTAATGGATGGTCAATAGATGGTCAATAGATGGCGAATACATTGTCATCATCGATGAAATAGTACTTCATGGTGGCTAAGGATAAATGTTAGTGGTTAATGACGGAAGTGATGGCTAATGATGGGTGATTTTGGTGAACTACAGGTTTAACAAATGATTCATAGATGTCATAGATGGCTACTCAATTAACACGTGGCTAATAACGGTCATGGTTTATCATCTATGAAGGGGGAAGCGTGACTAGGCATTATTGATATTAGTTGTGTTTATAATTCATATTTACCACGTCTAAGCACGGTCACCCCTAACAATGAGTGAACACAACGGCTTTGCTGGGCACCTGCAACGCTTTGGAGATCCTTCCCAAACTACCAAGCGGGACGACCCAGGGACCACCCGGGCCTCTGCTTCTGTTTGCTGCGCAAGTTCTCTGGTTGGAGACCTCAGCCCACCATGCGACGTGATCCGCACCACACATGTCGAGAACGTGCGGCAGCATAGGTATACAGACATTACATTGCACAGGACATCCATATCTCTATGGTACATATGTGCGTGAATATGTCTAGACGTGTTTCTGTACTTGGTCAGTCATTGCTACTATGTTGATGGCTAAGACACCCTTGTCCGGACCACGGTGACCATCGTCGATGGTGGTCATTCAGCAGCTTCGACCACTCTCCGAATCAACTGCTTTGCTGATGCAGAATGCTGCAGGAAGATCATTTGAAGATCTGTAACTCCAGTGTTCCCTGGCGGATCATGCAACAGCACAGCTTGCGAAGCATCGAGGATCCCACATCACCAAGAGACCAGGACCATGTCTGTCTGGGTTGTGGCCTCCGGCGAGCCGTCCCCAGAAATCTCATTGACGACTATGTCAAGATGTGTAATGATTATGCCTGATGTATGGTCAACATTGGTTGATGATTATGCAGAAATGAAATGAAATAAATAAGGATGAATACAAACTCAAAGTGAGTGCTAGTACAGCGGATTGTAAGGAACTGGAGGATGAAGACCCACAAGGGTAAGTAAATTATACCCAACAACAGCAAAGATATTCTCAAAGCACCGACAACACACCGCGGTATAGGAGCGCCCCAGAATCTGTCCCTGGTGTTTCACCAAATTGCGGGGTCTCCAACACAAAAGAACATGCCTGGTCCATGTTGGTCCAGGGGACCTGCACACCTGTTTACACACCGACATGGCGCCCAGCCTTGTCTTCGCCTTACAGCATGTGGCAGGATGACAACGGCTTCCAGTAGACTTTGCTCAGTAGGCAACATGAAAAAGCAATAGACTCAACAAAGGATGAGTAACATCAGTGGCAACAATGAGTGACTCAAATAAACAGGTAACATCACAAAAGAAGGCAACAATGAGTGACTCAATGAGGATTAGACATCTCGCAAAAAGCAGGCAACAAAAAGGCCAGCGTCTTGCCGCTGCCTTGCAAGTGTGATGGCAAGCTGCGGCACTTCACTGTTTCGGCGCTTTGCCAGCTTTCTCACAACAGTATGTGTATACATGTGACATTACATGTGACATTACATGTGTCTACATCCTCATCATCCACAACATCCTCCGTCTCTGCTTGGCAAGTGTCATTGAAAAGTCCCAAGCCAGGCGCCTGTTGCCGCAATTCCGATCACGTCCTGAGACCACAACTGCAAACCCACAGGACGTGATTGCAGTTCGTTCCTTCAAAAATCGAAGCCGAACTGAGCTCCAGCGATCTCTATGAATTCATGGTGCCACCATCTGTCAAGGTCGTCGTTAGAACCATTAGCTTGGTGAGATCATGCTGATGGACATCCGGTTTCCATATTTCAACATGCTGATGTGTCCGTTGCCTCTTGCAACGATTCGGACATTGTGTTGTGCTTTTTACAAATGCCTTCAGTTCGCGTATTTTTCGCAAACGTTCGGGCAGTGGCAGAATTCCTGGACAAAGAAGGCTCCACATAATGAGCTCAGAATTAATCCTTCGATTGATCGATTGGTCAAGTACTGGAACTATGTCTCTTCCTGAGTTGTACTGAAACCTTCTTCAAATGATTCCAAATGCCACCTTTGGGCAAGGAATTCGTTTTTTCCTCAGTTCTCATTCTTTGGCTTTGGCCTTGCCTTCCTTGGCATCTTCCTTGCCTTCCTTCCCTTCCTTGCCTTCCTTCCCTTCCTTGGTTTCCTTCTTAGCTTCTTCTCGAGACCGAAACTTCCCACTCATGAAGCGATTCCAATTGGCAAAGGGCAGCAGGAGCTCATCTTCGTTCTCTGCCTTTGAAGATCTCGAAGATCGCCTAAAGCCGGCAGGGGATGGGCTCCAGCCAAACAACTCCACCAGTTTGGGTGCTGTAAGAGGGCCCGAGTCCCAAGTCCATCTATGGGCAGAGCCATATGTGTATCAGTATTTCATATCTGTCGTGTTCAGTCTTTTGGTGACAAATCGTCATACTGTGAGAGATCTTCACTTCGAGCCACAGCCACCAAGACGAAAGTGGGAAAAATACTTCTCTCCCCAGCCGCCTTTGCCACCTCTTTCCTAGTGAACCCCCTTCTCGCCCCTCAGATTTATTGGAACCAGGTTTTCAAGCACGGGAGCAGGTTGCTGCTTCCTGTTAAATGCTTTGGAGGGCTGGAAATCTTGTTTGGTGACGCAGTTGCACAACCATCGTTTCGAGCCTGCAACGGGTCCTGGGTAGGTGGTGCGGGTGAAAAAAGAATGCCATCTGTACTTCAAACATTCCATGCGAGAAAAGACACTGGAAAATGGGAGAAGGTAAACAGGTGTGTCTATGTAAGAAGGAAGAGAAGGAGCACCTGTGGCATCACAACATATTGACAATTGTTCACCTCGAATTTTGACGGACCATGTAGGAAACACTGGTAAAAACGACGTTTGATCACTACTGCGTGCTCTTTGTGTTTGTTGGCCACATATGAGGGATGAGGCTGGGTTTTTGTTTCCTGCAAAAAAGAAAGGCAACAATTTTGACAATTCACTGCCTCTGTCAAGCAAGATTTACCACCAAAAATTGGTCCTACGCTATTGCTTCCATATGCTAGACCAGGTGAGACTTTTTGGTGGTATATCACCACATTCCATGTTCTTCCATCACGTCCAGCTGGCTCCGAAAAAAACGAAAAATTACAACGCCGGAAACATGCTTTAGCCCCGAAATGAGTTCATCATTTTGGCACACTGCTTGGTTCCTGCTGACTACTTCTCGATTGTCGGTGAAGTTGGGAACAAAATCATAGCTACCTGCTGACTAAATGTCAACATAGTCAAGGATCAGGGCAGGGCTATTTGCCTTGTGGTTAGCTTTCCACATAGTTGCCATCATTCTGATACGCAGGTTCTGTTTCTAACCACAACTCTCGTGTTGGTGGGAAAAGAATAGTTCCTTCAGGCCTTTGTACTTGGCGCATTTTGTGTTGCAGGAATAATCTGTCTGACACACTGTGCTTGAAAGTTGCTGTCAAGAGCCTTCATATTAGGTGCCAAAACAATTTGCACGGAAACCATGAAAACTGTATACCAAAAAGTTGCCAAAAATGATACTGTAGCGGCTCTCCCTGTCTTAAACAAGTGCATTTTTTGTGGCAGTTTTCCTTTCCGGATCCTTGAAGGACATAAATTGATTATGTTTTTTTTCTGATAACGCTGCACTTGCAGCAAATTGTGCTTCCTGCGCCAAACCCAGCACCAGTTGTAACAGTGCTTGCACCAAAAACGCAACAAGATTGGACTGTAAATAGATCAAGACAGATCAAAACAAATGAAACAGTTATTAAATTGTCTTCGTGCCAATTGCTCTACAGCCTTGCTGAATCTAAGTGTCCCAAAGCTTTTCCACACCTTTTAGGGCGGACGACCTCGGCGCGCGCCTCTTCTCCAGCTTTTTGACATGGACTTCTTGTGGCGGAACCGGCTTACCACTGGTGGCCTCGAGCAAGTATTCCATCGTGGCCAACGTATCTCCTGGCTTCAGATCTCCTGGCATGGAAGATCGCGCCAGCTTGTGCATTTTGCTCAACATCTTGTGGTACTCTTTGCTGGTCATCTCGTTTGGATTCTGTGTCCACTGGGCAAAGAGTTTCCTTCTTACTGCTTCTTGCTCATGATGTAAACGCTCCCAGGTTTGCTGCTCATATCTCTCCACGCTCATGAAAATCCGTGCCAAAGTCTTCTCATCGAGATGCGGTTTCGGCGCTGGAGGTCGAGACCCTCGCGATGCTCGGCCTTCGCTGACGACTTCTTCTGCGATGGACTCCTCTTCCACGGCAGGTACAGGAGGCGGGTGGACGGCCTTGCCTGGTCACTGGGAAGGGATTGGGAATGCATCTATCTTAACCCCTTCATCCTGTGCCAAAAAAGTGGAAACAACGAAATAGTCCTCAAATCTTGTCATGTGAGATCATATGTGTTCTAAAATTCTACAAAGATCCACATGTTGTCTAATTGAGGCGCGGGATGATGCAGGAAAGCTACAGGTATGAACACCAGGTGCCAGAGGGTTGATGTGATAATGGCCATGAGGGTCAGGATCATGAGGATAATGATCATAACATGAAATAATCGAAAGTGGCGTTTGATTGGAGAAGACTATGTATTGCTGTGTATGATGGGTGCTGATGAATGATTATGCACAATAAGGGATGATGAGAGTGAATGACAGTGAAAATTGGGATGATGGTGAGGGAAATGATGGATGCTGGATGATGAAGGTGCGGATGGTGTATGATGGATGATGATTATAATCGTAATATGAATAACAATCATTCTGATGATGGTCTTAAGCATGTTGATTGTGATATCGGATGCTCATGAACGACGGAAAGTAATGATACGCACAAACCCCCCAGTTCGCCCACAGGGCGAACTGGGCGTTTGCGCGCAATAGTTTATGGTTTATAGTTTTAGGGTTTTAGGTTTTAGGTTTATGGTTTTAGGGTTTTAGGGTTTCAAGGTGTTTCGTTTTTCTCAAAGGTTTTTAGGTTTTTGGCTTTCCCGTTTAGCTTTTTAGGATTTATGGTTTAGGGTTTATGGTTTTAGGGTTTTAGGGTTTTAGGGTTGTATGTCTCCAGAATGGAAGCAAAACACAGGTCAAGGACCTGCGCGCGCCTTCAAGATACGCTTCATGTCACACATGTGCATCTTGTCCCGTAAAAACCAGATGTTTTTTGACGTTCCAAGACGCTGACGACAGAGGCGCGGGCAAACTGGGGGGTTTGCCCGCAATGATACTGATGATCTCGCGGTATTACAAGGCATGACTAAAGGCCAAGCAATAGGGATAGACCAGGAGGATACAGTATTAGGAAGCCCTCGACCAAGGTCGAGATCTCAATCAGGGCTTAAGTCAAGCAAGGAGAGGCTTGCCTTAGCGCTACCTTTCCTGATTGGCTGTGTGTATCAAAGAGGCAGGGGGAAACTGACTTTCTCGTGTTGGGTCTGGTGTGGCTCTCGTGCCGAATTTCAGAACGCAACACGGAACAGGGCCTCCTTTTTTCCCAAGGCTGTTCCTCCGCTCTGAGCGGTTGGAATCCATGGATCGAGAGAATTCCGTTGGGGAGTCGTCAGCCTCCAGGAAAAGGCCATCCCAGGGGTGCGGCGCCGCAGCTTTCTCGCCTGGGAAGCGGGGGCCCAGCTGCTCCTACCGTCGCTGAATTCCAAAAAAAGTTGGACGACCCACCACCACCACGACCACAACAACAACAACAACAACAACAACAACAACAACAACAACAACAACAACAACAAAACGAACCTGACTACGCTGGCAGCTGGCAAGCCGGGAACCTCACTCAGTTCACAAACAATGGCTTTTTCCAGGAACAGTTGCAGGGTATGTGAAGCAGCCCCCGTCTTAGAATGGAACATAACACAGAGCTGAAGCTAACCCACTCCAACCGTGGCACCATGTTCCCCTACTGCGATGACCTGCAACGGGTGGGGTCTCTTCATTCTGCTCGACTCGCACCAGACCCAAGCGTTCTCGAAATCTCTTGGTGGGTGCCCAGAGGAAGGTCTGAGGGTCTGTCATGTCCAGCTCACTGGCGGACATGAAATGGAAAAATTCTTCCATTCCCACTCGGCCATCTCCCGTGGCATCCAAGTATCCCAACAAATCTTTGGTCTGTATGGGTGTGAGCTCATCTCCAGTCACCTCCAACATAAACTCTTGAAGCTTGCTTGCAGTGAGCTGGCCCTGATCCACCAAGCACTGCCAGGCAAATTTCAGCTCCTCCTCTGTCAAGGCTTCCCACTGCGTCTTCTCCACAGTGTTTTTGTTCATGGCTCAGAGCACACAAATCTGTTCAGCTGAATGCGAAAGGACACAGAAGCAAGAAAGGATTTTGACCTGTTTGACACTTGGTGGCTGTTCTTGTTTGAGTATCATTGCTGAAAATTCGACGTCAACTGAGCCTATGAAATGTCGCACAAATTGGTTCGTCCAAATCTCCATGCTAGCTGGGTGTGGATCCCAGGACCCCGTGTGAAACATACTCATCTGCTGACATTCGTAGACAGCAGTGGACAATTGCTTGGTGTGATCCTGGATTGATCCCATCTGCTTGTTGCTTCTGCTTGTTGCGCATCATCCCCGTTGTTCCAAGCTGCCGTTGAGTACAGATTGCCCCCCCGCCTTGCCCTGTAGAGCCAGTGGCCAGGTGAATGCCTCACAGTCGGTTGGTGTTGGTTGGTGTCGGTTGGTGTCGGTTGGTGGGCTGTTGGGTTGGGTGGTTGGTGGGTTGAGCTGGTTTGTTGGTGAGTTTGTGGGTGGATTGGTTGGTTAGTTGGGTATGTTGGTGGTATTGATTGTGGGAAGTTGACTGATCAACCAGAAACCAATATGGCAAGCCCTATAACTGGAGAAATCATCCCAAGGTACCGCTTTGTTTACCGACAACTTGGTAACTCCTAGCCGGCATCATGTGTGGTTTGGTGGCCATCCTTGACCGACCGCACATCAATCATAGCAAGGGGAACAAGCAACACCGGCTAGATCGGTTAGTGATTAATCGCTCGTGCAAGGAGAAACGTTGGTTCCTGAGTGTATGATTGTCGAAACATATCATGGACTTGACGAGCGATCAACTTGGTTTGTTTGGAGTGAATTCCTCGAGGTATGTAGTGCGTCTCCCATGAAAAAGAAAAGCAAGCTATAGATGTCACCGCGCGTGCAAACACGGCAAAACATCTCCCATCAGGATTCAGAAAGCTGATGATCAATGGCAAGGCAAGTGGGCCAATTTTCATTTGGTGATGTCACAAAATAGAGGTACCCAAAACTGGTTGGTTTAGAACTACCAGTGGTTCGTAAAGGATGATTTGGGGGGCCTCCTGTTTTGAGAAACCATCATTTGTTGAATGTTTCTTTGAGGCCATTGACCATCCACCAGCGATCCAAACATTTGGCGCTCCGAATCCCAAAAAAGAATATGGCAAGTCCAATGTGGAAATGCTCAACGAGCATATGTGAGTGGATCAATAATTGAAAAAAGCCAAGTGATTTCAAAAAATTGCAACTGGAAATCCCGCCATGTGGCATGTGTTTGATAGGTAGATTTTGCCACATGGTTGCCATGTGGCTACCAGGCTGGGATAGGTGCTACTCTTGGCTGCGCAAAAAATTAGGCTAGCATAGACCCCAAATGACAAGTAAATTCTGGTGATGGACATTCTCATTTGGGCTTTTGACAGTCCAAATGCTCCAACAAATGGATGTCTGGCTTCGACTATCCGGCAACAGCAGCGGCGCCGAAAACAGAAGAGGCACCCGAAACATGACTGCACCCAAAACGGCGACCCACCCGACACATGCTGACACCTATCCGGCAGCAGCAGCACCCAAAACAGCAGCAGCATCCACCCGAAACATGTTGGCACACAACAGCAGCAACATCCAAAAGAGCAGCTGCGCACACCCGAGACACGTTGACGCCCATTTGGCAACAGCAGCGGCATCCAAAACGGCAGCATCACCCACCGAGTCGTGTTGACGTCGCTTCGTCCTACACTTGAAGTAAGAATCCCAATAGCTTCGCTATCTAGGGAAAAACCATCCATCACTGATCCAGAGGTTGATCGGTAAGATGCACACGTAGCAATTTCCTTCCCTCTGAAATCACACGTGGTAAGATGCTTCCCACAGAAACTCCATCCGTTGCTTTCTGTTGGGTCCATAGGCGGCGAAGTGGTGGCTACGGTGCTTCAAGGCTGGCGCCTGGATTTGCGAAGGGCCAGGGAAGCCAGATCGCCTCATCCAGA
Organism: Symbiodinium kawagutii; assembly: GCA_009767595.1. Lineage (NCBI taxonomy): Eukaryota > Dinophyceae > Suessiales > Symbiodiniaceae > Symbiodinium > Symbiodinium kawagutii. Next base: position 243,611 of record VSDK01005752.1, read on the forward strand.
GTCGGAGCGTTACCAGTTTTCATTCCAGTAGCTCCAGTGAGCTACTGGAATCAAAATGGTTGACATGGGTGTTTCTCAAGCCATAGGGGACCCCAAAAAATGGTTGGTTTATTACTATAAATGACTATTATTGGATGATTTAGGGGTACCCCTATTTTGAGAAACCACCAAATAGGGGACCCCCCAAGTCATCCTTTCTAAACCATTTGTAGTAACGAACCATCCATTTTAGGGGTCCCCTATTTTGAGAAACCTCCACATAACGATGAGGTGCTACCACTCTAGACCATCCATCTACGGCGCTTCTTTTCTCCACATACTCAGGCTACTGACATTGCATGACAATGCGATACATTTCATTCCATCATTGCATATGGTGCATGCATGCCAAAAATTACATGGCATTACATTGCATTACATTACATTGCATTGCGTCATTGTCCACTGCAGTACATTCCGTTGCACATGTTACGATACGTTGCCATACATGGCCCTGAATTGCCACACATTGCCACACCTTAGTATACATGCATACATATGCGCAGACATACATGCAGACATTCATACCCAATCTGCAAGAGGTTCAATGCGTTCATGATCTTGGAGCTCTGGGATAGTACAGTTTTTTGGGAAATGTGTAGCATGTATGTATGTATATATATATATATACATATGTATTCATACATTTGTTTGTAACATCTATATACATATAGATATATGCAAATAAATGTGCAAAAAGACATATATATAATATATCATATACATATATAAATAAATTGTATATATCTATATATTTGTATATGCATTAACTCACCCTTCATTACAGTTACATACCCAACTAACACGGGACTTTGAAAGAAACTCATGAGAGAACATGAACGCGCCATCCTTTTGACCCTTCGTCCTACCAGAGGACCTGAACTGCTCTTGGATCTCATAGGGAAACCTGGAAGAGAAAATAAGCGAGAAAATTTGAGAAAGCAATAAGCGTTTCGTGTTTTGAAGAAGCTTCAAGAAAAACTTTCAATGTTTTCAAGAAGTTGCAAGAAATGATACATGAAATCAACATATCGACATCCTCAACAATCCTTTCAATGTTTGAGGAAATGCGGACCAGGCACTCGCGAATTTCACTGAATGAGTTGATCTTCACAGGCTGCACTGGTCGATCATCCTCAGACATCTCTCAGCATGTCGCCAATTCATTGCTTTTCATCTCTAGTGGCGGTTCCAATTCATGGGCGAGCATTAATTTTATCAAAAAGATACCTGTCGGGTATTCAAAAGCAAGCATTTGACGACTTCAGAAAACACTTACTTTTAGATGCTGTACAAATGTTTCTCCATACATCACTTCTTTCCAAGTTTGCTCATTTGCGAAATTCACCAGGCACGCACTGCATCACTTGGACGGTCAGTCAGGCACTGCCCTGAGCTGCACACAGGGCCGATGACCGAAATCTCGCTGTCGTCCACGCAATGGCCAGCACCTTCTCCACGGCCTGTGGGCAGGTCCCACGTCGAAGATACCACGTAGATACCATGGGACCTGCGTTTTGATCTGCTGAGTTGGTGGGGCTGCCAGCTGGGAACAGCGGACCAGATGGGTCAACAAATCAATAGATATACAGTATATATATATATGTATAGATATAATTATATAGATTTATATGGATTTACACACTTGCAACACGGTTGATCCGTTTTACGAAGATACACCTGGGGTCAGCGTCACACGTTGAAAGGTTCAGCAACCAAGCAACTGCCGCTGGCAATTTCTTCCATCCAGGGGGGCCATGTTCACATCTCGGAGTTTACGCAGAGGCCTTTCCATGTAGACATGCCCAAAAACAGATGGATGCCACTTAACTGGCCCAAAATACAGCAATAAACAAACCATTTTGGGGGTTCCCCTATGAATTAATTATATAGTCTTTATATCTTTTATGTTGTAATGATATCAAATGACTCCATGATATATGATATATAGATGTTTACGGATCATTCCATTTAATAAATAGAGTTCACCAACCAATTCGAAGGTACTTTTGATCCACCCTTTGGTTGTTTTCATTGGACTTTAGAAAATGGACGATTGATGTTGTCATTTGGTTGTTTTCCACCTTAAATCTGAGTTCTATTGGTGGTCAAGAAGTTTAGATGACAATCTCAGCTTTCATTGGTGGGACCCCGACGACTGAGAAACCACCAGGTTTTCCAGCTCCACACGGCTGGGCTACCAACACCAGAGCTCCACCTGCAGCATCACAGGCTTCTTTGATGCTCAGGCCCCCATGGCCATAGCCATTGGACCTGGTCGCCAGTCGACTCCAGATGTGCTGCCCTGTTTCATGGTGCGCAACAAGCACGGAAGACCCGGGTTATGGGAGAAGACCCAGGGAATTTTTAGGCCACCAAACCACGAGACGGAGAAATCACAGTCGTTTGTGACATATTGCAAATTCTTGTTTTCGTTGATTTTGGAAGCTGTTTCTTCTCTAGTCTTCTCTGGCTTGGAAATGCCATGGGTTCATTTTAATTTCATTTCGAATGTCAAAAGAATGAAACACGTCAGCCACATTACACAATCCGCTTCGCCCGCGAAGCCCGTTGACAAAAACATCAATATGGGTTTATCCATCAATGGCGCACCCTCCCAATTGGTGGTTTCCCAGTCAAAAACAGTCATTTTGGGATGCTTGTAGGGTACCAGCATTTAAGGATACACCCGGTAGAATTCAAAAGTGTTCGGTGGCAGCGGGATTGCTATGGACAAATATGGACAGACTCAAAAAAGAACTCTGAGCATCGAACGAGTATGGCAACGCCTTAGCACACCGCTACCCAGTCGTACCCTAAGTTTTGACGTGGCAAAAAGTTGACCAGGCGCCCGACCGGTGAGGCGTAAGGATTTCCTGGCAAGATTCGCCCCCAAGGTCTCCAAAACTACCAATTCTTGAAGCGATTGAAAAAAAACAAGAACACCAAGTGACACCAAGCTTTCATCAGTCGTGTACAAAAAGCGCAGCATTTTTTTAACTTGACGACGAGGAAAGTCGCGGAGCTGTCGCAACTGGGCTCCCGACTCCAGCTGCCCATCTCAAGGCGCTTTGGTCCTGCGCAGCTGCAACATGCTGCAACCTGCCTTGCCCAACTGCATCAGTGGCCGTAACGGTAGCATGAAGAATCGTGACATTACAAGAAGGAAGAACCAGGATGATTTCCATGATGAATTCCATGATGAATTCCATGATGAATTCCATGATGAACCCTATGATGAACCCTATGATGAACCCTATGATGACCCCTATGATGAACGATGAGTCTACTCCTCTGCTCACTCTTGGTGTCACCTTGCCCTGCAGCTACACCACGAACCCTGGGCCTTGACTGCAAGTAGCTGTCGTTGCCTTGGAGATGAAAAATTGCAATGTGGTCAGAAGAAGTTTTTGGTCATCCCTAAAAGCGGGATGACGATGTCATGAGAGCAATGAGTTTGAAGTGCTTTCTTTCCTTAACATGTTTATCCCAGTAAGCTCTGCCGAATCTGAGGCTGGAAAAGGGACTGTTCATGATAGCTTGCAACACCAACTGTGGCTTGAAAATTCCTCGTACTTCTCTCGGGATGAGACTGATCACTTGGTCCACAGTCTCGTACATTCTGGTATGGGGTGGTTAGCTACCAAGAAATCAAAGCCTAAAATCACCGACTTTAACAGGTAAACCGGCGGAAGTTCGCCCCACCCCGGTTTGGTTTGCCACAATGTAACTGCGTAGTGCTGATCATGTGGGGTACCTCCATATAGCCACTGAGCAGGAGGCCCACTTTTGGGCGATGGTTTTCTGGAGTCACCGTCGGGCCAAACGGCAGTGGAACCGATCACTTCCCTAGGCAGCCCTACACTACACTTGAATCATGGCCCTATCAATCCGCTCTGACCATCATTGAAAATTGTAAACCTCAAATTTGGACACTGCATGTCGCTCGTGACAATTTCCCCTGCAGAAGTGCCCTTTTGCTTCTTGCAGGTTGGCAATGCTGGAACTGGAAGTCCTCGCGGCTAAAAAATGGAAGCGCAATGCATCCAGTTACCACCACTGATTCTTTACTCAGCTTCACGGATGAAGAATGACATGGGTGGAAAAACTTGCCCAATTTCACTGGCTCTATCATTGAAGAAATATATATATATATATATGTATAGACATGCGCAGAGAGAGAGAGAGGGAATCAAGTCATGTGGATTCATGTAAATGTACCTGGAACCCATATGACCCTTGTTTTGGATGGTTTGACCCATAAAATTGAGGGTTAACCATCCAAAACAAGGGTCATATGGGTTCCAGGTATGTAAATGACTGTAACCATATTTAATCCAACAGGATCTGCATAGAATCACAAGAATTCGTCCTGCAGCTTTTTCCAGCTTCATCCAGCCCTTCTTTTTGCTCTGACAATCCTGGCACAATGGGATCCCAATGGAGGCATCACAGGCTTCGGTACTGATCGAGCTCGTGATTGGATAGGCACCCATCCCAATGGCAAGCGTAAAACCTCTGAAGAGTCCCAAGTCTAAGCGTGGACAAATCATGTGTCACCCTCTCTGCTTTTCCCGATTCCGCAAGGTTAGTCTGGCTTTGCAGACTCTACCTCAGTGGATGCAGCCTACCATTGAATCACAAACGAATAGGTTCGCATGCAATGCCGGTCACGCGTACGCAATCGCTCATGGCCAACTGGAGAAATGCTTCAGACTTCTTGGAATGTTCACAACCCAAACGCCTTCAAAGGTGAGAAAAGCTTTACCCGTTATGCTTCAATGTTCTGTATTCTCCTCTAAGGTCAGACAAATGTCAGTGGGACAACTATGTAACCCCGAATAGGCTGATTCCAGCGCTGACAAGGATCTCGGCAAATGCCGCTTTTAGGGCAGCAATTGTGGAAGGGGTTGTTCGGCAGCATCCACCAATGCAGTTGGCCCCCAGTTCAGCCCATTGCTTGGCCATCTCGACAAACCTGTCGCAGAATTGAATGGCCCCAGGAGATCTTGCAGGAAATACATGTGGGCCAAGACTCATCTCTTGCTGAATTGAAAGCTTGCTGACTTTGTTGAAACCCCTCCTCTTGTCACTTGGCAGTGGGTCAAAACCCCGTACCCCTGGTTCCCCTATCATTAACCATTGTTTTCCCTTGTTTTGTTGGTGGAAATCCCCCATGAACGTTGGTTGGTTAAGTGCTTGACCCATAGCCACTTCTCAGACAAGTCTCTGGTGGTCAGCGGTGGCAGTTCCCGTCTCCCAGGTGTGAGTTGTGCCATTCCAAACCTCTCCGCTGTTGGGATAAACGACAACACCTCGGCTCAGGTGCCGCTTGCAGATACAGTTCATAGTACACCAATTAGTCCCAATGTAATCCCAATGATAGAGGATGAGTGTAGCAAAGCAAATGATTGACTTTATAATGATGTTCATTATGAATGACTATAAATAATGTATAATGATTGTCATTTCGCGGATCTGATTCACTCATGTTCATTGCTCCATGGCCGTCCCCTTTGCCACCACTACAGTCTCCCACCCAAAAGAAAGTGGCATGCAACGCCTGGTCCTACGCCTTGGAAGATGCAGTGAACAACAGGAAGTATGCGCATTTCCGTGCAACATCATGCAACGATTCAAATCGCAACTCTGATCATCTCAAAGCAGTGAGAGCTCAAAGATTATTAGCCGTGTAAAATGGCTCATTGTAATGGCCTCTAAGGATATGTACATGTCGTCAAGGTGTCCCTTGTTGGGACAATCGGAGCCCCAAGAGAATACCCAGCTATCCCATCTAGATCATGCTGGTGAATCTTTGTTCCCACAATCGCTTGTGCTTCCGCTCGCACCTGCCAGGCAGCACCCCACATAGGTGAATTCATAACCCACAACGAGCTCAGCTAGCCAGGGATAGCCAGGGATAGCCAGGGATAACCTCGAGAATTTTCCATCGAGAGACTCTTCCAGGGCGGCAACGTCTTTCGACAGATCTCCACCAGGCTGGAAACAAACTTTGGATGTGTGCAGTTCACACCAGCTCCTGCCAGCCAAGGTCTTGGCCATTCCCCTGCAGCGCTGCTATGGTTTTGATGGTCTCAGGGAAATATGCGTTGATTGCTTTTCGTTGATACACACCACCAGACTTGGAGGTAGTTAGATCGTTGAACACGATTCATGACATATTCATGACCATCCCCAGTCCAGAATTGCTGCACCCAAAAAGTGGATTTCCCTATTTCTATTCGTCATGAAATTTTGGGGTAGTTGGGGGTGGGCTACCGCCATTGATCACCAATCGCCTCCTGCTGCCCAGCCGAGTCTGGGACTCAACGGCACATCTGGGATACAGCAACTGCGGTGAATTGTTGATAATGGTTGGTAATGATGGTTGGTTAATAATTGTTGATAATGGTTGACTAGAAGCTGCTTAGTAGCTCATATTGATAATGTTTGGTTAGGAGTGGTTGCTGTAACACTTCTTTGCCTCTGTAGCGAATGGAAATGAATGCCTGAAACGCAAATTCGAATTACTCCCTATGATTTCTTATCATTGAGGGTTTTCATAGTCCACAGCGTAGGTAGCAGAAATCCGTATGGGACAAGGCATGTTGTGGAGACGGGAAACCGAGGGTGTGTACCTCTACACAAATTCCAACTTGTTCTCATTTTGGGAAGTTCCTCAACCTCTGCAAAACACCATGAATGAATATGTGATGCTTCCAATCTGCACTCCCAAGTATCCAACCAACCAACCAACCAACCAACCAACCAACCAACCAACCAACCTGCCTACCTGCCTGCCTGCCTGCCTGCCTACCTACCTACCTACCTACCAACTGACCAACCTACCAACATCGAAAACAACAGCGGCGCAGCCACAGGGCTCCAACAATCCAGTCGGAGCCCTTCACGGCACAGAGGGCGTCGGCCAAGAGGTCGCCGGAGCTCACTTCGGTGTCGGATCGACAGGAGAAGGTGATCCACGCAGGGTGTTGCAGCTCCTCGGACGAAAACCAGCCACCTGGGATCTATAAATGTGGGCACTATGTGCATGTGTGATTATGATATATACAACATATTTATCTATATATATATGCATAAATATGCATACATATAGAGTATACCATATACATATATACATATACCACATACATAGTATACATATACATATATATATATATATGTGAATATATAGATATATATATATATATACATATATGAATATACATACACATGTGTGTGTGTGTGTCTGTGTCTCTGGCCCCTTCTGGGAGGAGCTTCGGCAAGACACATCCACCAGCCGACGAAGAGCTTTTGCTTCCATCAAGCTGGGCCTCGTTCCCATGCTTGGAACAGGAACTCCCCTCTGGTGAGACCATGCTCATCGCTCATCAGCTATCCCCCAAGATGTTTTGAAAATCCTATTAACCTGCCGTCTGAGAAACCATCAATCAAAGTTTTCGAGCTGCTCAATTCGTGGTACTACAATTTTTACTCTCGGTTTCAATAAGCTCACGTATTTGTGTACATATTTGGGAGATGTACGATGAATGATGGATAAAGCGAGCTAAATGGGTTTTGAAGGACTCTGCGTGGTGGGCTGACATCGATTCGTATAGACTTGTGTCCTCTCCACCCTCTCAACCTTCTTGCTACGTTGATGTGGTCGACAATCATTGATATTCCTTATCACATGACATCGTGGGTTCACAATATAATACAGAGACATCTTACAATGGTTATTTGCATATTTATACATAGTAGATCCGTGTACATGTATAATATCAACAGATGTCAATCTACCAACGTGCCCCAATATTCAAATAACCGGACAGCTCTGGCCCCGTCACAAACAACCATGCAGCCCTACAGCCAACAAACAAACCAACTGAACAACTAACCAGCAAACCAACAAACCAACCACACCAGAAAAGATGACTTGACAGCCAACGAGGTGAGCATCATATTCAATGACTGACTGACTAACTACGGACCGACCGACAGAGAGACAGAAGGGCAGAGAGACAGACAGGCAAAGACCAACCGACAAAGACAAACAAACGAACGAATAGACAAACAAACAAACAAACAAACAAACAAACAAACAAGCAAGCAAGCAAGCAAGCAAGCAAGCAAGCAAGCCAACGGACGGACGGACGGACGGACGGACGGACGGACAGACGGACAGAACCTAAGCACCAATCAACAACCATTTTACCAACCATCCAAGTAGGATAAAGTGAGTACGTAGCTGATGTTGTTTTTGAGGCCTCATTCAATCCGATGGAGTTTCTTAGCGAAGCAGTGTGAAGGTACCAAGGTTTACATCTCCTCCGTCCCCAGTATTCCTCCAATGCACTCTGCCCCTGTCTGACCCCTTTTAAACAAACAGTATAAAAGTTGTAAAAGGCATCCTAGATCTTTCTGTCTCTACTCAGGCTCCGGCACAGTCTCACAGGCAAAGAGATCACAGCCAGCCTCGAGCAATGCTTTGGCCCTTGGCCGATGCCAAGCCAATAACTTCTCTTCATCCATGCCTGCAGTTGGGAGGTGCAACTGGCCACATGTCATGTCGTCCTCAAAACAGGTGCTATCCCCAACAGCTTGAAAGTTTCTGCGATCTTTCACAACTTTCGTTACAATCGGAACCTTTGGAACTTCACAAAGCATCTGCACTAAAACCCTGCAAAAATCACAAAGTCTCTGCATCAGAACCCTCCGAACCTCGCCAGGCATCTGCACTGGAACCCTCCAACCTCATCCGCTACCTGCACCAGAACGCTCCGGAACCTCACCAAGTATTTGCACCGGACTCAACACGCATCTGCACCAGAACCCTTCGCTGGAACTTTCGGGAACCTCACCAGGTATCTGCCCCGGACCCTCCGAAACCTTTTCCAGAACCTGTTGAAGTGGCGCCAAATGCACCAGCGCTAATCTGGGCTAGAGACCCCACAGAAAAGTATTGCTGTTGGAAGAAAAAAAGGGTTGGAAAGATCTCCAGATAAAGCAAACTCGACAAGTGAAAACACTAAGTACACTGTTTCTTTTGTAAATACCAAATCAGGACTGGAGGAGTCAAGCACAAAGAATCAGGACTGGAATCATCTCAAATAACTCTATGCAGTCACAACTGTTGAGAGGATGCTAAGGATGCCTGGATAATCTCCTGTGTATTCTGCGCCATTGTGAAGCCTGAGCGAAAGCAGATCATCCCGTGAACAGGAACAAGGCAAGTATAGGTCTACAGGGAATTCATGCATGTGTAATACAAACATAAAGAAGATTAGTCTTTAGAAACGCCAAATGCTGTGGTCTGGACTGCTTTGTGAGTGTGGTCACAAAAATCAGCGTTGGAACACTAGGATCTCAGAGCTCTCTTGAAAGATTCTCTTTCGAAAATATACGGAAGGCTCAGGACGAAACACTTACAGTATGCCTCAAAACGAGCTGGCACAATACTTCGTGAAAGTGGACTTCGAAAGCTGTGGTGAATGAAATGTCTGTTGATTTGCATGGCAGGTGCTGCGCGTGAATGACCGAGAGACAACTTTTCGTGGCATGCGCATTACATAATGCAAACAGGATTGATTGAAAAAGTGAAGGAAGAAAAACGCCGCACGTACGTTACGTAGAAGCACTGTTCTTGGAATTCCACCATGCAAATTGAATTGCAGCGCATCATTTGCTCATCCCCTGCTTGCAGTAGTCTTGACACGCCCAGCGGTTTGGGACATACCGCGCTGCAGATAGCGCTGCGGGTTTCACAATCACCAAACCTCCTCAAACTGCACAACAAACAAAGAAATATCCGAAGTCGACAGCTTCGTAGGCAGATCGCAGGAGGATAGATAGGATAGGCTAGGCTAGGATGGGATAGGATCAGATTTGATAAATAGATATAGCTAGCAGTTTGATACAGATAGATATAGATACAAGTAGATATAGATAGGTACTGTAGAAGCCAATGTAGCCCTCAAGGAAACATGATTTACCATCCATGGTTTGCAGTGACTCCGAGTCACGATGCACCGTAGGCACCCACGCTCCCAGCTACAAGGCAGCCGCTGGGTGCAGCCTCCCTGGCACAACAAGCGAGTGATGGTTCATAGGCATTCAATAAATCATCATGGTTAATCATGATGAAGGATGGTTTAGTGATGATGAATGATTGATGACCAATGCTGGTTGAGCCTATCATCATGGAGTACGTCATTTCCAATGGATTAGGATTACATAACCATGTTTGTGGATAGTTGATGGTGAACCATGGTCGCGAATGGTTCATGATGTTTAATGACGGTCAATGATCAGTGATTCTCACGATGCTTGGACATGGTTTATCTTGCTCAATGATGGTAAATAAGCCGTGATGATGTTGAATCACGATTCCTTCGGCTGAATAATGTTTGATGGTGATTAGTTATGGTTGATGCTGGTTGGTGATGGTGAATCATGGCTCATTATGCTGAGTGATGGTTAGTGACGGACGGCTAACGATGCGGGATGAGGGTCAATTACGCTCACTGGTGGTTGTTGATGGTTGCTGATGGTTGCTGCTGGTTCATGGTGGTTACATAATAATTGCAAAGTCAAGGAGTTGAAGTATCATAAGGTGTCATTTGAAGTTCTGAAAAAACAAGGGACAATGAATGGTAATGCGGAGTCCAGTGAAGTGGCTTCGAACAGTGGGTCTCTCAACCGCGTGGCAGTGGGGACGTGCGCAAATAGCACAAATGCAAGTTCATACAAACAAACTTGTGGTATGTGTGGGAACTTAGTAAGCAAAACAACACCAAATGCTTGTGTGGGAATGTAAGCGACTCAAAAACTCCAGATACCTGTTGCGAGTCCTTTGCGTAAAGCCCTCATCGAAGCTCATGACTTCGGAGCTGCTTCGGAGGCTTTAGACACCGAAAGCGGCCATTGCCCAGCCATTGCCCCGCCTGGCAATTTCGATGGACCGCTTCATTGCAGCCACCGCCTCCGTTTCCTCGACACCAAGCTCGCGGAAGCCATCCAGGTGGGCCTGGTGGCGATGCTATGGATGCTGGGGATGGATGGTACCAACCTGTGGATGCTATGGATCTTCAGTGTTGGGAACCCGCTTCTTGGTAGGACCACTGTGCAAACGCAGGGCCACATACAATAAGACAAGATAGTAAATGCTCAATAGCAAACTTCGCACAGTTAAGAACTAACAAATGAAGCAACAAATAAACCTCAAACAGTTCACAGCAAAGAAGAAACATCAGCCAGCAAACACAGCAACGAAGAGAAAACAAATGATGGCAGCGGTGCCAGGGGCTTGGAGATGAGGAGGAGGACGACGACACCACACCACAACAACAGCAGCAACAACAAGAAGAACATGTCGATCATGATCAACCTCAAATGGTATCAACCTCAACTCCAGCCGTTTCAGTGCCTGATACGAGGCAGTAATTGCAACTTTCGCACCTCAAGGAGTGAAGCCAACATCTTTCCGGATGGCTGGTGACCCTAACTGGTGACCCTCCAAAGGTGAACAAATCGCAGAGTCGCTCTGGGATCGCTACCAGATTCATAAAAGTCCGCATGAGCTTTCTGGATGACCTCCCGAAGCGAGATCCCAGTGGTGTAACCGCATCAGGGGTTCGGGCGCTTAGGGGTTACACCCCGCAAGGAACGCCCCCACAGGTCCATATATTTCGGATCCTGTATCGGAGCAAAGATTCTGAAAACTTGGAAACTCCTGTCTGGTCCCTATTGCACTCGATGGATGGATCTTTTTGCTGCGGAACCCGTTCAAAAGCCCTGGCAAAATCAGAACTTACAGATGTGAACGATACGTCGCGAAGAAAAACTTGTGTCCGGCAACACTTTGTCGTCTAAAAAACAAGGCATTTCATCTTGGATGCTTTTTGGAGCAATGGGATTTTAGAATTCTATGGTGGCGGGTTGTCGTCGTTCCTCATGCTTCAAATGTTATCCTTCCTCCCTGTCTTCCTGTCGTCTTGCGTTCCACACATCTTGCAAGGCAAGTCTCTGCACCGATCTACTACTCTGGAGACAGCAACCTCATGTACATGAATCAATGCATCTGTGTGACCTCATCACTTTCAACAAATAGGCTCTGGTTATACACTTCAAACCCAGTAGTTGCTCTAAAGAATGAAAATCCTTCATGTTTGTAGAACATGTTGAATCACACCTGGTCAGCCCTGTGGAAAAAGTTATCTTTTTATAAACTGGCCTTGATTTTGGGGCCCAAGGCCCACCATTTTACAGGTGAAATTCCAACCGGTATGATCTGTGTATTTACATATTGTGAACAAATACACCCACATATACGTTCACATGCATACATACATGCGTATCTATGTGCAAGTCTGTCGTTGTTTACGAAACCACAGTGATATCTGTCAAAAGACATGCCGGCATGTTTCAAGTGTTCAGTAAAACATCATGCCAGGATGTGTGCTGTAGATAGCAAAAGGGAAGTTCATTCACACAGCAGGAAATCTCGCCGAACGATTGTCAAGTTTCTTGTCAGAACCTGGGTCAAGCGACCAAACATGCTGGCAGATACATCAGTAGACAATACGGTCAGTGCATTGAACTATATTCCACATCCATTTAGGCAAGTCTGTGAGAGTACGTGAGGGAACTTGTCAGCTAGATGCCAGCATTCTAGTTAGGACACAGGGCATATTGGGTCAGCATATGTTTGTCTGTATTAGTGCTAAGAATAGCGCATTGATGCAACAGTCCGGTTGTCAGATTTGTGTTTGTATGTGTTCTTACATCAGCGAAAGGCGTAGCAAGGGATCCATTAAATGTTTTACATTGGTCCAAGATGTCTCAAGATGTGTCGCCTGCAGATGTCAGACTTCTCAGAATCTACATTCTGAGATTGCAAAAATGATGTTGCTTATTATAGTATTGAAACTATGGATGTGAAATGATGTCACAAACACGTCACGCATTCTCGCCATTGGCTCTGACCTTCGGATTCTTGATCAGGCACAAAGCAGACCACAGCGCGTGATCAATGTTCTCACCAAGCCTTCCCGGGTCAGTCAGCAGACTCTTCGTGTTGCAAGCGCCACAACTCTGTCTCTGTGAACCCCAGCGACAGCTACAAACATTCGCAGCAAAGAAACGCTTCGATGTGCGTGGCTAAGCCACCTCGGCATAGGAGATTTGGTGGAGGAGCTTGCTTGCTGCCCCAGTGTAATCGAACGACTTTCAGAAACTGCCAAAAGCCCTTTCGGCATGTCCATACGATGTTTTATTGGTGATCAAATACTGCATTTGCATGCCAGGCTGCAGGCTACTGCTCAATTTGGGTGACTCTCATGGCAAAGTGGCCAACAAAATAAGGGGTCAAGGGGATCAATTTAGGGATTTTAGGAGTACGTCTTTCATGGACAGTGTGCAATGTACTCCACCAGAAAGAATGTATCAACACATATGACCTTTCTTCCTTGGTAGAGAAAATGAATTTAGACTACTCTCCACGTCCCCACCTCTCTAGCAGGTGGGATTAGTTGTCCCCCCCCCACCCAAACGATGCAATGCCCCAAGAAAGAACGATTGATCGCAGTGTCCCTTATAACCACCCTCTGGGATCCAAGTTGTTGAGTTCAAGTCACCGTCCAGTATGAGGACACTGTCCGTCCCACGACAATCTGCCAGGGGATCACTTGTAATCCGCCGCTTCTCCGGCATGATGCAAGGTGTCGCCCCAGAAGCTGTCAACTTTAGTCCAATGCTGATCCAGCTGTTCCTAGGCATCCCAACATAAGACTCGAATCGTATCGAATCCTCACACCTTGATCCTGATATGTTTTCTTCTTTGCAGTTCCAAAGTCGGATTTTCTTCGGCCAAACAGCTGCGACATGTTCACTGGATGAGGCTTGCATTCACAGACCATACCTAGCACCCTAGGGCATTGCTGTGATGATAAGAATATGTCACACACGGGGGTTTCCCAAGCCCCTGTTCAAACATTCAACAACAATTGAATTTTGAATACTAGTGAATCCTAGAAAAGAATTGCTTAAAGTTAAAAGAATAGCCCCAAGTGGCAACATCATGATATCTACTATTAGGAATCATAGCTGTATCTTTATCATGGCCAAAGTTCGAGGCTCAAAGCATTGCCAACACCTTCTTCCCGGTGGAGGCCCTGTAGGGCTTGGCTGAGCCTGAGCCGCTAGGGTCTCACGACTTGCTCCTGCTGGAATTTTGCTGCCAGTTGCGCAAAATCTCAGTTCTGTTTTGCTGCCAGTTGCGCAAACTATCAGTTCTGATCAGAAACTAACCACAATTTCACGGATTAAAGGTTGATAATTTGATCCCCTCAACATATACCTGATGGCTTCACACCTGCAAAGATCAAGGAATAGGTCGACCATTGCTCCCATTGCGCTAGTTGACATTTTGTTCTTTTGCTTTACATGCTCCAACACTGTCTCATGCAAACTGACGGACCACACGAAGAGATTGCCACCACCGCCGCCACATCCTCCAGCCGCCTGGATTCTGTGCTTGAAGGTGCCACCAAGTGAACAACTGGTCGTTCTCGCATGCGATCATATGCAGAGAATGCACGAGTGTGGTTGCCAGTCGAGCCATCTAATCTCTGTGGCCGTAGGAATAGCAACTCATCTGGCAAATTGCGATTGCTATCCCTGCCATCCCCGCAGCTGCAATTGACTTAATCCTGTCCTGTGGAGCACCGAAGCCGCCACCTCCTGCTCTGGGAAGTTGAGCAGTGATCAAAACCCAAGGTGAGTCGAATCGTTGACCCCTCCAATTCATTGCTTTCCAATTCGAATGACTCAGAATGACAAACTGTGGGGTTCCTCTGCTACCACCCTCTATAATTGATAAAACAAGAAGGTTTGCCCGTTTTGACCCCTCACTTCCCAAACATCAGTCCAACATAGTCCAACATATCCCAACAGTCACCCAGGCAATCAACCAAACCAGCCATCAGCAACCAATCATCAGCTGATCCGTCGTTCAGCACAGGCTCTCCTGGTACAGGCCCAAAGCCACCGCCTCCAAAGCCTGGTGCCTAGGACACGACTGGAGCTCTCAAAACTGGGAGATGGAGCTCTTCCAATGTCATTCCTTCATGGACACCAACAATTCACAGCTAAAACCCGCACCCCGTGCTGCTGCACCAACAAACAGCTGCGTCCAGTTCCTGCTCAAATGGCCTTGCCCAGTTCCAGCTGTATCGCTGAGTTGTCTACTTGCCCAAAGCCTCGTGACGCCGGAGAGCGAAAGGCATTGGAACGCATGTCTTCTCAATAAGCCGACGTAGATCCCCAACAGCGGTTGGTGTATAAGATTAGGTATTCTGTGGCAAAGCAGTTGGCTACTAGTGACTGGAACAAACAAAGTATTGAAGTACTGAGAAGGCTGTATGGGCTGAGACCCCAAAGCATTCTGCTGGTGGGGAAAATCCATACATGAATAGGTACCTTTCGTATGCCTGGTGACATCACACATTTCATTGCATTACACTGTCAGTAAATTGGGGTACATACAGTATAAATATACTTACCCATACCATACCATAACATGCTGCTGCTGGCAGATTCAACCCAACCCTCGTCCCACTGTCAACGCAAGGAATCATCCCCAGCAACGAGGAAGAAGGTAAGTTTACCAAGCCAATCCAGTCATAGCCATAGCATGTCATCGCCACATGCAAAGGACACGAATCTGACGCCTGCACCACCAGGAGCAGGAGAACCAAAACCAGCTGGAGCAGCACCCGGTGGACCTGACATGGCAGTCGCGACTCGTGTGGCCACCGAGTCAAATCTGCGAAGATTCGAGTGCTGCAAAGGAACTACCAAAGTTTCCACCGCCCCCAAAGCCTGTTGCCAGAATGCACGACCCAATGCAATGCATAATGTATTCAATACAATGTCAATGCAACTGATTCTCCATGCTTGAAAGGTGGTTTCCCAAAATAGGGGTACCCCAAATCATCCTTTATCAATCATAGTTGATAAACCAACCATTTTGGGGTTCCCTATTTTGGGAAACATCTAAAAATTTGATCAGACTTTTGAAGCCTTGTGCAGGAGGTGCACCAAACAAACCGCCTGCAAGCCATCGTTCAGGCGGTAAATCCTAATTCATTTCAAAAGCCTCGAGGTTTCTCCACATGTCTGAAATTTTATTCACCTGTGTTTTCCTTTATTATTGTAGGTAAATCCTCCACTAGTAGGCTGGTTAATTTTGACCCATAGCCATTTTTGGAGAGACTTGTGCTTTCGAAACTTGTCAAGAGACGTGTGCAGAGCCTTGAGGCGCTTGTGGAGCAGGTTGTCCAAACATGAACATGCTACCACCTCGGAAGGCAAGCGAGCCCACAAGCGAAGCCCAGGATCTGCAGATTCGCAGTGATTGAGAAATGCAACTATGCTTATACCCTCCTTTTAACGCTACCCCAAAACTCGATGGGAGCAAGGGAGCACTACACCCTCATGTTGTGGAAATGACAGAAGATAAGCAAAATAAAATGCAAAGTATCATTTCTAAACAGGATTTAAAGAGGATTGAAAGTATCGTGTTTAAATATACCCTTCCCTGGGCGTCATGTTCCATTGCAAAGGCAAGCTGCAAATATGGATCATGGATGTCAATCGAAGTCGTCAAAAAGAAAAGCCGAACTTGAGGCTGGACAAAATCAGATGCCCTTGCAGCCCAATGAAAATGACCAAGAAAAAACTTCAAACCTCACGTCATTTCTGTACAACTGGCATTCAAACAGCTCCATTCCGTTGAGGGCATGGCCACCAGAGTTGGCTTGTCCAAAGGCACCTGCGAAGCAGGTTTTGAGAGGAGAGCGGTTTGCCGAAAGCAACACGGTGCATGTGGGGACAACAAAGGGGGATGCGGGTGGTGGAATGCGTGTACTGCCAGTCCCTGCTCCAAGGGTCACACCCAAAGCGCCTGCAGTAAGAGGATTGTTCATATGTTTGTCAGGCTGCGGCTTGACCGAATCTGTTTTCATTCCGTTCCCCCATCCTTTTTCCTCCCATTCTTCCAAGTGTGCTGGTGTTTTGCCAGTTGCTTAACTCAAGTCCCCCAACTATTTCAAGACTTTGCATTTGTTTCATTGAAATTCCACGTAGCAGTCCTTCCAGGCTCCCCTGTTTTCAATACTCAACTTTGCCTCTTCATCTCTGAAATTCTCTTTCATGTCATTCCACAGTTGTTCAACACTGTGCAGTTGTGTGTCTTGTCATTTCCAATTACTAGTTGCAGCATCTTAGCATGTATTGTTCAATTTTACAACCTCGCATTGTTTCTATGCTTCAATGCCCTTTCCATTCAACCTGAACGTTTTCCAAGATCTTGTCCCAACGTTCCGAGACCTTCCAGTATCCACAATGTTGTAGCATGTTTCCATCTTTGTCATTCGATTTCCCTAAGTCTGTTTAGATCGCTCGAAGCCAAAGGGGGTCTTACTTTCAAACAAGGACCGATGTCGGTGAAATTTAGGCTAACATGTTGTTGAAAGCCCCGTCCAGGGTTCCTTGGTGAGACTCAGTTCCAGAAGCTGCCTTTCTTATATCGCAGATTTGGCGCCAAAGCCTTTCCTATCGAGACCCTTGGCAAGACCTGGTTATTTCAACGGTGCCTCGTGTTGTCTATATCTATGTTGTCTATATCTATGTTTTTTAGATCATTTGTTATCATTCAAAACATGGCATCTAATATCAAAATGTTGGCAAAGACCAGTCTCAACGCTCTGTTCTTTGTATCAACCATTGACTAAGGCCCTTGGATGGGACCAAGGACTTGAGCAGGTGCGATCGTATATTTGGGGATCGAGCCATCGTGAGGAATTCCTAGCGATGACCACCTTGGTCAGTTGGGCCTTGTTTCAAGATGTTTCAAGTAGCTCCAGTGATACAACTTTCAGTGGTTTCATTCGCGAAAGCGAAGCGGGAATCGATACTTAGCATCAACGAATTGATTTGTGGTAACCTGCGAAGCTGTGTTATTGAATCTCAATCGCAGTTGACATTTTATGCGACACAGGACTCCCGAATTGACATTTTATACATTCAGATCCTCTGCCAACCCATTGAAGCTTCTGAGTAGAGCTGCGTTTGGAATTCCCAAAAACTCCCGCAGCCACACAGGTGCCTCCCGAAGATGCTCCAAAAGTGCTCCCCTGAGCTCCTCCAAATGCATTCCCACCTCCACCTCCAAACATGGAACTGGCACCTGAGCTACTTTGACTCTG
Organism: Symbiodinium kawagutii; assembly: GCA_009767595.1. Taxonomy (NCBI): domain Eukaryota; class Dinophyceae; order Suessiales; family Symbiodiniaceae; genus Symbiodinium; species Symbiodinium kawagutii. The sequence continues at coordinate 261,919 of VSDK01005752.1, forward strand.
GTTGCCTCCAAACATAGAATTGCCGCTGGGTGCACCGCCAAAGATGTTGGAAGCGCCACTGCTGGCACTGGGCGCAGCCCCGAAAATGTTCGAACTGCTGCTGCTGCTGGTGGCTGGTGCAGCTCCAAAGATATTTGCACTGTTACTGCTGGCCGCTGGTGCAGCTCCGAAAATGTTGGCACTGCTACTGCTGGCGGCTGGTGCAGCTCCGAACATGTTGGCACTGCTGCTGCCCGCTGCAGCTCCGAAGATGTTGGAACCTCCGCTGCCTGCTGCAGCTCCAAAGATGTTGGAACCTCCACTGCCTGCTGCAGCTCCAAAGATGTTCGAACCACCGCTACCTGCTGCTGCTGCACCAAAAACATTGCTGCTGCCGCTGCTGCTGGGTGGGGGTGGAGGCTCCA